>OZ059829.1:22292950-22671752 GCA_964057195.1 Orthosia cruda | reverse complement strand
CACAGGAATTTCCATCTTCGGTGTGGACTTGTCACGGTACGATGTTGCCCACATCTTAGAGCTGATAGCCTTTCTCAAGCCGTTATACGTACGTTCATGTTTAATGTAGTTTAATTCGTACGCCTCGTCGTCTTCTAACTCCATCATTAGTTCCCAATGGCTGTTGTCCACGGCTGTCCATCGAGTTTGTAATAATCGCAAGGCGTCTTCAAACTCCCATTTATCGGACATGGTTTCGACATCTATGCTTTCTACGGTTCTTGCGAATGCTTTGAAATTGATATGTTGCTTGCGCATCATATCATCTAGTTTGCTATAAATACCTTTAGACACCTCGGCACGAGCGCGCGCCGGGCTGGCGGATGCTGAGGATGGCTCGTGGTCCTGGTGCTGTAAGTGTTTGCCCCCGGCAGGACCTGCTGTTGCTGCTACTTGCTGATTAGAAGGGTTGTCTTCTAGATCAGAGAATCCTGGCGGCTTTGCTTGGTGACATAACGCGTCATAATATTCGGATATGGCGTCTTTTGCTGCTTTATAAGACTCCATTGTCCGCTCGAACTCCGAATTTACGAAGTACTTATGACCTCTCTTTTCAAGCGGCACAAGTTTTTCGTTGTTTAGCTGATACTCTCTCCAATACGACTCTAAAAGATCTAGTCTCTTTTTACAGTAGTCGATGGTCTTACGCTGTTTGCTATCCTTATTGAAATTAATAAGGACCTTGGCAATGCTCTCTGCTAATTCAGTTTGTTGGAAGTATAAAGTCTCCATTGTGCTGCTGTTAGACTTAAGCGAGACAGAATATACGGAACGCTCTTACTTGAAAGCCGCCTTGTCCTACGGCTATTGCTGCTATGCTGCTGGCTCGCTGTTGTCGCTGCGCGGGTAGCTCCCACGGTGGTTGTGAATCCCTATGCACTCACGCCTAATCTAGTTCGCGGCAACCCACAGGTTGCTGGTACGGTACAAGCACTTCGCGTTACGACTTGTCGCGGTCGCGGAGTCCTTGACGGTTTCGAAGGACCAATATGAACGGTAAGGTTCGTGCTGCTAGCTATTTCGGGTGCTAAATGATAAGTCTGAGCTAAGATTCAGAGTACGTTTATTCCGAAACTTCACGCTAATTAATGCTAATGATGGTAATGAGTGCTACAAGTATGCCGGTCGATCGCGCACTGGCTCGCGTAGCTCACGCTTTCCGCTGGTGCGGCCGCGCGACCTACTTGAGTCAAAACTGCTGATGATGATGTGTTCGATGAGTATCGAACAACCTTATTGGACTCAATAATTATAAGCCAGTAAGTTTACCTATTTTTGTAGATGGTACCGTATTAAATATGGAAATAGATACAGGAACTGCGATTTCATGTAAAAATTATTGCACCTACCTACGTTATTTTTCTCAGCAGCGTCTTAAGAAGGACGATACAATTTTAAGATTTTATGATGGTACTACAATAAAACCATTAGGTATAATTCGCCCACGGGTTCGATACCGGGGTCAGGAAAAACAGCTAGAGTTGTTTGTAATAAGAAACGGTACTACATCTTTGATAGGTAGGCAATGGTTAGCGGAACTACAAATAAGAATACCTACGTTTTCATGTAAAGGTATGAGTAACATGAATTGTATGCAAATTAATGAAGGAATTGTAAATATTCTCGACAGACATAAGGTGCTATTCAGCGGTGGACTGGGTCGGTACAAGGGCGGCAAGGCAACGCTGCGAGTGCGCCCGGGGGCGACGCCGGTGTTCCAGCGCGCGCGGCCCGTACCATATGCGCTGCGCGAGCGCATCGACGCAGAGCTCG
This sequence comes from Orthosia cruda, assembly GCA_964057195.1. Lineage (NCBI taxonomy): Eukaryota > Metazoa > Arthropoda > Insecta > Lepidoptera > Noctuidae > Orthosia > Orthosia cruda. The sequence goes on along the minus strand of OZ059829.1, from coordinate 22,669,940 downwards.
ACGCCATGCTGCGCGACGGCGTCATCGAGCCCGTCGACTGCTCCGACTGGGCCTCACCTTTGGTGCCGGTGACTAAGGCAGACGGTACGTTGCGAATTTGTGCGGACTATAAAGCGACTCTGAATCCCGCCTTGCTGATCGATCGATACCCGCTTCCTAAGATTGAAGATGTGCTAGTAGGGCTGAACGGGGCACAGTTTTTTTGTAAAATTGAGCTTTCCCGTGCATACAACCAAGTAGAATTAGATGACTCAAAAAAATACACAGTCGTTAATACACATCGAGGTCTATTTCAGTACAATAGGTTAGTTTATGGTTTATCGTCTAGTGTAGGTATTTTCCAACGTATAATGACGAATTTGTTAAGAAATATACCGAATGTGCAGGTGTTTCTCGATGATGTCATAATTGGCGGGAAAAATAAAAGCGAGCATTTATATGCACTCGAACAAGTCTTACAGCGACTATCTGAGAGTGGGTTAAAGTTAAAGCAAGAAAAATGTGTTTTCTTGGTGGATGAAGTAACTTATTTAGGTTATGTGGTTTCTAAAGAAGGGGTCAAAGCGGACAAATCAAAGATTAAAGCTATAAGTAAACTAGAAGCACCAAATAATATTAGTGAATTACGTTCCTTTATAGGTATGGTAATTTTTTTTTCAAAATTTATCAAAAATTTTAGTTCCATGTTAGTGCCTCTAAACAGGTTATTACGAAAAGGCGTAGACTGGAACTGGGATGAACAGTGCGAACGTGCGTTTACGCAGATAAAACTAGCTTTAATGGGTACCGAAGTATTAGCGCACTACGATCCCAATAAACCTCTAATCGTGACGTGTGACGCGAGCGCGCGGGGCGTGGGGGGCGTGCTGGCGCAGCCCGGGCCGAAGGGCGAGCGCCCGATAGCATATGCGTCACGTTCGCTCACCATCGCGGAGAAAAACTACTCGCAGATACATCGCGAAGCACTTGCGATTATATTCAGTATACAAAAATTCCATCAGTATATTTACGGAAGAAAGTTCATTTTACGAACTGATCACAAACCCTTAGTATCAATGTTAGGCCCGCAAACGGGGATACCTACGATGACTGCCAGTAGGATGCAACGATGGGCAGTGATATTATCAGCATACAATTACGACATAGAATATATTCGCACAAACGAAAATTGCGCTGACGGCTTATCGCGTCTGCCAGAAAATAATAGCGTTAAAAATGCAAAAGAGGAATCTATTCCAGAGCAAACATACCTGCACTTCGCACAAGACGGGTTGTTGCTTGATTATACCGAAGTTAAAAAACAAACGGAGAGGGATCCGTTATTAAGTAGAATTTTAAACTACCTGCGAGACGGTTGGCCGGATAGGTGTGAAATTGTGAATTTACAACCGTATTTTAATAGGAAAGCGGAACTGTACGAGGAGTTAGGCTGTGTCATGTGGGGCCACCGGGTGGTGATACCGGAAAAATGCCGGGAAAAGATTTTAAAAATTATCCACGAGCCGCACATGGGCATCGTAAAGTCAAAGGCGTTGGCACGGAGCTACGTATGGTGGGCGAGCATCGACGAGGCGGTGGAGCGCGAGTGCCGTGCGTGCACCGTGTGCGCCTCGAACGCGGACGACCCCCCGCGCTCTGCCCCTCGCCCTTGGCCCTGGCCCGCCAGGCCGTGGTCCCGACTGCATCTGGACTTTATGGGGCCCATGTGCGGGAAAACTTATTTAGTAGTAGTAGACGCAACATCCAAGTGGCTGGAGGTATTTCAAGTTCCCAGTACGGCTGCGAGTCATACGATGGTCAGGTTGCGCGAGCTGTGGAGTAGGTGGGGAGTCCCTAGGCAGATAGTCACTGATAATGGGCCGCCGTTCACTAGTAGTGAATTTTCACAATTCGTGCAAAGTGACGGTATCCAGCACATATTCACAGCTCCCTATCATCCATCATCCAATGGAGCCGCGGAAAATGCTGTTAAGACTTTAAAAAAAGTTATTAAAAAGCTTATTTAGATAATAAAAGTGTAGAACAGGCTTTAAACACATTCCTGTTATATTATAGAAATACGGAACACTGCACTACTGGAATAAGCCCATCATTCGCACTTATTGGGAGACGGTTGCGAACCAAGTTAGACGTGTTAAAACCCGATGTGGAAGTTAGAGTACAAAAAGCACAGGAAAGGCAGGTTGAAAGTGCGGGAGGGACGGAAAGGAGGGTGAAAGTAGGAGACGACATTTGGTATCGACAATATCTAAAGGGGGAGAAATGGTTGCCCGGTACTATAGCTAACTCGTCAGGGCCAAGCAACTATAAGGTACTTGACAGTAACGGTAAACAGGTGCATAGACACATCGATCAGCTTAGGCGTAGGACGAGGAGTTCTCTGGTAGTCCCCACAGAGTTGTCACGTTCGCCGGAAAGTGCAGCTCCTAGGGTAGCACCAAAATCGTCCCTCGAGGGCCGGTCGGAGCAGCCGGAGGCCTCGTTCGCATCGTCGTCACCTGCGTGGGAGCCTGCGTCGTCACCGCCTCAGAAAAACGGTCTGACCGACCGAGATAAGGTGACAGAAGAGTTCTCGACATCACCGTCCATGCCTGTACCGCCCCAGTCTCGCCCCATTAGGAAATGTAGGTTAAATAAAGATGTTAATTTTAAGATTTAGTTAAGGATTTAATTAAGATTTAATTAAGGCATTAATTAAGGTTTAATTAAGGATTTAGTTAAGGATTTGTTTTAGGATTTAGGTAAGTTGTTAAAATGAAGTGTTGTAATTAAGTTAGTCGGCTATGTTGTTAATTAGTGGTGGAGGAATGTAATGTAGGTATATCGATAAATATGTGTAAGTAGGTAGGTCTGGCGCCGGCAGCAGCCGACAGTTCGCAATATACGATCTAACCAAGTGCCCGTGTTTTAATACGTCTCCCACCGGTTAAATATATCACAAATAGGATACATGTATCTAGCTAAACCTTTAACCCGACTGTTCAACAAGATACTGAGTTGCAAAAATACTCCAAGTCAATGGTCAGAGTCAGAAATAATATTGCTCTATAAAAAAGGAGACCTAAATGACATTAGTAACTATAGACCGATAAGCCTACTAGCTTCACTATAAAAACTTTTTCCCTCTATAATAGAGAAAAAAATAAAAGAAACCACAGAAAAATACCAACCAATAGAACAGGCAGGCTTCCGGCGAGGTTTTTCAACGGTTGACCATATACACACACTAGAAATGGTAATAGAAAAAATCCAAGAGTTCAACAGACCACTCTATACTGTTTTTATTGATTTTCAAAAAGCCTTCGATACTCTGCTCCACCCATCGATCTGGGAAGCTCTACTCTCCCAAGAAGTGGCATTGGATTACATACAAGTCCTAAAAAACATCTACGACAACAGTACAAGCAGAGTGAAGTTGGAGACCACTGGGCCACCTATACAAATAAAAAGAGGCGTCAGGCAGGGAGATCCAATCTCTCCAACAATCTTTATAGCGGTGCTAGAGTCCATCATCCGCAACCTAAAATGGGAGAAAGTCGGTATAAATGTAAACGGACGCTACCTGAGCCATCTCAGATTCGCTGACGATATAGTTCTGCTATCGGAAAACACTAACCAACTAGAACTAATGATAAACTCGCTACATGAAGAAAGTCGTAAAGTGGGCTTAGAAATTAACTTAAATAAAACAAATGTCATGACGAACCATATTAAAACACCTATATATCTCAATAATTTGCCTTTATCTTACGTAGACACCTACATTTACCTAGGGAAACAAATTTCATTCAACCAACACAACAACGAACTGGAAGTGGAGAGAAGAGTCAACATCACTTGGAAAAAATTCTGGAGTCTCAAGGAAATTCTGAAAAGCGACATGCCCATAAAGTTAAAAAGCAAAGTCATGAACACTTGCCTAATTCCCTCACTAACATATGCCTGTCAAACCTGGAAATTTAATATGAAAATAAAAAACAAGATCATAACAAGTCAAAGAAGTATGGAAAGAAGCATTCTGAAGATTAGAAGGATCGATAAAATCCGTCATACTGTCATAAGAAAGAAAACTAAAGCCATCGATGCTCTCAGCTACGCACAGAGGCTAAAATGGCGATGGGAAGGACATGTAGCCAGACTAAATGACAATCGCTGGACCAGAAAGACCACGTCATGGTTAGGATCATCGGGCCAAAGAAAAAGGGGTAGACCAATTGCGCGCTGGACAGACTACGTTATAAAAATAGTAGGTACCCACTGGATGCGAGTAGCAGAAGATAGAAAACATTGGTTATCTCTGGAGGAGGCCTTTACCTTCCGTTGAGAGGGGTTCTTGCAAATTGTATATTTACACCCAAAAGCTGACAATGGTTAATTAATTCTGCTTAACAAAAAAATAATTATTTTTTTACAAAACTATCACGACTAATTTTATTATGTAAAAATTTCATTACGTATTGTAATTACAGTCTAAGAGAATTATTAGTAGCATGAAAATAATTTAATTTAATTGTAATGTAACTTAATTTAATAGTTGTTTCATTTTAATTTTAATGTAATTTAATAGTAATTTAATTTAATTGAAATGTAATTCAATTTAATTGTAATGAAATGAAATTATTTTAATTTAATGGAAATTGAAAGTTTATTGTACTATTTTAATCATTTAAATTGTAAATAGTAGTGCAATTAATTTATTGGAAATTTAAATTCGATTATATGATTTAAATACCTTAATATGAAATTTAATACTTACTAAAATACCACTAACCCAGTACCACTGAAACATTTAATTATTAATTACTATTACTAACAGCAAGATAATCTAACTTAATTATGCATGCACACTGTTCTAAATTGTCAATCTCTATTGTAAAGCAAGAAATAAAAGGCTTGTTTATTTATTTTATTTATGTCATAGCTTTGGAAGGCCTTTCACAAGTCAGGCCGATGGAAATAGTAGGTCATATAGACCTTGACTGCATGCAAGAAGCACAGGACCGGTCAATGTGGTGACGCTAAGACAGGCAATGGACGTCTTACGATGGGTTCCAAGATTCAAGAAAATCTATTCGTGTTTTGGTTTTTCAATGAACAGACTAATCCATACTGTAAGCTGATGAGATTTATCTAAACGTCTAAAGCATTCTTTTAACCGAAAGCTTTTTGTCCTACAACGAAAATATTAAAAGCATGTCAATTCGTCATCCATCAACAAGCACTGAGCTCCTGTAGTGGATTATGACCCACACACTCACAGAGAAGAGGCCTATAGTTGGAACGATATAAGTTGATTATGTAATTCTGTGCAATTACGTTACTTTCTTTTTTACCTCCTTCTGTCTCAAGACTCACAAGCACGAATTCCCTTCACTAATACACGTAGGTACTCGTACTTTCAAAGGTTGTATTTTCGCCTAAAGTAAAGTAAACAGTCAAAACAAAACACCTTTTAATTAGTATACTTAGTAAAATGAGACAGTACATGTTAACCGAGCGATGTGTTAGCTCTATTTTAGTAGCAGACGTTAATTAGATTATTACAACAAAAATAGACGGCATATTAATTGTTTGGGAAGTGACGATGCTGTTTCAAGTTAAATAGTTGTTTTTTGTTGAAAACAAAATCAAACAGTAGAACCATTTTTTTTTGTGACATTTATGTATCAATTCTTGTTCTAAATATTATAGAAAGAAAAAACGGAGGCCTTAAAGGGGCCAAGTTGGATAGCATGGACTTCGAATAAATAATAGCTATAATTAGGTTAATTTTCAATACTATTTTTCTAATATAAACAAATAATTATTCGCATGCACGTTTCAAACGCGAATAAGCTGAGGTGGTCGCTAATGACTGCGACAACGTTATTACTCCTGCAGTTTGTAACGTAGGAAGGTACACAGATTGTTGTCGGTAAATGTTTTCTTTCTAACAATAAAGTTTGAATCAATTACAATTATAAAATAATCAATTAATTAAAACTTGGATATCACAAAAAAGAATTACATATTTACATTGTCTAATAACGCTGACTAATTATAAACCTAGCAACTGTAACCCTAGTACACAGGCAGAATCAGAAAGCACAATCTCCACTCAATTCGAACCCGCAACCTATCCACTTTCTAGGTACACGACAGCCTTCTGTTACAATGCAGCGTCGTCACCCGGTACCAAAGGCCTAATCTACCAAGCACCGGCACTCACCACTCACCCAGCACAATGTTGCTAGCATTAATCAAAGACAGCAGATCTAAGGCTTTATTCGTATCTGACAGCTACACGCTTTGATCCTCACAATCCAGTACATTCGTCGTTCCCAATACTGTTACATCCTCCTTACTAATAAACCGATGGCCCACGTTCCCTTTGATCCCAAGACGGATATTTGAGGTCCCGGTGCCTATTATGTGTCTAATCCTTTCTATTAGAACGGTTTTGATATTGGCATGTCTTGTCGTTCGCAATTTAACGCGTGGAGTCTGATAATATATCTATCTGCCGAGTTGTTGGGATGTCGCAGACGGATTGTCGGCGATGCGACCACTGAACAGATTAATTTCATTCTCTTGATGTGTAAAAACAAAGAGAAATGTTTTCTGTTTTTACTAAAGTATTGGATGATAATATTGTATGAATAAGCAAGCCTTTAACTTCTTCAGACATAAAATTTAGTTCGTTAAATATTCAACATAATTCATTCACTAAATTCGGTTGTAAATTGGTGTAAAATGCAAGACACATCTGCAATGTTAAGGAAACTCCCAAAATATGCGTCTTTATGTATGAATAAATTTGTACGAATGCAACAGGCAGTAGACTTAGGACTAAATCTTAACCGGGAACCATTTATACTAGTTAATCTCATACATGTAAAGCGAATTTAAATAATTTACGAACACTTAAACCATGTTGCGAAACAAAAAAAAGAATGTTCGTGGCAAGAAAACAAATTGTAACAAATATTCCGTATGCCCGCGGTGGATATTAGATTCTTTCCCTTTTGTAACTGTCGCTTCGCTTATTTTGTTTACAATTTGCGGAAAATTTTAGACGCAAGTCAACTTTTGTCGAGTTTGTTGGATTTTAAATTGTAAAAATGCTTGCTTTGAATTAATTTAATTCCAGACAAGTGCCTACAACTTTCATAATGAGTCACTCTTCACCGCAAACATTTGTAAGAACCTGCTTATTTCATTAGCTTAACGCGTTTATTTATCTTTTTGGAGCGTCTTTAACACAGTAAAGAAAGTTATTTGAAAAATTTGATTATTTCTCTCTGCTTATTTTGTATAACGAAGGACACGCTTCTTGTACTGAGGCTACATTAAATGAACCGAATCACCACAATTGAGTTATCATTATATTATAAATTATAAATCATATCTTCGGTTTCCTAAACTATCTCAAAATGGGCATAAGAAGATCAAACTCGCAAATTAGGTCGATTTATTCGGTTATTTTATTAGGTTTTTCCGAAATCCCATCTCACATCTCGAAAGATGAAAACTTTTTCTAATAACCGAATACATTACGTATATGTACGAATGGCTGGCAAATAAGTTTAATCGTAAAAGCAAAAGAGTTTCAATGCCTCTGTAAACTTTGAGAATTTTCTTAACAGTGAAGGAAGGCCGCCGCAGACAGTAGTGACGCGTGAATGTGACAAGAGGGCCTACTCAAAGTGAAATTCTATCAGCAATAACTACGAACCTAACCTTATATTTTGGAGCTATAACAGAACATCTATCTTCTATACCTATAAAAGAGAAAGTATTTATTATTATTTATTATATACTTTATTGTACACAACTGAAATAATTACAGGACAAAACATTTATAAAGATAAGTGTACAATGGGCGGTCTTATCGCACAGGGCAATCTCTTACAGACAACCTTTGGATGGACTGAACGAGAGAAGATAGACACAGGGCTGTCAGTGTACAAAAACTATACTAAATAATATTACTTAGATATAACATAAAATACATACATACAAATAAAATAATATACTAATAAATATCAAATATAGAACAGAGAAAGGAGAAGAATAGTTACAGAGAAAGGAAATGCTCCTTCACCATTTTTTTAAATGAAGGTAATGTTTGCGCACGCCTTACCTCAATAGGTAATGCATTCCACAGACGAGCTGCTTGAACCGTAAAAGATTTGTCGAAGAAGGATGTGGAATGCATACGAATGCTTAATTTTAGGTTTTCCGATGATCTCAAGGACCGAGAATGTGTGTCACAGAGGAGCTGAAAGCGTTCTTTAAGATATAAAGGACTAGAAGAATTAAAGAGCACATTATATAGTAATGAAAGGATGTGGGCATTCCGGCGAAGACGAATAGGAAGCCATTTGAGCTTGGTTCGAAATTCAGAAACATGGTCATACTTACGCAAGCCAAATATGAACCTGATACAGAGATTTTGAAGTCGCTCAAGGTTGTCCAATTGGTCTTGGGTGAGATCGAGATAGCTGGCATCAGCATAGTCCAGGATAGGGAGAAGAAGAGATTGTGCTAACGCAATTTTAGTGGTAACGGGAAGAAAGTTACGAAAGCATCTCAGGGAGCCCGCAGAAGCAAACAGTTTACGACTGACCTCTTGCAGTTGTTTAGTCCAGGAAAGGGTGCTGTCGATGTAAATCCCCAGGTTCTTCACAGTTTCAGCTATTAGAACAATGGTGTTGTTGAAAGAAACCTGGGGAAGTGTCGCCCAATCAATCCTAGAGACCGTTCGGGAACTTCCCACAACAGCCACTTGAGTTTTCGTCGGAATAATCTTCAGCCCAAACTCAGTGCTCCAGTCATCAATTCGAGCCAGGTCCGTATTAATAGTCTCAATAGCTTCTGATAACTTGCCGAGAGGGGCTTGAGTATAAATTTGGAGATCATCAGCATAAAGGTGGTAGAAAGAAGATAGCCGTTGAGTGATAGCATTAATAAATATTGCGAACAGTAGAGGAGATAAAACGCCTCCCTGCGGCACACCGGCAGAGTTGTGACACCAAGAAGAGAAAGATTCCTCAATGCAAATATGCTGCCGGCGGCCAAACAAGTAACTATGAAACCAGTCAATTACCGAAGGAGATATGCCAAAATAGCATAGGACGCCCAGCAAAATGTCGAAGTCAACCGTATTGAAGGCATTGCTGAAGTCAAGTAAAGATAGATAGATAGATAAATTATTTATTCAGCGCATACAAAAGACACAGCACAGCACACAAAATCACAATCAAATTATTTTAATTTACATGTGGGTATTTGGAGAAAAGGTGGCAACATACAAAAAAAGGAAATAATACATAATAAAAGTGACACAAGTAACTTACCTACTTCAAATAGAACACAGTGCGGTGTGCGTCTCAAGGTTGCACCAAATGGGAGTCCAGCTCAGCATGTGTCAGGCAAATATACCTGACGCTGATATTCTGCTGGATCCCTGCAGTGACATACGGTCGCTAAGCAGTCGCAATATGTTGGTGTAATGACAGTGTGATGTGAGGTACGTAGATAGAAGCAATTATCTTTCCATTGTGTTTGGTAACAGCACTCAAGGGGTAAACATGTTTACTATAAATAAATATACGTAAATAAATGTGTTTTTCAATTAGTAGGTATCCAACAAAAGATCCACAAGTTATTCAATTACCATATCCTTTGTTTACAGGTTTTGACCACGAGATACGCCATATAGGCAAATTGGCTCGGGAAGGACATGACAGCCAGTTATATAACGGACGTATTCAAAACAGTAATCCCCAGTTTTTTCTGCGAGGCAAGTACAGTTAACCATTTCCATGCCTGACCTTATGTCGTCCGTAATATGCACAAGTGCTGAGGTAGTGCTGTGTCCCGGACGAAATCCAGATTGGAAAGAATTTAGCAGCTTGTGTTTGGAAAGGAACGAGCTGAGTTGATGGTGGACAAGTTTTTCAAGGACTTTGGATAGGAAAGGAAGAATAGAAATGGGACGATAGTCATAGAAAGATGCAGGATGAGATTTTTTGGGTAGAGGAATAACATGGGCATCTTTCCAGGCTTGAGGGAAGACACCACTGGAAACAGAGAAGTTGAGGATGTGAAGGATAACAGGAAGAATGTCATCAAGTATGGGGATGATCATTAAAGACAAAGACAAAGATATTTTATTTCAACTAGGCCACTAAGCGGCACTTTTGAACGTTAATACATAAAAAATTAAAAGGAATAAAAAATTATTCTACCGTGCATTCGGAAAGTAGCTTGTTATGGAGAAGAACGCACAAGAAACTCCATACTTACTCTTTTAAAAAAAATATGTTTTTTTACAATATTTAGGTACATAAGTACATACATTAATAAATTCATATGTGTGAGGACAATGCACCCAGAATCACTTCATACTATACTACGTACAGGTACAAAGTATTAAAAGTACCCACACATTTTACGGCTAACACAGTCACTACCAACAGCATTGGACAAAATCGATACAATACTCTTTTTAACATCACAAGCGGTGAATTGACTAATGAAAAAAGGAGAAAAATCAGGTACCGGAATGTTTGAAAGATTACTTAGCGTAGTAGCTTTAGTGGCCCTATCCAATACAGGCGAAGTAGAAAAATGACTATTAAGTGAATTGATATCCAAGTCCTTAGGAATCGTATTGTGAGACTTTTTTCCGATACCTAATGATTTGAGAAACTTCCAGACCTTGGCTGGATCACCGTTCTGAACTGAACTATGGATATATTGGCGGTTTGCGATTCTACACACCTTACTGCAGTGATTTCTAATTGAGACGTAGTTTTCCCTGTTGACGTCATTAGGCCGAATTTTAAACTTAAACTTCGCAGCTGCCTTTTTAGTTAGTAAAAGTTTAATTTCGTCGGTCAGCCAGGGCGCTGGAAGATGCCTAACTCTCACGGCTCGAATAGGTGCGTGTGCGTCGTATAGATGAACTAAGGTAGAAGTCAAGACTTCAACTTGTTCGTCGACGTATGAGGAAGTCACTAGTGCCGTCCAGTCAATATTACTGGCATCCTGTCGAAGTCGATCAATGTCCATACCATCAAAATTGCGAAGCAGAAGAGTTTTGAACTTATGCTTAGGTGGTCGAATTTTGTATGATGTGTAAATTAAGTCATGGTAGGAAAAGGCGTTAGCAGAACATTGACCATGTTTAGCGACGTGAACAAAAGACGATACAATAATAAGATCGAGAAGTGAGGGAACAGAGTTAGGAAAACGGTGAATGGCACCAAGATCGAGAAAAGTGAGATTGACAGATTCAATAATATGACGAAAAGAAGAAGAGCGGGATTCTTGTTTAAGAAGACACGTATTAAAGTCGCCCATTATGATACTATGACTGTAAGAGGGGATTAAATCTTCCAAAATACGTTCGAAAGAAGAGAGCCCGGAAAGTTGCAAAATCCGCTGCCTATCCTGAGGTGGTGATTGTTGTAGTGCATGGGGTCTTCAACTCCTTTTCAAATTCCGACATTCTCTGGCTGAACATTTGGGTCAAATCAGTGATGGTGCGGTTGATAGCTTCCATGTTGATGTTAGAAAAAAATAATTTTGTGTCCTAGTGGTAGATAACACTTCACTGGCAGGTAGAGATAATTAACTACCAATATGTGTCATTAATTATTATAATTGTTAACTTTTACTATTTTAGTTGTAATTTTAAAATAAAGAGAAAAAAAAATTGTTGTTCTACTTCTGACTACCCACTTGATTTCAAAGTATGTATGTATGTAAGTTCCTTAAAGACTTTGAAACGGCTGGACCGATTTTAATAAAATTTTCAGACAATCTTTAGATTTACCCAGCAAATAATCCTGTCGGTGGCGATCGCAGCATTTTTTTTTAACTTTGAACGCGGGTGAAGCCGCGGGTAGAAACTAGTTTTCTATAAAAACGCGTAGTCGCATTGTTATAGCACTGTCGCGTCACACCTGCCTGCAGGTACCTTAGTAAGTTCTGTTACTTGAGTATTTTAATAATTCATTTTAAATAAAACCTGTAAGCGATAAAGTTATAGCCATTGAAGTGGAGTTCTGCAGCCTTATAACGTAATGAATTCGCCAAGGCGAAGGGCAAAGAGTATGAAAAGTCGACCAATCACATGCGAGATATAAGACACAATGTGGATTATCGTCTACGTGATTGGTCGACTTTTCAAACTCTTTGCCATTTGTCTTACCGAAGTCATTACGCAATAACGCTGCAGGTATTTTATTAATAATATGATAAATGTTTGAATGTTTATTTCGATGAAATTATGTTCCAGACATCATTTCATCAAAAAAAAGGCATCTCTGTGAGAGAGGGAATGGCCAAAATCAAAATCAATTTATTTTTATTTTACATAGGCCTACATGGGCACTTATAAAACGTCGAAAAAAGGTGCACGGTTCGGGTTGGTCGTTTCCTATGGAGAAGAACCGGCAAGAAACTCCATGGTTACTCTTTTAAAAATGGTTTGGTTTTACAATATTTCCATGTTACAGCATTAGTACTATGGGGGGACAACGTAGGCCCGACAATAAGTCGTAAGGAACTACAAAAAAAAAGTTTATATAATATATAACAAATGTTAATTAACATCTAGAAGGCCTACAATGTTCACACATTTACAAAATAATCGGTAAAAGAATCTATACACAGTTAAAAAAAAAAATCCCTTAATCCACCTCGCAGGCCCAGTGCTGGGTTGGTGGTCATATCTTCGAATTTTTGGTTATAGGACATGTCGGTTTCCTACATCGTTTTTAGATCAGTGGTCATGGAATATTTTACACAAAGTAAAGGCACACGACCTACGACACGTAAGTCGGGGCCTAAATTAGGACATTATATTTTTTAACTTTTAATCCCAGCAGTACGTTCCCGCGGCATCCTGCGGTTTCGATACGCGAGCAAATACGCTAGCAAAAGCTAGTTTTTATAAATTTAATTGAAAGAACCTTCGCGTTAATTCGAAAGCTAAGAACTGTCCTAACTACAATGGTTACCATGATTGATTGTTACAAATTCATTATAATTTAGAAAAGACATTTTCTGTCTAAAGCATCTGAATGGAAAACAGACAAATCTCTTTCTGAATGTAAAATTGTTTTTATGACAAAGTTTTAAGAGAATCCCTCATCAAAAACATTTATTGCGCCTTGAAGGTTACTTGTACCTAATTGGTTTTTGAGAACTTTGTAATATAATTTTAATTTATTAATCTAGAAATTTCCAAAAGAATTTAGCGTCTTAACGTAAAAAGTTTTTACGACTTTCGAAGTTTCGCATACCTGCGTAGCTTACAGTAGCTTTTTATTTTCAGTAGAAATCCTATTCAAGACAATGAAATAGCTGAGTCTAAACTCATTGGCCGAAAATTGCCGATTAAAAGTTAAATTAAAAAAAATCAAAAATCCCCACTGCTTAAGAAGCGAACGGAAACGCCACATAGGAACAAACATACATACATAGACTGATAAACACCTTACCCTCCTTCACAGTCGGACAAAAATGGGCCAACGTAGCGATCTGTCTCCCTATCAACGTTAAAACCGACAACTACCAATCGGCAGAGGTTGCATGGTAACTATCTAAAAAAAACATACAAAATTACAAGCACAAAACCGCTTTGATCAAGCCGCTGCTTTAGTCCAAAACTGCTGATGCTGTATTTATCTATAAACCTGCCATATTTAAAAGGTTGCTATCTTAAAAATACAGAATCAGAAAATTAAACCTGAACAACCTCCGCTCTAAAACATACAAAAATATATAAACAAAGTAAAAATTAAATACAAAATTGAACAAACAAACAACAACCTTGAAAAAACACGAATCTCTAATCAAAACCTTCTCACCTTAATTCTCTATACATAAATTGGTTCATCCCGGTGTTTGTTCGTAAGAGTAACTTAATCGCGCTAGACATACCGTCACTTCGGTATAAAAATGTCAAAAGGCCGCGCAAACAGACTTTTGTCCTGTATAAATACAAGTTGATGGACTTTTTCAGCCGTTCGACCTCTCTAATTTGGAAGAAATGCCAAGTGCGTATCCGAAATAAGCTGAATACGCGGAGTTGCATATCTATGTTTTAAAGAATTTGTCAATTAATCAATAAACAAATAAAATAATCGGATAATCAACATTCATATGAGTTAGAAAACTAGAAAATGAAACTTAGGTATACCTATGTGAGTAAAGTATTTAATTATCGGTATGTTTTCTTGCAACAAGGCGCCGGGTGATGACGGAATCACGGCCGAACTCCTATATTTTAAAAGTCAAAGTGCTTTGTCAAAGTCATGCTTTTCCATTCAACTTTCTCTGCTGCCTTTTCCAACCAATCAAGTCAAGATCGACTCTGCTTCTATGAGGGCCCGTCTTCAGGTACCCACTGCGAAACGACCCTAGCTCATCTGTCTTGATGTATCCTGTCAGTACATGTATGAGCCACCCAATTGCATTTCACTCACGCAGTCTTATCACCTACATCTGCGTTGCCTGTCTTCTACAATTAACCAAAGAAAAAAAATGTTAACGATAAAATAAATGTTTGATAAATACTTTCATTTGAAAGGTTTTTGCTCATCCGTATTTAAACCGATACCACAGATAATATAATACTAGAATACAGATGCCTCGACCCATACAAAGAAACCGTGCCGACGTAACAACCGTTTCTCGTCTGATTAAACCGGTATTTTTTTGTCCATCAATCGCGTTCGGTTCCGTTGCATGGCGATAGATAGATGGTGTTAGAAGCAACTTGCAAGTAAAAGGGTTTACTTCGTTCATAAATATTTTTTTCTTTAAATACAGTGAAGGTTTGTTTTATAGTATTTTTCGCACGTTTTTACAGATTCTTTGCACCAAAATGTGTTACAATGCAAATTTAAACAACCGACTAGTCGATTTAAACACCTCAGGAATTTAAAACCGCGCCATGTATTGGCATCAATTTTCAATGACCTGTTCAAATAATCATTGAAATGTGAATTAAGAGCCCCATATTCCATAATTTTGTACTTGGGAGAGTTGATTTAACAAGAACATACAATTTTTATGTTCAATGCCAGAAAATGTTAATTTTATACACATTCATTATAAGATAGGTAAAAATCGCGCCATCTGGTGAGATTTATTTGAACCAAATTTTCTTTCTTAGCGCTGAGACCCGTGCCGATACACTCGTAGTTCTTGTTATTTTCCAACGGAACCCTAACTAAAATTATTCAATATAGCAACTATACTCGTAATAATATTTTAAAACTTGTATGAATTTTTCTGTTTAGCATAAGTTTTTTGTTTTCAATTTACATTTGTGGTTGTTGAATAAGACATGCCTTTATTTAGTTTTGGTCTCGCCTGCTTAATGTTTTACCATTTATATTTTGTTCAGATATTTTGAATAATTTCATTTTACATACATACATAAACTCACGCCTTTTTCCCATGGGGGTAGGCATAAACTACAGAACGCTACCTGCTACGATCCTTAGATACTTCATTTAAATTTGAGAATAATCTTACAAATAATATAAATGCGAAAGTTTGAATGGATGTATGTTTGTAACTCAATCATGCCAGAACTGCTGTAATGATCTGAATGAAATTTAGCACAGAGATAGATTATAGTCTGGAATAGCATATAGGCTACTTTTTATCCCGGTATAATGTTTCTTTGGGATGATGAAATACTTTTCACGCGGGTGAAGCCCGTCTCTTAGACGATTGAGAAGCAATTTGACTTTTGTCACTCTCTGACACCAGGAGGAGCCACATGTAATACCAATATGTGTTTAGCCAAATTTGAGGATTACACGAGGAATGATTATTGTGTATTTTTTATTGGTGAACAGGACTTTAAAATGAGTAATAACTACTCTAAACTAATATTAGACATAAGGAACACTCTCAGTGCCATATCACATACTAACATTATTATCTATTTACCAACATATAAATATAATGTTAATTCTATCTTGTATAAATGGCGAGTCATGACCTTCAATCAACTTTTATATGAAAATGTTAGGAAACATAAGTATGCATATAAGTTGGATTCAAATACAAATATTGACTATAACTACAACACATTATTTAGGCAATTTGGTCAACTAAACAACTTTGGACTCCGTACCGTTTTTGTTAATCTTCTTAATGTAATTGGGCACATACAGTGTTTTAACACTCAGTCTTCCAGGAATCACTTGATTACATTAACGACCCACGAACATTAGCTTTAAAACAACCAACCAGGATACATAGCCAAACGTGCATAGACAATATCGCACATAACTTTAAATCCAATTGTAAAACTGAAGTTACTGAATTTTCACTTTCAGACCACACAGCTCAAATAATAAAGTGTCGAAAATAAGTGGTGAAAAAAACTGCAATTTTAAAATTTTGGCGTATAAAAAGACGTGATTTTAATGCAGAGAATATGATTAAATTTAAAGATATTTTAAAACAAGTGACTTTTTCAGAAATTTATGAAACCGATAATCCTAATGACGCATTTGACATATTTATTGACATGTTTAAACTATTTTATGACCTATATTTTCCATTTAAATGGACAACTATAAGGCTGATTAGGAAACCTAGATGGATATCACACGGCATACAATTATGTAGCAAAAAGAAACGGCAATTGCTGTGGCGTTATAGACCAAATATAACGAATAAGGCAAGTTTCTTAAACTACAAAAAAAGATTAAAAAAAGTTATGAAACTTACTAGACGTACCCAAAACAATTATTCTATTAAAAGCTCTATTAATAAGTCAAAAACTACTTACAATATAATAAACAAAGCAAAACCGTGTTTCCCTAAGGAATAAAGTATGATATGATCCTCAAGAAATAGCAAACGTATTTAACGACTTTTTCCTAGAGAAAATTCAACTGTTCAGGAAATAATTCAGTCAATATTGCAAAACGTCTAGATTCAATTTATGTTGCCCCGAGTATACCTATTATAGGCATTAAGAACATTATAAAATCATTAAAAGCCACAAATAGTACAGGATATGACGGCATTTCCACAAAGGTAATCAAGCATGTATCTGACTTTATTTGTAGCTACTTGAACTATCTCATAAACCTGTGTATCTGTTCAGGTGTATATCCAGATGCCTTAAAAGTGTCTATAGTAAAGCCGTCATTTAAAAAAACAATAATGAACACATGGGTAACTACAGACCAATCGCACTCTTTCCTATAATACCATTTTTTTTTAAATTATATTTATAAGGAGATGTACTCATACCTTGAGAAGAAACTCATATGAATCGATGAGCAAAAGGGATTTTGGAAAAACAAGACAACCAATATGGCTATTTATGACTTCTTGCATAAGGTAATGATAAAGTTGGACGTTAGAATCCCAGTAAGCGCTATTTAATATGATATGACGCAAGCTTTCGACTATGTAAAACATAACGTTCTACTGCAAAAACTAGGGGCATATGGCATAAGAGGAAATATACTTAGCCTTATAGAGTCTTACCTAATTAACAGAAAACAGTATACGGAAATAAGAAAAATAAATATTAAGACAAAAAGAGAAGAAATTTACGTATCTGGCGAACGAACGCCTATTTACGGTGTCCCACAAGGGAGCGTGCTTGGAGCACTACTATTTATCCTATATATCAATGAACTGCCTGATGCTATTGACTACCCCTTGACCCTATTCGCAGATGACAGAACAGTGACTACATGTAATAATATGGACGTTTATAAATATGATATTAATGAAACTTTGACATCAATAATAGCATGGTTAAATCTTTGATTATATACTTGTCTAGATGCCACATTGACACTACCTGAACGGCTCAAATAAAGTCTACTATAATTGGTAGACCCGCTCCTTTCTGACGTCAGTGTCATATGGAACACGTAAGGGTAAAGGGTTCACGAAAAATAATTAATTATGCCGGTTTGTGCCGTCAGACTGTGACGCAATTATGTGGGCAAATTGTATAATAACACCAAGATCACTTTTCATCGGTAGGTTTTGTTATTTAACCACTATTATTATAAGAAAAAACGGTAGGGTAGGTTAGTCTGATTTAGCCAGTGTTGTCAGTTTATTACTAGGGAGATTTCACGAAACTATGGGAGACAAAATACAAATAGCATTACATAATCTTTTGATCAGATGAACGTTATTATTTTAAAAATAACATTATATATTTGATCGGTAAATGACAACTTACCTTAAAATCAAAGAGAAAGATATTCCGAGAACAAACACAAAGATGTGGGTTTTAATCTATAAATGACTACTTATTTTTTTCATTGTATTTTTTGTTGTAACTAAAATAAATAATACACTAATCTACAAAATAATTATTTAATTCAACCTGTTTTGTTTAACTTTCATCATATTAAATAATGCAGAAAAGGTAGGTTAATAGTATTGGAGCAGGCATCCCTAAACACGCATACATTGACAGTATGACGACAATAAGTACACGAGCGGTACTCACACATATCACGCAATTGGAGACAGTTTTGTTTGCATTTGTTTGCATTGCTCTATCTAGACAAGTATATAATCGAAGGGTTAAATAATAATAATCTTAAAATTAATTTAGGCATGACGACGATAATGCATTTAAGTCAACGGGTACATGCTGATACTGACATTAAAGCACTATACAATGGCACAGTATTAAATAAAGTAGACGACACAAAATTTCTTGGTGTAATGACAGACGCAAAATTGACCACTTCCCTCCGCGCGCTCGCATTGGTTAGCGGTGATCTGTTCGCTCCCTGTTTTTAATTGCAATTGTCGTGTTCCAAAATTTAATTTCCGGCTTGTGAGTTGCTGTCAATTGTGTATTATTGTGATAAGTGCTGGAATCGTAAGTTTTTAAACGTGTTTACGTCCGTTTTTTTACTTGTAATTAGTTAATTTCGTCAGCTATCGGTAAGTACATTTACTTTTCTTGACGTGTGGGTAAATCGAAATAATTGTATCGTCCGTTAATCTTTCACTTTTTACGTTCTAATACGCTTATTCGTTTAATTGCCATAAGTAATTATGTTATCTAATAATGTTGACCCACCTGATCGTGGTGGAGAAATATTATTCCGCCGAATAAATAAACCAAGGTCGCCGACGACCTCCGCTAATGCTAAGCTTTTATTTAGTAAAATTTCTCTTTCTTACATTTAACCCGAAGATAGATCTAAGCGAATGCAAACATCAGAGTCAATTGTAAGGTCTTCGCCGATATTAAATGTCACTAATGTAAACAATGACGACAATTGTGATTTGGTTTCTCAGGCGTCTGCGTAACTGTCTAAAATTAACGACCTTATCAATGACCAAAGGTCCCGCATTAATGTTGCAAATAAATCCGCAATTATGAACATGACTCAGCGCATAAAGGAAGAAAGAAACAAAAAATATTTATTTGTGACCCGCACAGGAGACACGAGAAATATGGATAAAATTAAACAATAATAAAAAAAAACCAAGTGCGAGACCAAAAAGGTTCCTATCTCAGCATGTGCAGCGACATCCAAAAAAGACGCTACATAGACGGCACAACGGCTATTGTCTTATTGTTAGCCATAAAATCATCTGCCATCGAGACAAAGTTGGCCAATACGGAACGCGAATTAGATAAAATAAAACATAATACCGGTGTCGATATTGCCAAGTCTGATGTCAATAATATCTCATATGCTGACAAATTAAAACTTCGTTTCCCTAAAGTTGTTCCACAAGTGAATGTCCGTGCCAAACTTCCGTGTCTTGTGGCCTACCACACTGATGAGCGTTCAACTGATTTCGCAACTTATTCTGCGACTAAACAAGCGCTTATGAAAGCTATAGATCCTAGTGATGCGATTTTAACCATTTACAACCGTTGTATTGCGGAGGGCGTATTTCCTCGTATTTGGCGACGCGGATTTATACGAATAATCCCGAAAAGTGGCGACAAACCCCCGGAAGACCCGAAGTCGTACTGGCCCATAACATTACTTCCATCTTTGGGAAAACTGCTGGAGCGCCTTATCGTTCCACGGTTGCTACCGGACGGACCAAATTTCATAATAATCAATTCGGTTTCACTATTGGAAAATCTACCGTAGACGCGGCCCTTACTGTTCGGAAAATAGTTTTCGTCACACTTGCACGTAAACAGTATCAAAACATATAGGTTAATTTGGCCGTAATGCCCTATATAAAACGCTTTTTTGTTTGTCATGAAACCAAGGGCGGTAAGTAATATTTTTTTTTAATTTATAGCACAGCACACAGGTCATGCAAGTTCAAGCAAGGAGTTTACACGCAATTGAGAAATTGTCTTAAAATGTTATCTAAACAGGAATTTCTTTGCAATCTCGCTACATGTTACTTAAATATTTAGGTAATGTACTTAATAATCGATTTTAATAGTTATTTGTATAAAAAATTCAATTCAATTTTTTTACTCTCCGTCATGGCTAAAATGCTAATGAAAAAGCAAAAAAGAACTTCTATGCCTTAACGAGAATATCTAAATCTACGTGGGGTCTGTCTGTTTTGACTTTAAAGACTATTTATGGGGCTACCTACTTGGGTTGTATCTGCTATGGGGCGCCTGTTTGGGCTGATAGGGCCACAATAGGGGCGGTACGACGTAAATTACTTCAGAGTCAGCGTTTGGATTTGATATTCTTATGCAAAGCATACAGGACAGTTAGTACTGAGGCCTTACCGGTACTTGCTGGCGTACTTCCGGTCAACCTAGAAGTGCAGCGACGTGCTGCAATGTACTATTCCGCAAAATAGACCATGGACACGGGCTTTTTAACGCGGAGTAACCGTGAGAAAATCTCTAGATTATTTAAACCACATATTGACGTCTAGGAGGGACTTTTATCCGAATGGTAATGTAGGTGGGATAATTCCATCAAGGGCCGACACCTCCACCAATTCTTTCCATCCGTTCGCGTGCGGCTAGCCAGGACGTGGCTGGAGTTGGATGACTGTGTTGCCCAATTTCTCACAGGGCATGGTAACTTTAAAAGTAAATTATTTTCCTTCAAGCTTGTTGCCTCGCCTTTATGTCAGTGTTCTACATCTGACTGCGAATATGTACAATCTGCACATCATGTGTTATGGGAGTGTATTTATTGGCAGAATTAACGCAATACAATGTTAAATAATGTACAGGCTGTATCAGGAGCTGTTTACTATACGGACCTTGTGGAAACTGGAACAAATTGCCGTGCGTTCAAGCGTTTTGCCATACCTATTATTGGAATCAAATATAACAAGCTCACAATGTTAGGGCCCATTAATATTAATTTTTATCCGTGGTGCTAGGCAACTGGGCTTATCCCAGTTGTAATCGACCCTTTGTGCCTATTGGTCTTGTTTTGTTCTGTCTCCTGCTTGATATGGAGGGAAGTGGAAATTTGTATTTTTTTTTTGTACTTCCCCATTATTCTTTTCTCATTAATTTCTTTGCGGGATCCAAGGCAGTTAAATTCATTCTCCGGGACTTCGTCGAGCCTCTTTACCTCGGCGCTTTTCTGGTGGTCGCCACTGTTGGTTCTGGCTTTAAGGAGTTGCAGTGGTTTGGGAAAGCGCGATGGGAATGTTCCAAAAAAAAAACAAAAAAAAAACCAGATGCTTTGGTGACAGCTTATCTTGGATTGGTGTCATCACTTCTGCGATATGGTATAAAATTTTAGAGTAACTCTACGGACAGAGATATAGCGTTTAAAGCTCAAAAGAGGGGTATTCGGGCTATGTTTAAGATACAATCGACAGAAAGCTGCAGACCATTGTTTAAAAAATACAAATTATTGACTTTACACTCTTAATATATTTTTGAAGTTGCATCGTTTGTAAAGTCTAACCCCAACACTTTCCACGTCTATCTGACACTTTTCCAGGCAAACATACGTGACAATAGTCAATTTTGTTTGCACTTGGCAAAAACTGCCCTCATGGGGAAAAGCTTTTTTTGTTTGGCCCCGAAAATATACAACAAAATAGCACAGTCATATAAAGCTATGACAACAAATCAATTTAAAAATAAGATTCGAAATTTATTTACGGACAAGTGTTATTATAATATAAACGACTTTTTGACAGACTCCTTTTGAATGCTTGTATGTTTGTATTATTGTTTAGATGGTATTGTTATTCTTCTAAAATTTTATTCTGACATTCTGGGATATTTTGTTTTGACATATTGTTTTAATATCTTTACATTTTTATTTTACTCTGACAATCTAGTATCACATCCTTGATTTGTATTCTTGTTATGACATTTGCATTTTACTCATTCAATATTTTTATATCCTGACATAATTTTTAATAATTTTGCGTTGACATTCTAGAAATATAATTTTGACTTGTATTATTTTATTGACATTTACACGACATTTATTTTATTTTTATACTTAATTTGACATTCTATTAAGTATTTTGATTTGTATTCTTTATTAATATTTGCATGCCATTTACCAAGGTAGACATGACGTTCTATAATTTTGTATCCTAACATCTCTCCACGCTGACAATTTGTTATGTATGCATGGCTGAGCAAATAAAAATGATTTGATTTGAAGTCAATACAGTAGATGTGTGATACGCCTTGCCAAGTTTACTATTTTGATGTTAGTCTAATTTAAAATATCATTAATTCTGATATATTAGTTACAATATTATAATATTTCCAGGTGAATATATTAGTATTACCTAATCTTGAGAAATATCGGTATTAACCTATCAGTATATGTGTCAATTTTAGTTCCTGAGACGCTCGAGCGAGGCGCTTTATATTAGCACAAAATCAACTATCATTTTATATAATATATTTAGTCCAGTGTACTTGTATAATAGAGGTCAGTGATGTATAAACAAAAAAATTGTATAATTAAAACCAAAACCAAAAGCCGACATTAAAAAGCATCTCGAAAGCCTAAAGTTTGGCACTATTATGGTAGTAAATTAAAGAGTAATCATTTTGCGTTAAAAAATTATTTCATTATTTGGTTACAATATTACTGTTGGAAAGTTACATATAATTATGTGAGAATGATGTAAAAAGACGTGCACGTAAAAGCGACTAGAATAAAATAAAAAACCTCAAAATACAATAATTAATTACGAACATGACGCATGGATTGGCACCACTCAGCTCGATCATCATGAAGGAAACCGAATGATCCAACCTTTAATTATATACTGGTCTAGATAGAGCAATGCAAACAAACGACGCGCTAAAACTGTCTCCAATTGCGTGATATGTGTGAGTACCGCTCGTGTACTTATTGTCGTCATACTGTCAATGTATGCGTGTTTAGGGATGCCTGCTCCAATACTATTAACCTACCTTTTCTGCATTATTTAATATGATGAAAGTTAAACAAAACAGTTTAAATTAAACAATAATTTTGTAGATTAGTGTATCATTTATTTTAGTTACAACAAAAAATACAATGAAAAAAATAAGTAGTAATTTATAGATTAAAACCCATATCTTTGTGTTTGTTCTCGGAATATCTTTCTCTTTGATTTTAAGGTAAGTTGTCATGTACCGATCAAATATATAATGTAATTTTTAAAATAATAATGTTCTTCTGATCGAAAGATTATGTAATGCTATTTGTATTTTGTCTCCCATAGTTTCGTTAAATCTCCCTAGTAATAAACTGACAACACTGGCTAAATCAGACTAACCTACAAAGTAACGAATTAAAAATCGTGTGTTCTTATAATAATAGTGGTTAAATAACAAAACGTACCGGTGAAAAGTGCTCTGGGTATTATTATTAAGTTTTCCCACATAATTGCTATACAGTCTGACGGCACAAACCGGCATAATTAATTACTTTTCGTGAACACGTTACCGTTAGGTGTTTCATATGACACTGACGTAAGTAAGAAGCGAGTCTACCAATTTTAGTAGACTTTATTTGGGCCGTTCAGGTAGGGTCAATGTGGCATCTAGACAAGTATATAATCAAAGGATCCAACACATGTGGCACATGTGAGAGAGATATTTGAGAGAGCATGACATACTCTTATCTGCCAGGGCACATTCAAGTCAACGTGCCTTTAAGCAGTTAGCGTTAGAACGGCTAGTTGCCTATGGCAAGCGGCTCTGAAGGTATATTCAAGAATCGCTATCCAATCGCTTATATTTGCTACATTTCTTCAATAATTGCTACATAATTATGACAGTATTATAGAAATATGAATATTTTTTGACGAGACATTCTGACGTCAGGATGGATGGTCGGCTCCGTGTTTAGCATGAAGGACGCAGAATTTATAAAAGTTTGTTACATCAATAATTGCTTACTAATTGCTTCTTTTACGAACTTAAGTTTGAGCATCGTATATACATAGGTAAACAAATTGAGCTTTTGTGTGTCCGAAATAAATGCATTTTCTTTCATTTAGTATCGCTTGCAGCTACTACACCAACGATTCAGTTTAGAATGCATAACCTTAGTATACTACCTAAGGATAGAGCGAAATAGAAATCCGATTCATATTCCGGAGGTCATCGGTCCTAACTGCTGTAGCAATCAATCACTGGCAGTCACAGAACAGATTTACCTAAAGTATAAAATTAAATTCTGGCTTGATAGTACGATTGAATGGTGAGAGCCGACGCTTTATATCTAAGTAATAGAGTAAGGGAGGAAGTCATTACTTTTAGAAAGTATTGTGGATAAAAATTAAAAATAAGTCGGTTATGATTAAATGTAGAAAAAAAAGTAGTATAGGAATAAACAAACGATACAGAACCTTATATAAATTCTCATGGAGTGTATAATCGGTAGGTAAAAATCTCTGAATTTTTATTCTCTGAACAATTTGTAACTAACTCTGAACAAGTATTATCACAAAATGAATGTGACAAATTGTCAAATGCGTGTTAGCTGTGGTGTGTTTGATGAATTTTCGCATCACTTGTGTTCAATTAGTAACGCGTCGATTGCCCGAAACTGTGTTTTAGACACATAATATGAAGGGATTCATCATCTGCCTAGCCTTTTTCCCAATTATTGTTGAGGTCGGCGTCCAGTCTTACCGGATTCAGCTAAGTACCAGTGTTTTACATGGAGCGACTGCCTGTCTGACCTCCACAACCCAGTAACTGGGTAACACGATACCTCTTGGCAAGACTGGTGTCAGATCTCAGGCTTCTGACTACCCGTAATGACTGTCAAAGATCTTCAAATGCCAGCCGGGACCAACGGCTTTACGTGCGTGCGTTAATATGAAGGGATTATCAGAATATAATTAGTCGACAGCAAAGCATGGTTATTTATTTTAACGTAATTTATGTCAAAATTATAAACCACTTACTTACTCAAATAGAGAACTAAATTGTTACAATCCCAAGTGGACCTTTAAAACTCCTACTTATTGAAGTATTTCAAATAGGTCCTCTTTTATTCAAATGAAACAATTATGTTACAACGATTCTGAAACCTTAATAGTGCAGCAAGATTACATCGGTGTCAAGCATTCACCCAGACGACAAAATTAAATAATCTGACCCTCAGGGAAATTCACGGCTGGCAACACTCATGTTTTATTTAGATAGTTTGATTAGCTACATGTGATAAATAAGTAATATAACAAGTAATGAAAACATTATTTCATTGGTTTTTCTTTCATATAGATTTCCCCGGGGCGAGAGAGTGATACAGTGACAAGCGGCCAGAATTACTTGAACTACCCTGCCTTTTGTTCACTAATAATTTTCTGTAAGTTCGGCAAATCATTGAAGACTATCAAAGGTCAAAGGAGCTGGTAATGTTGAGAGTATTTCGCGATTAAACAAATGTAAAGGTCTTATTTACCTTCTCTATTGATCATTTCAGAAGTAAGTTCTACATACATACTTAAGTATTGACAAGTTGATCGTCTTTGGAGACATCTAGAGAATGATGGATGGTTGGAATTGGTAAGGTTGTTCTTTTTTACGTTACTAAAAATATATTTACTTCGATTTCAAATATACTTACTCTTCGGGATTTTTGCATATTTATACCGTTTTCAATCAATCTATTAGGGAAATTATTTCAGCGATGGAATGTTGTATAATCTTAAAAAAAGGCATGATTTCTGTGCATATGCTACGATAGCGAAGCCTCGGGATAAAGGCAGTATTGTAGGCAAACATGCTAGTTAACATTATAGTTGGACCTCGACCCCTAAACGGTATTATAATTATAAAATATTAAAATCTACATTGTTATGTTTATTACCTTTACTCAAACATGCTTGGAAATTTGAGTGTTATTTTGATAACCTTCTTCGAGATCAATCGAAATTGCTGTACTGACCAAATACATGCGAGCAGCGACCGGCAAAAGTTGTATGAAAACCATATCGGTCGTGGTTTAGCGTTTATTACACAGTAAACTCATATCTATCGTGTAATTTAAAATGGAACAATCTTTTACTCCGAAACATGGCAACCAAGGAGGTAACTTATCTAAGGTTTTATTTAAAATTTCGAACTAGCTTGTAAATACAAAGCTGTTTATTGAAAAAAAAAACCACTTTAACGCGGGCAAATTTATTGTTGTTCGTTGTTCGTTATTGATTTTGAAAAGTAATTGTGTTTGACAAAAAGAGTTCTAGCACAAAGTACGTAAGTGGCGGCGCGCCGTGGTTCTAGGTACAACTTAACTAATCTAATCGATTAACAGAGTAGCATTTAACCGACTTCCAAAACGGATGAGTTTCTATGTTCGACCAAATAAAAACCTTTTTAACAAAAAAAAATAACCGTCGTCCAAAAAAAAAACACTGCAAACACTCCATTACTTTCTTTTCCTAAGTCGGTGTCGAAAAAGAAAAATAATAGGTACCAAAGACATTGATTATATGGTCGGTCGAGAAATTATATTTCAAGCTATTGGGGTTGTCTGATTGGTTGGATGATTCGAGCTTTGATTCGATCTTGATGCATCGAGGTAGTGAATGCCGCGCTCAAAATTCTAACGTCATTCGATTTCAAGTAGGGAACCCACAACTTAGTGTTACATGATAAATGATTTTATTTCTGTAAGTTGGTTTGTACAAACACTTTTACATGTCGATCATATTTTTAAAACTAGATGAGGTCGGCGTCTCCTATCTGACTACTCTGAGAAGAAAGGCTGAAACAAACTCAGAGGTCACAGTCTCTTTTAAAGTCCAGACAAAATTTTGGTTAGAACATGGGATGATTTAATTTCCGCACATTATTTGAGAAAAGTACTATACAAGCCTGGGCCACAACTAGGCATTGATGGACTTACCATCAATGCCTATTTTGCTGGCCGCTGCAGTAATATACTGTATGGAAGAAAAATACTCCAGAAAAAAATACCTGACGTGTATTGACTGTGGCATGTAGGTTTTATATGTTCGGAAACAAGCAAGACCTACTTCGCAGTAATACTAATGATTGAATCAGTAACACGCATGCTTAATGGATCATTAGCTCCCCTTCCAACACGGTTCATTTTGATTCGCTCCATATGCCCAGTCATCACACCTATCAGAACTAATGGGATTGCGTGCGACAAATTATATTATTTTAATAATTTCTTTAAGAAAAAGTTTGTATATGGCGATAAAAAACCATGCGACGATTGACGGTTTTCCAGTCAATAAGAGTATTTTCGAGTCCATTTGCTTAATTATGCATGCGGAACTAAGCACACAGATTCGTTCCGTATACCTTTAGTCTCATATTTTTATACAAAATAATATTTCAATAGTGTTTTAAAAACTCATAATACATCGAATTGTGACGACGGATTTTTACAATGTTCTTTTAATTATTTCGGCGGACATTAGTTATCCCTGAATGAATGTGACCTCACAAAAAAAGCCCAAAATGGATTTAGCGCTAAACGAATTCAAATCATCGTTTTATTTCCGTCAATTGTTTGAAGATGAGACACGTAAGTACGTTTTAAACTCGTTTAACTCTCGACGCGACTCGATTTATTTTACACCGATAAGTGATTTTTACTAAGTGAAATAGCAAGTAAGTACGTTCACATAGACGCAATAATAATAAAATATATATAGATAATAAAATATATATATATAGATCTGTGGCCTGGCTTGTCAAGAGTGACACTAAAATTTTCTTCGCTCTTCGAATTTTTTAGAATATATTTATGAATCCGAACAATATCACCATTAAAACTACATAAAACTAAATTTAAATAATGTCTACATATATATTTAATAAAACAACAAGAAGAAAACATAAACTATAATTAAAATGAACAACATACAATAAACCAGAATGA
Organism: Orthosia cruda; assembly: GCA_964057195.1. Lineage (NCBI taxonomy): Eukaryota > Metazoa > Arthropoda > Insecta > Lepidoptera > Noctuidae > Orthosia > Orthosia cruda. The sequence continues at coordinate 22,641,621 of OZ059829.1, read as the reverse complement.
CAAGCTGAGAAGAAAATGCTGACACGAAGCCAGGCCCGAGCCAAAAACACACGCCCAACATCTTCGGGTTCGTCGCTCAGCTCCGCCTCGCAGCCGCCGGGATCCCCTACAACCGTGAGTCAAGCGATCCTGGACGCTGCAGTTGCGACGAGCTCGAGCGACGAATACTTCTCTCCGCCGACGACACCACCACCTACGCGTCGACGGGGAGGACGCCGGCCACCGGACAGCCTAGGACCTCGAGGCCCATCGGTCTCTGACAGGGTCCCCGCTCCCGGTGGAAGTGTGCAGCGCATGCGATGGACGCAATCGATTAACGAAAACGTCATGCGCGCATACTTTGGGGCTACAGAGGGGGGAAGTAACCTGACTGCGTACCGTGGTCGGATGCTCTCTCTGTTTCAGGTGCTTGAGCCAGCTGTCAACGTGTCGGCCCAACGTCTATTGGATCAGGTGCGGGTCATCCAACGTAACCGTATGCTGGATGACGCCGTACTTGATAGACTGCGTGAGGAATCACAGAGTAGCCGTGTCTCACCTGCCTTGCCACCGGCCGCGGTGCAACTGCAACCCAGTGTTTCACCGCGACCCGACCATGCTGGCGAGGACGACGACGACGGGGCTATATCTGTGAGTACCCAATGCAATGCGCGTTTGAGGAGCGCTTTGGAATGTGGATTCAGCGAGTATCGCTCCACACCGCCTGAGCTTAGACCTCGACTACCTCGTTTGCCCATGCATAAGAAAAATAGGGCGCTGGTGTGTGCTCTAGATTCGCAGCTATCAAATGTTTTTGATAGCAGCAAAGACCTTGCCGACACCCACTCGATCTTGTACTGTGCGGCTGCAGCAGCATGTCGTGTAGCTAATGTCAAGTTTCCCAAAACTGACAGAGCTACACGACCAGCTATACCAGCTTGGCAGTGCAGGATTGAGCGTCGTATCGGTGAGGCTAGAGCACTCATCGGCAAGCTTATCTGCTTCAGGGAGGGCAACACTTGCCCTAGAGTGATGCGCTTTGTGAGGCGGGCGTTCTCAGGGACTGATATCAGTTCTCGAGATTATATGTCCCGCGTCACAGAGCGTATCGACTTCCTGAAGCAGAAGATCTATGCATGGGCAAACCGTATTCGTCGGTACAAGCGGCGAGTAGAGCGATACACCCAGAATCGCACATTCCAGAGCAACGAAAGGTGGGTTTATAGGGCTTGGGAGCAACCCAACCAAGGTGTGACTGATACGCGCCTACCGGATAACGACGCCATGTGTTCGTTCTGGCGCGATATCTGGTCGGTGCCTGTCAGTCACACCGAGGGTGACTGGACTCGGGAGGTCGAACGGGCGTGCGATCCGATACCACAAATGGGGGCAATTACCATCAGCCCCCAAGATGTGGCTAGAGCAGTCCGTCCGTTGCCTAACTGGAAATCTCCAGGGCCAGACGGACTGCACAACTTTTGGATTAAATGGTTCCAAAGATCGCACGCTCGTTTGGCAACTCAGTTCCAGTCTGCCTTAGAGTCAGGATCACTACCCCAGTTCCTAACGACAGGAATGACCCACCTGCTCCACAAATCAGGTAGTACTGCGGATCCTAAAAATTATAGACCGATAACGTGCTTACCGACGGTCTATAAAGTTCTTACATCCATTCTGAGAGCGAACATTTATCAACATATTGACAATAACGCCATCATGTCTGCTTCTCAGAATGGATGTAGGAACGGGTCCCGCGGTACTAAGGAGCTGCTCCTCATAGACATTGCTATTAGCCAACAGGTTCGCCGTTCCCGCAAGGATCTGGCGACATGTTGGATAGATTACAAGAAGGCCTATGACTCAGTGCCACATACATGGCTCATGAGGGTGCTGGAGTTGTATAAAATTGATGCAACTCTGCGCGCCTTCCTGACGTCATGTATGGGGCAGTGGAGGACGGTCCTTCACTATCCAGGATGTCGACAGATTCAGGAAAACAGCGAACCTATAAGGATCGAGCGCGGAATATTTCAGGGCGACAGTCTGAGTCCTCTGAGGTTTTGTTTAGCCCTAAACCCTATCAGTACACTGCTGGAGGGTTCAGGTCTGGGCTATCGGTTGAGGAGAGGTGGTCAGGTCATATCACACCTCCTTTACATGGATGATCTGAAGCTCTTTGCCCACAATTACTTGCAACTGATGAAGCTACTGAAGGTAACAGAAACCTTCAGTGACGCCATCCGTATGGAATTTGGTGTGGACAAATGTGCAGTCATGCATGTAAAGCGAGGGGAGATTATGGAATCCGTGGGAATACAACTCTCGGATTCCATACACCTTCGATCCCTTTCCTCAACCGAAACTTACAAGTATTTGGGTATGTCGGAAGCACTAGGCATCAATGCTACTGACGTGAAACAGTCGTTGAAGGAGCGCTTCTTTGGCCGCCTGAAAAGAGTACTAAATAGTCTTTTATCGGGCGGTAACAAGGTGCGCGCCTTCAACGCCAGCAACGTATTGATGTATTCTTTCGGCATACTCAAATGGACTCAGACTGAACTTGACGCCCTGGATAGGAGGGTCCGCACGCTGCTTACGGCAAATCGTATGCATCACCCACGTTCATCGGTTATGAGACTGTATATCCCTCGGAAGTACGGGGGTCGTGGCTTTTTAAATGCTAAGACCCTACACAACCGCGAGGTATGCAGTCTTAGGGAATACTTCCAGGGCGCTGACGTGGGTATGCATCGAAATGTGGTTGCGGTGGATAAGGGACTCACCCCGCTCTCCTTGGCTAACGAGAACTGGCGCAAACCTATAGTATTAGATACTAATGACCGCAGGGAGGTATGGCAGAGCAAGGAGCTTCACGGACGCTTCTTTCGGGTCCTACATGGGCCCGATGTAGATCTTTTAGCGTCCGTGGCCTGGCTGCGATTTGGTGACCTTTTCGGGGAAACCGAAGGTTTTGTCTTTGCGATTATGGACGAAGTTATGATGACGAACAACTACCGGAAATACATTGTGAAGGACGGCACGGTTGACATCTGTCGGGCATGTCACCGGCCGGGTGAATCAATCCGTCACATTATCTCCGGTTGTTCTAGTCTGGCTAACGGAGACTATTTGCATAGACACAACCTTGTAGCCAGGATAATCCATCAGCAACTTGCTCTTAAATACAATCTTGTGGAGTTGGAAGTGCCTTACTATAAGTATGTGCCCGACCCAGTTCTCGAAAATGGCAATGTCACGTTGTATTGGGATCGGTCTATCATCACTGACAGGACTATTGTTGCCAATAAGCCTGACATAGTGGTGATAGACCGACTTGAGCGTCGCGCAATGATTGTTGATATAGCGGTCCCACATGACGAGAACCTCGTGAAGGCTGGGCGAGATAAGAAAAGCAAGTATCTTGATCTGGCTCGCGAGGTTGTCGACATGTGGGACGTGAATACAGCGATCATTGTGCCGATAGTCGTTACGGCCAATGGCATAATAGCCAAGAGCCTCGACCAAAACCTTAGGAGGCTCTCGTTGGGCAGCTGGATCAAGGGCTTGATCCAGAAAGCGGTACTCCTGGACACGGCGCGTATCGTTAGGAGGTTCCTCTCTCAGGAGCCCTGACCACCGGTAGCTTGGACCCTGTTCCCGACACCGGTGGGCTACTATTTTTGTATTTTTAAATGTTTTTTTATTTTCTTTTTTTTATAGAATAATATTTAAAAATGTAAAAATATGTATATAAAACGAATAAATGAAATATATATAATTATATATTTTAATATATTTAAAACTAACTGTGCCCGCGCCTTCGCTCCCGTCAACTGCCTAGCCTACCACACTTACCTTGCTACCTACCTTACCTAGTACTTCGGAAAGGGCGGGTTATAGGCTTCGCCTTTATCCGTTCATTCTTCCGCGGGGAATTTTAGCACCACCATTCAGAAAATGACGTCAAATGCACAACGCCATCTATCGAATATGGAGTTCAACTGGCCGAGTATCTGAATTGCGTTTGTTGTATTTTATTTCTTGAATACTTTAAATTCATCTAACTGTTGATATAGTGAACAAATTGCGATGAAACAAAAACTAAACAGACAAATAGATAAACAGACAAACAGACAAATATACTGGAAACAGATTCTCTTAGTTATTCTTTAACACGCTGACAATATATTTTGGAAATATTTTCGATGTACAAAAACGACTTATCTACAGATTTATTATATGTATTGATTTTATAATTTCTCTCTTTTCGTATCTTCATACATTAGCAACTACATCAAGGTTGTATTCTAGATGAATTCGAAACTCCAAGTCTGTAATCCGCATAAAACAGTACCCACGTACCTAGAGTACATACACACAGACGGCCTAGGAAATGGGTGAGTGCCACTTCAAACTTCTTAGGTGTTTAATACTGAAGATTGTTCATAATTGTAACAATATTTCATTTGTTTGAAAAGTACTACAACTACAATTATTTATTCTAGAACGTTTCGTAGAAAAACAGTAAAGGCAAAAACTAAATTTTAGACAGCTTGCTTAGAACCTTTACGAATTGCCTAGCCTAGCGCTAGTTGCCAAGCTCACCGTGCTTCACTTCTCTCAATTCGACCCGCTAGGCTCTAGGCGCTACCAGTGCATTTTCGGTCTAAGTAATTTGCAAAAGGACAAAGGCGGAAGCCCATACATTGTTTTAGCTGAGATTAAATTCCTATGACTAAATGTAAAATATCTGGTTTAATTCCGGCCGTTTCTATTATTATTCTCGGCCGATTCATGGCCGAGAATAATAAATATTCAGTCATGAACTTTTGTAGGTTATGTCAGGGTAACTTTTAATTATTTGTTTAATATGTTATATTATTCAATTTCGTGGAAGTAAAAGGGCAATATCGCATAAGTATTTTCCTTTCCTAGTTATTTCAGAAATTGTAAAATATACTCTTTGGAAAGAGTATATTTATTAATTTAAGCGACTTTGACGTGTATCAAAAGGTCGTCGTCAACAACCAAGCTTTTTTTAGACTTGGATACTAGTTTTTTGCCTATCATTAATTGAAAGTATTTATTTCTACTACACTACAGTACTTACCTACCTGCCTTACCTATCTTAACTTAGACATAAACTATATTTTTAATTAATTTACTCAGTTTTATTATAATAAAAAATACAATAATAAATGGTGTACTTATATGGTGTACATAATAAAGAGTATTCTATTGTATTCTAATAATGATATACTTACTACAGTCACTACTTGTCACATGGTAGAATAAGTTTAAAATGACAACATTAAGCTAATGAGAGTTAACGAAAACATCAAATAACTTTCATTTATAATGGTTTTTTTTATCTGTGGTGAACCAGTTAATGTTATACTTTGAAAAAACACAGTCATTTAATAGAATTTCTTTCGTTTACAACACACTTTCAGACGCTCAAATTTAAGTCACCTGAGATTTCGCCATTGTTCTTTGTTAAAGAAAATACACCACGTAAGGGTGTGTTATGAACGGTCGCAAGCAAAATGATTTTATAAACAGTAGTTATGTAGGTATAAGTAGAGATAGCTAACGAATCATCGCCAGAATTAATCCTACATCGCTTTGATTTTCTCAGTAATTTGATCAACAAATCACTTTTGGAATTTGGTAGAAAATTTAATTTATGTACACGAATTTCGACTAATTAATACGAGGGAGAGCCATGTTACTGTCAAGTTTTCGCACGAATTCTGTATTCAAACGTTTTTTTTGACGACAGGTATTCAAGCATACCTTTCGGCTAATTAATCATAAGAAATATCACATTTGCGAGAATATCTATTTGAAGATTTAATTTCGGCTTTTAGCTTGAATAGCACTTTGTATGTTATCTGAAAGATAATTCCTGGTACGAGCTTGAATGATGAAGAATAGTTTTATCTCCAAATTCATATTCTAGATATATCTTTTGCCTAAACGTAAGAATAATACGAATTTAAATGAAAATTTAAACGATTCAATTACCCCAGAAAATCGATAAAAACAATTTAAACCTTATTTAATGATATCATATGCGAATAAATAAGCAAACCAAACTTCGTGCAAAGCGTTAAACCTTGAACGTATTTCCATTCAAATGTCTGACTTTATACATTGTTTTGCCATTAAGTGTAAGAAATTGGACAGTTTACCCTCTTAAATAAGGAAGCCTGTGGTCAATTTTTGCCTCTCTGTTATGTATTGCTAATATCAATAAAAAAAATCGCTCGAATATATTAATAAACTTTGGGTCAATGTTACTTTACGGACCCTTGTCCCTTGTTACATATATGAAAGGATATTACCGAAATGTTTGCGAAGTTATTAAGCCGAATATCGAAGTTTAAATATTGATATTAAAGTATTTGTATTCATGACTTGTTTTCGTGTTGTTTTCCTAACGACACATGTTATGACTTATGTGTATATGGGTAGAACATGTACGGCATATACCGTTAAGGTTATATAGCGATTTCGATGACCTGAATTGTCTTTGGGTGATAAATGATAAATGATTTTATTTCTGTGAGTTGGTTTGTACAAACACTTTTACATGTCGAACATATTTTTTAAAACTAGATGTGGTCGGCGTTTCCTATCTGACTACTCTGAGAAGAAAGGCCGAAACAAACTCAGAGGTCACAGTCTCTTTTAAAGTCCAGACAAAATCTTGGTTAGATCATGTGAAGACCATGTAGACTGATGTCTGAAATGGTCTTTTGAGGAAAGAACCAGCTGGATTGAGTGGACCAGTCCAGTCAGTGCACGCATTTGTCAATAACCTCGCAGCTCAACTGAATTTAAGAAGCTCAACGATTCGACGAACAATACCAAAGAAAGGACATTCGGGTAGGCCGCATAAACTACTCAAACTGCAAATTAAAAACTAAGATAAATTTAAATTAAAACATAAAAAGTAATGGTCCACATAGTCTTCACATTCACAATAATTAAAATAAAATAATATAATACTTTAAAAAGTAAATATTCTTGTCATTACAAGAAAAAAAAAAATACAAAAATTATTATAACAAAATTCACGGTGCAAAATATAATAAAAAAACAAAATTAATTGGAGCAGCTCAATCCCAAGCCTTTTTGTCCTCAAGGTAATCTTTAATTGTATAAAACGCTTTCGCTTTCTATGATTTTCGAAGATAAATAAACAAATAGTTTACTACTGTATTTCTCATATTCATCATCATCATCATCCACAGACCGACTTCGCCCACTGCTGAGCATAGGCCTCTCTCTTCTTGTACCAATCTCTACGTTCCTGTGTTAACCTCATCCAGGCTCTACCCGCAATGGTAACAATGTCATCTGCTCATCTCGCCGCTGGACGACCAATACTTCTTTTTCCAGTCCTTGGTCTAATTTCTTATATTAGTCTAAGACAAATATTACAATTTTAAATTACCATTCTTCATAACAAAACAAAATACTTACTATAATTAGCATTTTCTCAACTGCTAATTATGTTTAATGAGTGTGTAATGTGTTGCGTTAGTCCCAGGTTACACATTAACCAATCTCTCATATTTAGCGAGAATAATTTTAATTACTTAATTGGTAAACCAATTAGCGGTACATCAGGGAAATCTTGTAGGTACTGTAAGAATATAGACGTGGCTTTAATATTAACATTATAAGCGGGATATTTACCATGTTTACTGTTTGTAGCGAGTTTCCGATATTTCGGTGCTGTTGCAAGCACCATGATCACGGATAAACTGAAGTCATTGCGGGTGGGTGTTTATGAGGAGACAAAACGGTCTTCCCTCTTTCTTGTTCGTTTTTTGCACTCGGTACCGTTACCATTGTCACTCACAACTCGATTCTTTTCCCGACACACGAAACTCACTGTGTCCGCTCGCGAACTTTTTACGGCACTTTTTCGGGGTTTACACAGCTGGACCACTGGATTCCAAGCTCTCGACAGTTGAAACCTATCCTCCCGGTTGAAATTTTTATATTTGGTAATGTCGATAGCTTCCCTCACCAGTCTAGGGATATAGTGGCGTTCTGTCGAAATGACCTAAGGGTTATGCAACTCAATCCAGTGGTTCAATCCTGATTCCAAGTTATGTTGAGCTATGCCCGATTTTTGTGTGTCATTGTTCTGACTTCAGTTTATCCGTGATCATGGTGCTTGCAACAGCACCGAAATATCGGAAACTCGCTACAAACAGTAAACATGGTAAATATCCCGCTTATAATGTTAATATTAGTGTTAGTGACATGACAGTTTAAAAACTTAGACGTGGCTTGTCCCAATAATCCTATTTAGGGTTAATTTAACAATAGTGAGATAAGTTTTAACTGTAAAATAAATAAGTATGTTAATATTTTCTATAAAAATCTATCATACCACCTTTTTTATTCTTTAGGTAAATTAAAGTAATTTACTATTGAAAAATAGAACCTTATTGCAATAATGATAACCAAGAAATTCGTTAGAATTATGAAAAATAAATAACCCTTTCAACGCAAACTGGGAATTCTAACTTTTCCAAAGCTCATATGTTAGCAGGTTAGGAAGCACATCCGAGTTACACAAGTATTGCTGAAACAAGACAAATTGTCTGTGCTTAAAATGTTCTCGACACAAACTCAGAGAGTTTTTATATCGAGGTTTGATTTCACTAGAGAGTTATACATAATTAGGCGTACTTTTTTCGGGATACATTTTGTAACTTTTTCGTAAAGCACCTTATAGTGATATAAACTTTGTTTTGACATGATCTATGTGCAGTTTCCAAATAAGTTTGTCATCTACCTTCAGACCGAGATTTTTTTCGTGACTAGATCGTTTGATTGTTTCTCCGTTGATCGTCAGAGGTGGGCACTCCGGTAATGGCTTATTTTTCGCGGCGAAAATCATAAATATTGTTTTTGAGGTGTTATTTCAAGTTCAATAACCGCAATTGTTAAGCTTAAACACAACAAACATAGTAGACTTAGCTCAGCAATTAATAAGGTATACAAAGAAGAGACGTCAGTATTCTAGCACCGTTTACTTGAACACGTTATTGTCGTTCGGTATTTAGCTGAATCAGCATAATGCACCGACAGTACTAGTCCTTTAAGGCTGGTGGTACACGAGCGACTGGGTGAAAAGAGTTTTATTATAAACGCCAAAAGCATAAACGCATAAAGCTTCTGCCAGCGGCTTCGTTCGCGTGGAAAGTGTTATTTTTTTTCCAGGAGAACATTATACCGGGACTAAAAGTAGCCTATGTGTTATACCAGACTATAATCTATCTCAGTGTAAATTTTATCCAGATCCGTTCAGCCGAGATTGAGTAAGAAACATACATCCACACACACATCTATCCACGCTTTCACATTTATAATGTTCGGTATTTAGCTGAATTAGCATACTGCACCGACAGTACTAGTCATTTAAGGCTGGTGGTACCTGAGCGACTGGGTGAAAAGACTTTTCTCATCTCTTATAATATAACTTAAACTTATTAGGCCCTTCGGTACTTAAAGCCTCGTAAGAATGTCAGGAGTAGCTGTTATTATCATCGATTAATTTTTGACGAAATATGTCCACCGCTGGACATAGGCCTTCCTCTAACGTCTCCATATGACACCATCTGTCTATCAATTTTAGAGTTGGCTTCCAATATAACCGGTGTAACTAATTAAATGTTTGAATTCTACGCAGAGAGTAAGGTTGAATTCCGAAACAATATACTAGGTATCAAAAAATGAAAAAAATGTGCTATTTCTGACTATAAATTTAATCCAGATCCGTCCACCCGTTTGAGTGTGAAGAAGTAACAAACATACACACACACACTCACAAACTTTCGCTTTTATAATATTAGTGTGAAGTGTGACAGTGTGTTTTACGGTGTTCGCAATTATCTCGACGACCTTTTCTAGGACTCTGAACCTCGACACAATATCTAGTATTGACTTTATCACGCTGGTAAAACTAAGTGACCGTAGTCATACGAACTGTGAGTGTTCGCCGACGAACCTTATAAATCACTGGAAGATGGGGTTATGGTTTAAAGATAGCTAAGGTTTTGGTCATATTTCTGTCACCAGATTATTACAAACACCGTAAAGCTGCTTGTACACGCTAAGAAAAGTCAAAGAGCCTACGTAAACATTCGTATTGTTTCTACACGAACTGTGTACACTGCCAGAGTCCTAAACAAGAAAGAATCATGTCTGCACTCGACAAAGTTATTGCCAAGATCCACAGAAATTCCTGTCTAAGCGTGTACAAGCGGCCTAAGTTTTTAATAAGTATTGCAAAATTATGTACTCCAATTTTTGTGAATAGGTAATTTCTTTGAAATCAATTCTACCGAAATTCGATAGTTTACAATACAATGTATCTGTGTGGTCTCGAGAAGAAAGAATTTACAATCTTACGCGATTTATTATAAGACCGTCGACACAATATCTATTGGGCACTTAACCACGCTGGTGAAACTATGTAACCGTAGTCATAGGAATTGTGAGGTCACCTTACAAATCACTGACAGATGATATGGTTTAAAAAGAGTTGAGGTTTTGCCCATGTTTTCAAAAATTGTGGTGGAAGGAGGGTGCGGAAAGAGCTTGTGGCTTAGAAGCCGCACGGGTTGATTTGCAAGGATAAACAACGTGAGTCAAGGATTTTGTTTTTTATTTTATTTATTTATTTAAGGAACTTTTAACATAATGTTACACCAGTTCCACCGTAACCTTACCCAAAGTAATTACAATTGCAAAGTAACTAATGAATAAACTAATATAGCTTCTGGCGACATTGGTTTGGTTATAATAACATTAAATATAATTGACCAATTAACGTACTTCTTTCAGACTCATTTCTCATACACTCCAACAAAAGGTGATGGACATCTTCTACTTTATTATCACAAACGAAGCAATTCGGAGAGTCCACCATTCTCATTGCAAATGCAAAGGCTCTTAATGGCATATGTCCGGAAAGAATCCTGAAAGAAGTTACCAACATCTTTCGACTAACTTTATAACTACCAAACCATGGCGCTCGAGGGGCTCACATTGGATTGTTTTATACCATATACCTATTATCTTTTGATTTTTTTACTGAAATATTGTTGCCAACCTTCATAACAACAGCTTCTGCATTTTGATTAAATTTCCGAATGAACTGGTAAAATATAAACCTCTATACCTGACATTACTGTGTGTGTGTACTATCTTAGCCAATCTATCAGCCTCCTCGTTTCCCTGTAGACCAACATGTGATGGGATCCACTGCCAGACCGTCCGTTGATGGGTCTGTCTATTACATAAGTGCGTGCCTTAGCAAGGACGTTACACCATTGGTCCCAGCTACATTTTGACAGTCGTTACAGAAGTCAGAAACCGTAAAATATGACACCGGTCTAAGCTAAGGAGTATCGTTTACCCAGTTACTGGGTTGCAGAGGTCAAAAAGGTCTATGTTAAATACTGGTACTCATCTGCACCCGATAATCTGAGAGCTGACCTCAACATAATTAAGCAAAGGTTAACAGATTTATTCCCTAATATTATTAAGGCAAAAGTTAGTACTTCAATGGATAACAAATCTCCATTCTCCGCCTTACTAAAGTTAAAATGATCGAAACTGAAGCTTATAAATACATGTAAGAACTTTAGCGTTCGAGATTGTTACCATCTCTAGTAACTGTCCCGTCGACAATGTAGTTGGATCACCCCTGCAAGTTAAAGCTTGCAAAACAGCTTTGATTTATGATTTAAAAGATACACATTGGTGGATAGAAAAAAAAAAAAAAATGAAGGACCGGTATATGAATTTAGATGGAGTTAAGAATGTGTCAAAACCCGTCTTTATTAATGCCACAATTTTCAGGCTGAAATAGATTTTGACAAATACTCAATTTCAAATTCTTAATCAAGAAATCGACGGTAACCCCCGGTTTCTCAAGCAGTCCTAAAATAGAATATTAGGAACGCCAAAAAATCCTCTCCATTTTTTTAATTCCCTCAGAAAAACATTATTCCCTCACTTTTGTAATATCCATGCCAATACAGTATGTGAACCGTACTGGTCAAACACTCAGGAGCGAGGAATTTGAATACAAAACACTCTTTATAAATTCGAAGATCAGCTTTATTCTTTATATTTACACAGCAGTACAGTTTGAGTTAGCAAAACCAACAGCAATACAATACAAGTGACTAGTACTGATGTCCAAAAACGAATGGCCGGGCATACCAATAAAATGCCCGCCGATTCGTTTCTATCCCCACCATTAAACTTGCTTGTGATTGGTCGTCGATAACTGCCATGTCTCGACCAATCGCAAGAAGTCAATACAACTACTTTTAAGCATACAACTGCATAGAAATGATTGTAATTATTATATAAACGTAAATAATTGTAGGCATAATTTAAATAATTATAACAGCTCGGCCATCCGGCTTGCAACGAGTCTCTCGTTGTTATTTGAGTAATTACAAAACGTTTACTCTATATTTCAGCCAACATAACTATAATAATAACATATTTTTATCAATCATATTTTAATAAAGGAAGTATCAGATGATATATTATATCATCTGATACTTCCTTTATTAATCATTTTGACTATAAGTCATCTTATAATCACATTTTAGTATCTAAATAAATATCAAAACAATCACTTATAAATAGATTTACTCCTGAATTTATGTATTAATACATGACCTTGATTAACAAAAGCTTATAACCTCTTAAGAGTGTCGGTTACCTGACATTCCTAACTTTAATTCATATATTTTATATCGACAGTATATGTTTTGGTCCATGACCTCGACCAGTAGATATACTGATGCACCAATTTCTAAAATGAGAGGCATCCGTTACCTGATACCCCTCACCAACCCATTAGTACGTGACCCTAACCAAAGAGTCGGTATTTACTAGTCCATGACATTGACCAGCAAATATTTCAGCCATTAGTTCATGCATTATACAGGGAAAATAATTTTGATGATACATGACATTAATCATCGAAACTTGAAATCACATTATCATTACTTTTTATTATGACATCGATTTCTTAGTTCTTTAAGTGTACATATTAGAGATACATAATGTTAATTGACGGCGAATAATTTGATTATAGTGTCCTTAATTACATGCTTATTTAATTGTATTTACAATATTCATATATACACATTTATCTTCATTAATGAGTATGAATTTACTATTCATCTATTTACAACTCTTCACATTCAGATTCGCAATCATTACGCTCGTGTTCATAATCGGTTGATACGGGTTCGTTAAAGCAGATCCATGGGAATATTTTGTCAATAGCTCCCACAGCCTCGTATCTCTTACGAGTCTTTGTGAGGGGCGTGTCTTTGACCACGAACCTATCGTTCGGGAGTACCTTCTTAATTCTGTAAGGGCCTTTACATTTAGGTTCGAGCTTCTTAGACTGCCCCTCTATTCCTGTCACGGCTCTTACTACTCTAACCAAATCGTCTTCTTTGAAACGTATTCCCATTTTCCTGTACCTATCATACCGTTCCTTGTCCTTGTCCTGTTGAGTCCTAATAAGCTCACCGGCCGTAGCCCTAACATCGTCGAGACTCTCTCCGACCTCAGACGTAACCTCATTTATTACGTCATTTAACAAGCCTTCAGATAGGTTAGTTAGATTTCGTCCGAAAAGAAGCTCCGCTGGAGTCTTTTTAGTGGTGGTGGCATGTACTGTAGTATTGATACCTAACTGTATGTCTGGTAAATGTTCATCCCATATACCATTTGGTCTATCGTGATTCATTGCCCCTAGCGCTGCCAAAATGGTGCGGTTGTACCGTTCCACTTGGCCATTCGCTCGGGGTGTAGCGACAGCATTGAGCACGTGCTTTATACCATGTGATTGCATAAATGTTTTAAACTGCCTACTTGCGAAACTTGTCCCTTGGTCCGTAATCAAACGTGTTGGCACGCCGAAGTAACTAAAATGCTCTCTGAATACTCTAATGCTTGTGGCCGATTTGGTATTTCGCACAGCGGTGATATCAACAAATTTAGTAAACGCATCTATGATAACAAGGATGAATGTATTGCCACGCTTGGTGCGGATAAAAGGACCGAGATGATCCGCATGTATGGTATGGAATGGTATGATAGCTTTAGGGATGGGGTGTAGTTCACCGGGCCTGGCACCACTTGGCAGCTTGTGATATGCGCAATGAAGACAAGCAGAGACATCTTTTTTTACAAACCGTCTCATCTTTGGAAACCAATAAGCAGCTTTTAAGCGCGCCAAAGTTTTGTCAAACCCGAAGTGTCCCACATCATCATGATTGGCTTTAAGTAGTTGCCATCTGGTGCCACATGGGACAACCCAACGGATAGTATTTTCGTCAATTATACGATATACCCGCCCATTTACAAGCTTGTAATTTTTAATTATGTCAACAGCATCTTTACATTTAGAATCCCCTAAAATCTCCGCGATATTTTTAATGTCTTCGTCAGTCTGTTGCATCGTCGCAAGCCAATCGTCAGTACCTACTGAAAGGACATCTAACACGTGATCAACGTCTGGAGAACTATCTATAGCACCCCTGCTGAGGGCATCTACTTTCTATTGGGCAGTCATATTCTAAGAACTGCAGCCACCAGCGAGCGATTCGTGGGACCAAGTCGCGTTTACTTAAAAATTAACGCTTAGTAAGTGGTACGTAAAGCGTTGCAGTCTGTAACTATGGTGAATCTAACACCAAGTAAGTAATGCCTGAACCTATTCAATGACGCAATAATAGCTAGAGTCTAACTCGAAGGAATGAAATTTTTGCTCATCCGGACTGGTTTGCCTGCTATAATAAGCGATCGGTTTGAACACCCCAGACATGTCCTGTTGCATTAAAATGCCGGCTACCGGATCATTAAGTCATAGGACCGGTCTTTGTACTAAAATCTGTATTAATTTCGCAAATGATTCCCGTTCTTCACTACCCCAACTCCAAGAAGTCTTTCTTCAACAGACTAGTCAGAGGACGTGCTATTAAGGCGAAACCCGCGACAAACCTTCTGAAGAAGCTAGCAAGGCCTAAAAACCTCCTAACTTCGTGAACATTTGTTGGCGTAGGGAATTTGGATATGGCGTCTGTTTTGAGCGACCCTGGTCTAACTAAGACCCTCTGCACCAACTCCGTACCCCAGGTAGTCTATTTTGTCATAAAAGAAATTACATTTACTCATTTTGAGGGTTAGACCACTTTTTGCCAGTAACCGCAACACCTCCTCCAAGCGTACCATCCCCTCATCGAATGACTTGGCAGGAATCAGAATATCATCCATGTAAACCAATGCATACTATGAAGCCAGTGAATTGTGGATGATCTTATTCATTGTACGCTGAAAGACTGATGGTGCGTTCACTAACCCAAAGAGAATACTGTTGTACTCATATTGACCCTGAGGGGTTACGAAGGCAGTCTTCTCTCTAGAGCCTTCCGCTATTGGGATTTGATAGTACCCGGACGCTAAATCGAGGGTAACAAATAGTGAACTACCTGATAATAAATCTAAATGATCCTCGATACGAGGGAGGGGGTAGTGCTCTTTTTTTGTTTTATTATTCTGAGCGCGATAGAAATAGTACTATAGGGCTCGCGTAAGGACTGTTAGACTCCCTTATAATGCCGTTTTCTAACATTTCCTTGAACATATCTTGAACTAGTTGGCGTTCGGTAAAGGACAACCGGTATGGGCGGTAAACGACAGGATCGGGGTCATCCAGTTGAATCACCATTTCAGTTTCCATCGTAAACCCAAGATCTGTTAAACCACTCGAAAAACAATATTTATATTTATTCAACAAAATCTTTAATGACTCTTTTTGATCCTTTTGGTGATTCATCTATGCGTGACAAATGTAATTTTTGGACTTGAAGGCTCTCAGCTAAAGTGTGGCTCCTAGTTAAAAGACTACCCTTCTCTATAAGCAGATAGGTGTCGCTAATATTCTGAACGAGAATCCTACCCGCACCTTGTGTTAACTTATACTCGCCGGGCAACAAGTAATGTTCATGACCTTCAATATTGCGCACAGTTCCGTTCACGTAAATTTTGCCCGAGTAAGAATTACGCGAGCTAACTGGAATCGCTCCTAATTCGCCGCGTTCTATGCGCGTCTCCTCCACGCATAAAAGCGGACAAATCAAAACAGACTCCTCACTAACACACTGAAAAATTACATCAGATTCCGTCTTTACTATTTTGACTGAAGGCCTTTCGGTGAAAGTGTGGCCTAGTAATACAGAGCAATTTATTAAGTAATCATCAACTACCAATATCTCCACGTGATTTTCTACTAAACCCTGCACTTAATTACGCGAGCTAACTGGAATCGCTCCTAATTCGCCGCGTTCTATGCGCGTCTCCTCCACGCATAAAAGCGGACAAATCAAAACAGACTCCTCACTAACACGCTGAAAAATTACATCAGATTCCGTCTTTACTATTTTGACTGAAGGCCTTTCGGTGAAAGTGTGGCCTAGTAATACAGAGCAATTTATTAAGTAATCATCAACTACCAATATCTCCACGTGATTTTCTACTACACCCTGCAGTTCTTTCGTGACGTTAGCTTTGCCAAGGGGTTTATATGGGACGTTACCTATTCCTCTCAATAGTGGCACTTCCCCTACCTTCCAGTCTAATCCTAAACGCTGAGCTTCACTGAGACTGCCCAAATCTACAAGACATTCTGAAAACATCCCATTTATTTTAATAGGCATTTTATACTTGGCACTTGAATCGCCTGTGTTTTCTACTTTCAATATTGTTTTTGGTTTATCGTTGGTACTTTGCCATGACCCAGGGCACTCAGTATCCTTATGTCCTAATAAGTTACATTTAGAGCATTTGATCTACGGTTTTGTGCATCGAAAGAACGGGTGACCGGCTTCTTTAAAATTGTAGCAGGCCATGCTGGATCCGGTTGGCTTCGTGGAATTGTGACCTACTTTATTACCGATAAATGCGTTATTCTGTGATCGCATATCTTTATCCCTAACTTTTTGCTGCTCGTTTGTGGACCTATCTTGACCTACTTTCAAGGATTTCAAAAATTTAAGTGACAGTTCCGGTTCTGTAAATTCTGCTCCTTGAGCTCCTAACCTAACACCATGATCTTCTACACCTGCTATGATACAGTCAACTGTGCGTTTTCCTGATATTTCACAACGATTTAGAAGATTCATTTTAGCATAGTAATATATCTCTAACGACTCCCCATAGCGTACCTTTTTACTAAGCATTTCCATTAGTAAATCTGCATAATTATCCCTAGTTGGAAAAGATTCCCTCAGCTTTAACTGCCACTCTGGCCAAGAAAATAGTAGTGAGGGTAGACCCTGATACCAGGTTTTAGCTACCCCTGTTAATTTCGGCAGAGCATAGTGGGCTACTTGTTTATCGTTCCAACCATAGATCTGTGCACTTAACTTAACGTTAACTTTGTGAAGCCACGTATCAACCGTTTGTTCCTTACATAACGGGTCAAAATCAGGAATTACGTTATTTAAAACAAGAAACCTATCGCGATCGCTTGTATTATTCATACCCTTAAGCGCATTAATAAAGTTCTCAATAAACAAATTATTATTTGACTCACGATCACGACGTGTTTCTTCACGGGGCGGTGTACGAAGATGAGAAGCTCTGCTCCTAGGTGAATGCCTGGATTCCGCGTGGCGCGTCCTTGAATAGTGCGACCGGGAACGAGACCGACTAGTCGTCAGTCGCGATCGTCTTCCTCTCGACCGCCTAGACCGCGACACATGGTGGCGGCTGCCACGATTTTCTTCAGATGAACGCGTACGCCCTCGACCACGGCTGCGGCTTCTGGTGACTAGTGGTGGCGTCTGCGTCTCGCGAGGGGTCCGTCTAGGTCCATCACATTCTCTTCGAGAAATAGACCTGCGTTGATCCATTTTCTCGTGGCCTCAACATATAACAACAAAGAATACACATACGTTAATAAACCGCACTAAACTAAAGTTTTAATCAAGATTTTTATCGACCTGCACATACTTTATTATAGACCATCAAACATGTCCATCTCCAGGAAGTACCCTGGCAAGACCAACATGCATGACCAACCATATAAACCTCCGCCATATCTCCGTTACGGTAAATACAGTTCAGTTCCTTAAATTAAAAACCGGAATATCAAACATGTTCATCTCCAGGGAGTACCCTAGCAAGATTAGCATGTATGACTAACCATATAAACCTCCGGAATATCTCCGTTACGGTAAATACAGTTCAGTTCCTTAAATTAAAAACCGGAATATCAAACATGTTCATCTCCAGGGAGTACCCTGGCAAGATTAACATGCATGACTAACCATATAAACCTCCGGAATATCTCCGTTACGGTAAATACAGTTCAGTTCCTTAAATTAAAAACCGGAATATCAAACATGTTCATCTCCAGGGAGTACCCTGGCAAGATTAACATGCATGACTAACCATATAAACCTCCGGAATGTCTCCGTTACGGTAAATATAGTTCAGTTCTGAAGTCTAAACATTTAGTAGTCTGGTGAAGAGGCAATCGTGAAGAAAAAGAAAAAAATACGACAACGGAATAAACTTGTACCCTACTTTCTTTACTTTGGTTTTGAATAGCAATAATATAAATTCAGTTAAGTACATACTCGATGCACGGATATATGAGGGTAGGCAAGCACAATTCAATTAAAATGAACAAAGAACACTTACGTTTTCTACATACGCCAAATACTCAAGCGTATCTCCAATCCTTTTGTGGGCACTAATTTGCTTATCCCACTT
Organism: Orthosia cruda; assembly: GCA_964057195.1. Lineage (NCBI taxonomy): Eukaryota > Metazoa > Arthropoda > Insecta > Lepidoptera > Noctuidae > Orthosia > Orthosia cruda. The sequence continues at coordinate 22,622,790 of OZ059829.1, read as the reverse complement.
TCTGAGATGTGAACCGTACTGGTCAAACACTCAGGAGCGAGGAATTTGAATACAAAACACTCTTTATAAATTCGAAGATCAGCTTTATTCTTTATATTTACACAGCAGTACAGTTTGAGTTAGCAAAACCAACAGCAATACAATACAAGTATTAACGATTTAGAAAATTAAAACAAACTTTCACAATTTCACGATATTTATTACGTTCTCACAAAATCACTTTTTACATCTGTCCATTACAACTGTTCGACGACAACTAACTACTAAGCACTCGCAACACTTCCCACCACATGTTTTAACACGTGACATAACGTTTTGGGGCACATACGGAAGTGGTGCGCGTGATTATACTTTAACGTTACAATATTTACAAATAGTAATGCATCATTGAAAATAAATTTAATTACTGATAATAATTCTAAGATTATTATCTATAATTTATGATTAATGAAATTAGAAGTCTTAAAACAATTTATCAATGATGGAAATAGACTTTCGAAAATAGAGTTTCTAACACAAGTGACTAGTACGGATGTCCGAAAACGAATGGCCGGGCATACCAATAAAATGCCCGCCGATTCGTTTCTATCCCCACCAATCCCCACCATTAAACTTGCTTGTGATTGGTCGTCGATAACTGTCAAGTCTCGACTAATCGCAAGAAGTCAATACAACTACTTTTACGCATACAACTTCATAGAAATGATTGTAATTATTATATAAACGTAAATAATTGTAGGCACAATTTAAATAATTATAACAAGTACCATGACGAATACCGCAAAATAACTTGAGGGGAATTCTCGATGGGGTATTAAAGTATTTTCCCATGACTAATCGAGCTTGACGTGTTATAATTTCATTAAAATTCTACCCTTCAAGCCAATACCGGCGGTAATAGTACTGCGGGAGAAGGTAGGGGAGTTGACCGTTATGTCAATAGGTAGATATTGAGAGTGATTTTTAATCGAATATCGTCGATTTACCAAAGCTAAATATTCAATCTTCGATCAAATTATTTGAACGAAGTAGGTAAGTTGTAACCAATTTGTAAAACATTTTCTAATAGGGGATTTTCTTATAATGGGACTGGTTTTTAATATCAAAAGCACTTCTATTATAAATATAATTCACAAAACGTTAAAATATATTCCTCATATATTTTCTGTGCCGAGAGACATTTCCATCGCACCTAAGAAGCTTATCTTTAGTAACAGCGTTCAGCAAAGGGACCGCGTTTCATCCAAGATCACCAATTTCTTACTTGATTGGGCCGGCTGATGGCTTTCAGAACAAAGGACTCGATCAAGCCGATGCAACAAATACGATACACATCATATACATATGTCAGTACTGGCTTTTATTCGAGACTTTTCTCGTCGCATTGTTTTAGCTTCCAATAAAGCTTTAGATAACGCTCTGTGAAGCATGTTGATTAAGTAATTTCCTGTCTTCTATATAAGGACAGGCTGAACCAGATGTTTCATTAGAATGAACGCTAATATTTCATCAAAAGCCTGGCTTATGATAGAGTGTGGCATGACGGACTTCTATGCAAAATTAAACAGCCGTTTCGTCATTCCTTCTATCAATTCTAAGGTTCCTTCACAAGAGATGCTTTGAGGTGAAATTTAATAGCGAGACCGCTCCCAAAAGCGAATTTATTTCAGGGGTGCCACAGGGCAGCATATTGGCGTCTTTACTATACCTTCTGTTTACTACTGACCTGCCAACACAGAGTGATACTACAACTGCTACTTACGCAGAAAATACTGCCCGACTATCTGTCAATCAGGACCTAGCTACCTTATAAACATGATCCTGAAATTTGGCTTGTGCTACTAAGCCAAATTTCAGGATCATGTTTGTAAGGTAGATGAGTAGCTTGATAAATAGCGGACTAAGGCGATATATACGCCCCAATGTAACGCAGTACTGGCCGTGCGCCCACTCGATGCCAAAATATCAAAATTGAACCTCCTTTTGAACAGTTTTGTTTGCAAAATATTATTTGATTTACATATGCTATGTTAGGTATGAAGAAATGCCAGCCATCAATTTTTCTGTATAAAAATATTTTTAAACATCCAAGTCGTTTTGGAGGAGTTTCCAAAAGTTGCGAAAAAATATCGTGTTGTTAATTATTTTTTTAAAGCAAAACTATTAGTTACACGAAAAAATCTTGTGTTCAAAATTATGTACATGAACAATGATATTAAAATAAACAGATACGTTACACACTCACAAAACAATTGAAAAAAGTGTTCCGCATCATAGCGGCAGCATACATACACACTTTTCATTCATCTAACATTAAAAACTATTTATTTTAATCAATAAATAAATAAATTACAAATACACACGATGGCATTTATTTTATTTTGTTTTTGTTTCAACAAAGCCTATCGCTCTTCCCCATGCTTGACATAAACTAAAGATTAAAGGTCACAATTGTGACCTTTTCGAGTCTTCAAAATGCGCGCTCTCATAACATATCTGTTTATTTGAATATCATTGTACATGAATCAATAATAAATATATATATTTTTCAAACCTTTTAACCTAGATATTACTGAGGAGTATGATTTAGAAAGTTACCGTTTTACGGCACTAAAGCGTATGTAAGGGTAATCACAGCAAATCAATCCACGTGACCTCCACTCTCAGAAAACAGACCTGCTGTTTTCCCCCCAATAAAATTCACAATGAATATATTTCCCAATTCATTTCGATCGAAGGCTGACATGGAGAAAGCACATCTGGATCAAACGCAAACAGCTAGACATGAAGTTCAGAACGCTTTGCTGGCCGATAGGTCCAGAGTGTTCTTAGCTATGTTTCGTGAAAATCGGTTCAGCCTTTTAAAAGTTACGACTGTTTAAGTAAAACAACTTGAATCGGGATGTTTTCGCGTGTCATAATTACATTTTCAATAGATTGTCGATTGAAGCGTTTCTAATACTAGAAAAGTTATGTAGCATGATATCAAAATGTGACGGGAGTTATTCTAATTTTTAAGTTTTACTTTATAAGTAAAACTGGATAGAGCTTCTATGTGAGATTTTATGTGAACTATTTGGACAGGTAAACGTCTGTCCGGTCAACTAGTAAATAAAACCCATGAGAGCAACCTTACGAGATTCACTGTTCCAATACTCATTCATTTGAAACTTTTTACAGAAGAATTGAAATGGACAGCTGACCTGACAGCCATGTTGATCTACTTCGGAACTTGTTCTAACAACAACTACCGATAGCGGAATTGTATTCCCACTCGAATGTCAGAGAAAACAAGTTCAAAATATCGATTCTATCAAAGTGACTCGAAGTAAATTATACGCCACCGAAAATTGGACTTAAATTACATTCTAGTAATATTTAATATAAAATAATAACAGAATCATCAATTTAATGCCGTTGAAATATCAAAAATTAAATCACCGAGTTTCATGTTCCAACCCCGAAATACAAGTAGTGTTCTCGATACTTATTTTAAAACAAATTTTAATGAGTTTCAAAATTAAATTGCCGAGGTAATTGAAACATTTGCAGCGTTATTTTATGTGCGAACGCTTTGAGGGATTAAAAGTATTAACAGTTAACAGCAGGTCAGTGATAATAAATTAATATGCGCAGTACTGGGATCTGTGGCACAATGCTGTTAAGTTAAGGCGATTAAAATTGTGTGATATTACCCGACCTTGCTCTAGAATTCAGTAGCTCGGTAATATTCGTAAACAAAACATCTACATTTCAGACATTTTAAAAACACAATCTACTTATACATATTGTAATATATACCAATATTGCACTGACAAAAAACTATATTTTCTACATTTTGAATCAATATGAAGAAGTACTTTTCAAATATTCCTTTTATCCCTGCCAATAAAACAAACATTATCACAATTTCCTTTAAAATATCCTCGAAAAAAAAAATACCCCACGGTAAGGTGACGATATATTCCTTTTGTTCAATATGCATTTCATCTTGTTTTATCTGCAAACGTAAAAAGGTTCGAGAGGTATATCACCAAAAATAGTTGATTTTACGGGTCCCGGGCAAAACTGCAGCTAACTATAGCTTCAGTATGTAGTCTAGTCCACAGTCCACTACAGTTTTTGGGGTTTATGTGACCTGACATTTTATTTGGTACGAATTACAAGCCTTTTAGAAACTAGGAATGTAGCACAGTGAGTGATTTTTGTACGATTTTTAGAAAGCAGAAAAGCCTTCAGCGTATCCTGCGTGCCTAATATTTTTGAAAATATATGATGTTTATTTATCTTGTTTTTAAGTTAAAATTCCTGCAGTTGTGAATACGAATCGTTTCAAATGAAACCGTGTAAAAAATAACGATATCTTCAACATTGACACAAAAATAGCTACTGCGCAGGGTTTTGCAGCCAATTTAGAGACACAAAGATCCACTGTGAGTATTATACCTCGGAGTAATAGCGCAGGGGCACGCACACGGGCACGCGTTAGCACTCGTCCGTGAACCCGCCATAAGAACCTTGGTTGTAAGTTTTGTAGGTAAAACAACTGTTAACATTATGTTACCTAATATTTTATTAACTTTTTTATCAAACCAATAACACAACTTAGATACACAGACATTTTTCTACCAAACGGTTTATAGTTGCCAACCATTTGCATAAATATACTGCATTCCTTTTCCTTATAATTTTTCTCGGAGTTGAGATTCATAGCTCAGCACAATATTCCAGAACTCCGATTAAAATCGCTTCTATTTTACTAGCAAAAAATCTTATTAGTCTCTAAAAGTAAAGTACTCATTATTTTTTCATCACTTTCTTAGTAACATTAAAACGGTGCCATCTTGACTTTAATAAAGGTCTCCAAAATTCTATGCCTACATTTCAAATACATTGATCATATATGAGAACCTGGCGATATCTTAAGATTAACTCTCTTTGTTTGCCAAACTCTCATCATCATCGTATCAGCCGGAAGACGTCCACTGCTGGTCCACCCCCAAGCGTCGCCACTTTGACCGGTCCCGTGCGTCTCGCAACCAGCGTATCCCTGCAACCTTCACCAGGTCGTCGGTCCACCTGGTGGGAGGCCTTCCAACGCGACGTCTGCCGGTTCTCGGTCGCCACTCCAGAACCTTTCTGCCCCATCGGCCATCCGTTCTGCGAGCAATGTCCCCTGCCCACTGCCACTTAAGTTTGGCAATTCTTCGGGCTATGTCGGTAACCCTGGTTCTCTTGCGGATCTCTACATTTCTGATTCGATCACGCAAGGAAACTCCGAGCATAGCCCTGTCCATTGCCCTTTGGGTGACTGTAAGCTTTCTGATGAGGCCCATTGTAAGGGACCACGTCTCAGAGCCATAAGTCATCACTGGCAACACACACTGGTCATAGACTTTCGTCTTGAGACACTGTGGTAAGTTAGACGAGAAGATACCACGCAACTTCCCGAACGCTGCCCAGTCGAGTTGGATTCGACGGTTGACCTCTTTCTCGAAGTTGGCCCTACCCAACTGGATCGTTTGTCCCAGGTAGACATAGTCGCCCACAACATCGAGTGTATAGTCTCCGACCTTAATAGGAGTGGGTGTAACATGGGCATTCAGCATCACCTTGGTTTTGTCCATGTTCATCCTAAGACCCACTCTTTCGGAAGCTCTACTGAGGTCATCGAGCATTATACTGAGGTCCTCCATGGTCTCAGCCATAACCACTATATCGTCGGCAAACCGAAGGTGAGTGATGTACTCGCCATTGACGTTGATGCCTAGCCCTCTCCAGTCCAGAACCTTGAAGACGTCCTCCAATGCAGCGGTGAACAGCTTCGGAGATATGACGTCTCCCTGTCTCACACCTCGCTGTAAATGTACGGGTGCCGAGGTCTGGTCCTGAAGTCGAACTGACATGGTGGCGTTTTTGTATAAGCACTTCAACACCTCAATGTACCGGTAGTCAATTTGGCACCGTTGGAGAGACTGCAGTACAGCCCAAGTCTCGATCGAATCGAAGGCTCTCTCGTAGTCCACAAACGCTAAACAGAGAGGCTATACTCTAGGCAGGAGGTTATACTCTTCGGTCTTCTGTATAACCTGCCGCAGCGTATGTAAATGGTCTACGGTGCTGAAACCTTTACGGAATCCGGTTTGTTCGGGAGGCTGAAAATCGTTAAACCTGGGCGCGAGACGATTCGCGATGACTCTTGAAAACAGCTTGTAGACATGGCTAAGAAGTGAGATGGGCGTATAGTTCTTCAGTAAGGCATTGTCACCCTTCTTGAATAAGAGTACCACCACACCCCTGCACCATGCCTGTGGCGTCCTCCTCTCGAGTAAGGGCCTTAAGAACCGGTTTCCCACCCGCCTTCAGGAGTTCGGCCGTGATTCCGTCATCACCCGGCGCCTTGTTGTTCTTAAGCTATTTCAGAGCCATCCTAATCTCATACAGGCTGACGTCCGGAATTTCTTCGGTATAGGTCAATCTAGCTCTAGGGTCATAGATTCGCGACGGGTTTACTGGTTGACGTGTACAACTGCCCATAGAATCTCTCGATCTACCTCAGAAGCTCCGGTTTAGCGGATACGATCCTGCCATCATCGGTCTTCAGTTTCGTGAGCTGGCTCTGCCCAACAGGCAGATCTCTTGCAAAGACCATGGAGCTCTTATTCCGCTCAATTGCGTCTTTAATACTTTCGGTATTAAAGCGGCGGAGATCGCTTTTCAAGGACTTTGAGATCCGTCTATTTAGCTGCCGGTATTTCAACGCATCGTCTGAAGACTGCAGAGTCATATCACGCCTCTCCTTCATGAGCTTGAGAGTAGGACCAGAGAGCTTTCTGTTCCTATCTGTACGGCGGGTCTTGAAAAACTTAGACCCGACCGTATGGACAGCTTCCACGAACCCATCGCTGTATTCGTCCACAGAGCTCTCTAGGCACTCGAAACGATTCTGGAGTTCGAGTTGAAAGGTTTGGACCTGGATTTGTGCTGGACGGAGCGTGGACTTCTTCAGTCGAGACCTTTTAAGCTTGACATTAATATTCAATGTGCCTCTTACTAAGCGGTGATTGCTCCCGGTTTTCACCGAGTTGATCACAGAGACGTCATTGAACATTTGCTTTTTGGTTGACATGATGAAGTCGATCTCGTTTTTAGTTGCACCATCGGGGCTTTGCCAGGTCCACTTCCTGTGCTTACGCTTTCTGAAGAAGGAGTTCATCATGTAGAGGCCCTCCATAAAACTGGCCAGTAGGTGACCCCGGTGGTTCCGACGTCCAACTCCAAATTGTCCCACTTGCAGCTCATCCTCGTCTCGTTTGCCCAGTTTCGCGTTGAAGTCTCCCATGACAACGGTGAAGTAAGTTTGGAACCATGCATGGCTCTAGAGATATCCTCATACATGGTCTCTACCTCGTCGTCGGGGTGTGCCGAGGTCGGGGCGTAGACCTGTATGACCTTCAGCGAATATCTTGCGGATATTCTGAGTATAAGGTACGCCATCCTGGTCGACACACTCTCGATCTTCACCACGTTGTTCACAAGGGACTTGTGGATGATAAAGCCGACACCACCCTGGGACTGCCGGTCATCCTCTCGGAAATAGAGCAGGTTACCGGATTTGAGGATTATCGAGTCTCTTCGGACTTCAGATAACCCTTTAATGCTCCATCATAACCTGCTCAATTGTTCCTCGAGTTCGGCTATCTTCTCGTCGGTCCGGAGTGTTCGTGTGTTATACGTTGCCAGGTCCAGTCGTCGGTGTTTATTGGGGTAGCCGGGTCCACTCCGGAGATTCTTTGCACCCCTTGCCACGCCATCGCCTCGACCGCTACCGTAGCCGAGGGTAGACGGGCTGCCGGGCACTCGGGGCCGTTTTTTTGTTGTGCTATTCATATTGGTTTGGGGGGGTTTGCCATAATCGCCACGCTTGGCAGACGGGTTGGCGATCGCAGTTTGTTGGTAAAGTGCACAGAGAACGCTGCTGCCCATTCTCTGGTGTGTCCCTTAGTCGCCTCTTACGACACCCACGGGAAGATATGGTATGGTGAAATTCTTTACGTCCGTCACCATACGGTACAAACACCAAATTCCAAACTCTCAAGATAAGGTATATTCTATATCAGCATGGGTGTTAAAAATAATGAAAGGGCAGCGTTTCTAGATAATTGCGAAGATATGAGCACAATCCGACTTATCTCGGGCACTATCTGCGAAGATGTATTACATCTGTTGATGAACCAAGTTCTCGGGCCTACCTTCATTAGTAGTTACATTTCATTTTGATTTCGAGTTGAGTATATCTAGTTAGCGCTACGTAGATACAATATGATGTAGATACAATAGTTCTCTGCTTTGATCTTTATTAATATGGAATATGATTTTAGAGCCTATTTGCGAATAATATTGATCGGTATGAAAATTAATATCAGATAGATATTGAAATGTGTCATTAAATTAATGCTAGGAGGAAAGATTTGATCAGCTGTACATTTACTTAGAATCGTTCTTTAATTTAATAACATGTAAAATTTAGCGTTATTACAGAAAAGGTAAAACCGAAAGAAACAAATAATTAACTGATTTTGAAGAAGAAATTCAATCAGAAGTTATCATAGTTCAATGGTACCCGTTAAATAAAATGGAAACTTCATAGACAAAAAAACCGGCTGTGCGAATCTGACTCGCGCATAAAGGGGTTCCGTATAAACAGTTACATTCACCAAAATAAATAGGTAAAATAACTAACGTCCAAAAACAATGAAAGCACCGAAAATTGCTTTAACGAAGGGACAAAATTAACTTTGCCGTTCGAAAACTGTTGTCCCCATACATCAATATCACAATTTTTACTTTTCAAAGCACATTGTATAAGTTGATTGAACTTGCAAAGCCTACTTAACTGTGATGGTTTTCCTTTTAATTTCGTTAAATATACTACTGCCGTCATTTTTTTCACGTATACGAAGGCAACCATTTAGGTGGCAGGGGGGAGCCCTTGACTCAAACTCAAAAATTTGCCATTTAAAACTTAATTTTACGCAAACTGATCCCTGAATTGAAAAATGGTTTTGACAGACACATCATATTTTTGAATGGCCTATCCAACAATACCCTACACCATGGGATAGATGAGAAAAACAAAACATCCTTTTTTTACGTGTACAGCAGGTAATAAATATTTTTATTTCTTTCTTTTATTTTACTACTTTGTTGGCGTGATTAATATGTATATCCATGGCAAATTATAGCTTTCTAGTGCAAAGAGTCTTTGAACTAAGCTGCGGACAGAAGGACATGGCGAAACCATAAGGGTTCCTTGTTGACTACGGAACCTTAATAACCCAATGTTACTAGACTAGGTCGGTTTGACAAAAAATTACGGTTAAGCCGTCTATGACAAGGCTTGGTTCTAAAAGTTCAGGGTGGTTTCCTTGCACCTCCTCTAAAGATAATTATTTCACGTCTATGACTTCCTACAGAGTAGTGGAGAATCCTAGTGGATTCAATTTCCGCACTTAAAAGCAATGTTTACAGGCCCTACAAACAAACCTAAATGGCCCTTACGTTAGTTTGCCAGCGAAACTTATAGGAATAAAATATCTCAGGAATTCACACGGGATAGACCATGGGATAGACGAGAAAAAAAGATCCCCACTTTAAGCGTACCAAAAAAAAAAGATTCAACAAAACTTGATTTTATTTTAACAATTTGTCGGCATGATTAATATGTACGAGTATATCCGTGCCAAATTATAGCTTTCTAGGACTAAGCATCTCTGAGCTAAGCTGCGGACAGACGGACATGGCGAAACTATAAGGGTCCCTCGTTGACTACGGCACCCTAAAAAATAGCTTATATCTAAAGCTAATTTACCAAGGTAATGATAACTGCAAGTAGCCCCAAACTAGACACCTATAGTCATTATCTTGGGGCTAAAAACATAGACATGCGACGAGCACTACTATAATATCGCACTTATAATCACAAACACACTTAAAAGCAACAAAATTACGGCACGGACAAGATCAACAGTACCCAACCAACCGCTATACTGTCGAGTTAAAGCAAAAATAAAACGAAAGATCTAATCAGACGGTACCGCAAACATTTCAACACGTAACCCAGAACAAAATAAACTATCTACCGAAATTAGATAAACCTGCCTGCAACCATTTTGCCTTTAGGCTATAGAGCAGGGGTGCTCAAACACGGTGGATGCCCAAAAAGTTTAATAGCACCAAAAATGGTGGAGATCACCCATTCAGTTACAACGATACCCATAGTCTTTTGACATAATTCCTTATATTCCTTCAAAGTCATATACTCCAACTCGAATCATCAAATCGCCGGTAACATCTGTTATTTATTTCACATTAATCAAAGGTCTTTCCGTTATCATGGCGACTGAGTTGAGTGGAGATTCTTCAAACTGACTTGGAACTTGGGCCATATGCCTAAAGTGAGAATATTGGTATAAGTAAACACACTTAAAACTGGCCAATCTATTTGACTGGGTGCCTGTGATTCGGAGTTTATAGTATTTTAACCCCCGACGAAAAAGAGGTGTTATAAGTTTGACGTGTGTACCTGTGTATTTTTTATCTATCTGTGGCATCATAGCTCCTAAACGGATGAACCGATTTTGATTTCATAGCTATGTTATATGAAAATCGGGTCAGCCGTTCTAAAGTTATGGGCGTTATACTGTTTGAATACGGGTGTTTTCGCAAGATTACGATAGATATTATATCAATAGATTGCCGATCAAAGCGTGTCGACTAGGTTCTAGATAAATTATGTAGCATGAAATAAAATGTGTCGGGGTTTTTTTAAATTTTTCTTGTCTTTCAATGTTTATTCTTATTTTTAATTATTCGTAGGATACCTAAGGTTGTCGAATATTGTCAAATACTGTCGAAAATTGTTGAATATTGTCGAATATTTTCGTATTTAGTCGAATAATGTCGAATACTTTCTGCCTAAATATTTGAAGGATATAGAAAGAAAGAAAACAAGTTATTACTATACTACTAGTTAATATTATACTTTTTATCCTGGGATTATATTCTTTTGGGATAATCTCCGACTTTGACGCGGGCATAGCCGCTGGCAGAAGCTAGTTGGTAAATAAATTAGCGTCATGATGGCTGGTTTTGGCGTCACGGAGTTGTTGGGTCAAATAGGCTAATATTCGGCTAACCGTAAACTTTAGTTGATTTGCCAGCTGGTGCGGTAATGTGGGTTGTGTCACTGGCACCTAATAAACCCGCCGTTTCTGTTGGTGATGTAACGGAGTCAAGGATTCGTAGAATAGAATAGAATATACTTTATTGTACACCATAAAAGTTACACACAGTAAAAAAAAAAAACTAAAGCAGTAGCATTCCTTATAGGGATTGATTTTCTATGCATCTGCAAATTTATCTCTCCACCACCCATAGTTGATCGATAGAGAATGCCTTAGGCATTGAGACCGCCTTTGTAACTTATGTTGCATAAAGTTTTAATAAATAAATATCAATATCGAAGGGTAATGAAAACCATGGGTAAATAATTTAAACGTTAGGATTCCCACAAATACTGATTAGGTATAGAACAATAACCGCAATTGCCACAATAAAACGAAACCACTTTTACAAACGAAATTCCTTATTCAAATTAATTTGGGCAACAGCACTTTGTGTGGTTGTGATGTCAACTCGGCACACTAGCTATCTCGTCGCTATCTCTAATAGGTGTCACTTTGTACATGTAGTCACTTTCCTAACCCGTCCCTAGCCGTATTTTGTCTCTATGCCAACTCGTCCGAAGCATAATTATGTTCAATGTACAGTAACGTATGTTCAATGTACAGTAACGTACAAAATTATAAAGAGAATGGGTCCCCGATGCAATACGAGGTCAGATCAACTCGATTAGAGATAGTGACGAGTTTTAATCACAACCCATTGTGTACCTAAAAATTAAGAAAAAAACTGGGTTACTATAATAATGTCATCTATCTATATATATATATAAAAGGCAATGTCCCGACTGACATATCAACGCCCAGCCTAAACCACTAATGATAGAGGTTTGATATTTTTAGGGTATGTTGATTTATGCTGTAGGCGTCATTTAAGAAAGGATTTTTGGAAATTTTACCTCTAAAGGGGTGAAATAGTGGATGAAAGTTTGTATGAAACTCTGTCATTTTTTATTTGAAATGAATGAAATATGGTATTCAGCCTCTAAATATAAAATAATAAAATACGTGGTGAGTGATTAATTAAATTCTAACTTCTTAATGACGAGTTTGTTAGTGTAAGCTGATTGGAGTACTCATCTAGACTGTACAGATGGCGCAAAACTCATCACTCTATCGGAAGATGCTTTAAAAATATAAATTCTTCTTAGGCATTTTTGAAGTAAACAGATGTAAAAAGTTATGTTAAAGATTAAATAAAAAATAAATTGTTCATTATAAAAATGAACGCTGCAGGCGTCATCGGGCCGCTAAACCACTATTGTGGTCGACGAAGTCACAGAGCCATGATCAATATATTTCTCTATCCTTAAAAGGAATAAATTTGAACTAGAGTACATAATGGTTCCAACAGGATAATGCAACGGCACTTACTGCACGAGCCACAACCGAAATTCTGAGGGTGGCACTACCCGGACTTGCACTGGCCTGTAAGATCACCTGATGTAACTGGTCCAGACTTCTTTCTATAGGTTTTTTATCACGTGTCTAAGTCAACAAGCCTCAGACTCTAGAAGCCCTCAAAGCTAATATCCGCTGGAAGTTCTCTGCAAGACTGATCTAGAGCAAATGCCATAAATGGGCACGAATGTTTGTAAATTCTGGCGAAGCGACGGCCACTTAGCATTTTTATACATTTTCTCGACTAAATGGAAAATAAATTAAGACACCAAATAAATATTATTCAAAAGTAGAAACAAAGCTTTTAATTCATAAGGAAAATTACAGCCAAAGAACATCGGGTGATAACTTTTGCGCCACCCTGTATTAATTTTCTATCGTGTCGGTAGTAGGATTCAGATATTAAAAGCAAAGTGGTAAACTATTTATATTTCCCCGTGGAAATCCCATGAGACCTCCGGAAACGAACCTCCGGAATGAAAGTCCGGCGCTCTTACTATTAGAACAGGAAGGCAGTGCAGCATATGCTCATTCTATATCAATTTACACGTAATTTTAATAATTCGATAAAATAACAAAGTTGTAAAAATTTTGTGGACTACTCGAACAAAGACGCGGGCGGAAATCTATGTTTGGACAATAATTGCAATATCCCATCAGAACTGCAAAAAAGCACCAGTGTGTCGACGCAGGCGAAGCTGCGGGCGGAAAGCTAGTAAATTATAAATGTCCAATACGAAAAAAGTCCAAAAATAAAAATGCCTAATACGAAATTCTAATGCTGCAACTGGAAGAAGAAATGACGCAACTACTTACCTGAAAAAAATGTAGATACTCGTAGACACATAACACCTTATACAAAAATACTTGATGAAGTCACCTTCAAACGCACCAGGAAATACCATCAGGTACCCACAAAATTACCCAATGCAAAGTTTACGTTCATTGCTTATAACCCAGCTACCGGGCGATCACATCTCGCGGCTTATAGCCACATAGCTACGTAAAACTAGCTCCGTTTATGACCCAACTTATTAAACTTATGTAGTTTCGGATCGGTGAATGGGATTGGAACATCACTATTTCGCTAAAAGCTGATGGCGATGCTGTTCGCGCGATATTATCTGTTTAATCAACAAATGTGTGTCTGCTTTGTGCTGGTATATAGTTGACTTTGGATAAAGTTTAGATAAGGGATTTTGACAACCCTGCAATCAAAATAGTTAAAAGAGAGAGATCCTTATTGAATTTTGTCAGACCAAAGTTAAAATATGTGAAAACGTTTGGGATATTGAAAACAGTATGAATGGACGTCTCATTTTCTAAAGGTGTTTGCTTTGAGATTTACATTACTTTTTCATTCATTTCACCTCAATAAAAGCATAAATTAACGAATCATAAATACATCATGCCAGCTTCACACGTTTGGTGAACAACGGCAAACAGCAAACACAAAACAACAAACTCGAATGTGTGGATGAGTGTTTGTTTGTGTTTGCCTGTTTTTGTTTGTATTCGCCCTTGTTCGGCATTAGTGTCGTTGTTTGACAAACATGTTTGCGATTTATCCAGACGCTTGTTTAGTTCAGTAGTACGCGCGAGCTTGTGGTTGGCGGACGGAGTTAATAGTGGTGTTAAAATTAACGAATCGTGACAATTTGTGTATCCTAAGCTAAATTATAAGGAAATATGTCTGATTGGTCGAGGTTAACCCGAAAGTAATCGCTGCCACAACAATTCGTTTTCTAGGGCATCGTATTTGTCTTGAATTTCCATGAGATTATTTATTGTTCCTAAATTTAAAGATTCTAAAATATTTTTTGGGAGTAGTAGAAGTAATGGTATGATGCATGTTAGATTAGATTAGATTAAGACGGGCTGGTGTCCGCAACTCCACGTCTAAGCGCGTATTTTGCGTACGGGTGATGCATGTTTTATCTTGATGTTTTAAGATCTCTTGTGTACATTTCTCCTCGAAGCATTCTGTGGTCTATGTTGTAGTTGAGTTGGTTGACAGTACCTATATTCGTAAACAACCTTGGCTTGTTTGTTAAAATTTAATCAATTTTGTATCTTATCATCCCGTTAGGTGACACGGTCGTATGTCAATTTATTGTCATGTTTTTTTTTGTAGTAGCTATTCATGATGTGTAGGTTGATTTTCAATGCAAGATTTATTAACCGTTGTCTATTATCGTTACTTTTTCTAGTTGTTGTGTAGTTGTGTTGTTTTTGTAGTTGTTTATGGTCCGAGTATACTGTCTTCGTTAGTTCTCGATATTCCTATTTGCCCATTAAAGCTTCCTATTATAATTACCGTTGTATTCAAATTCGGAATGATTTCATTGAGTTTGTTATAAAAATCGATTTTCATTTCTTCTTTGGCGATCTCAGTCGGATATGCTCTTATCATCCCGTTAGGTGACACCCATGGCAATTTATTGTCATGATTCTTTTTGTAGTAGCTATTCATGATGTGTAGGTTGTTTTTCAATGCAACATTTATTAACCGTTGTCTATTATTGTTCCTTTTTCCAGTTGTGTATGATCCGAGTATTCTTTCTTCGTTAGTTCTCCATGTTCCTATTTGCCCATTAAAGCTTCCTATTATAATTACTGTTGTATTCAAATTCGGAATGATTTCATTGAGTTTGTTATAAAAATCGTTTTTATTTCTTCTTTGGCGATCTTAGTTGGAGCATATGTATGAATTATTGAAGTTGGATGTTTATGGCCAGGTAGTTTAATATTCAAAACTGCAATCCGATCTGACACTCCTTGAAACTCTATTATTAAATTCTGAGATATTTTTTAACCATAAATCCTACACCATACAGGCCAGCGGTTAAATTTAATGCAGTAAAATATGTAGTTTTCATGTTCTTTGGTTTTATCATCCGCTCTTCTCACTTCGCTTATGGGCATAATAATGTCCCTCTTTACGGTTGTCAAAGCATTTTCTAGTTCTAATAGATATGCCTGTGTTCTCAGAGATCTCGTATTAAGTGTAGCTATCTTTAGTCTAGTTTTTTTTCTTCTTTTGGTATTTTCAGGATGTTGTTTTTCGGTTACAATCGACCATCACGATAACATTAATACTTATACTTTTCCAGCACTTTAAGTACGCGAGTGTGGGTTGTTCCAATTACTTCGGCAGAATCTCTGCTTGAAACCCTCGGAAATGATTCAAAGTATGTTAAAACATTTATGTCTAAATCGAAATAGTTCGGCTGAAGAGTTTGCCGTCGCTTTTTGAAACTACCAGTATTCTTTAAATTTTCTACCATTCTTTTCAATATGAAAAGAGTTCGTGCCAGTCGGTCTCGATATCTCTCTCCATACCACCGCAGAGCTAGATTCATCTTTGTTATTTAAAAAATAAGTTTCCATTACATCAAATTGTTCTTAATAAGCTATTTTTACCATGAGACAAATATGAAATGATTTGTTAAGCCGCCTCCATACACACACACACACACCAACACGCCATACACTGACCACAATCAACCAACACAAACACGGCATTTAAAGGCTTGGCGAACGTGCTAGTATATTCCGGATTGGCAAACATGACAGATGACGAGCTTTTTGTGGCAGCAATTACTTTCTGGGTAACCTTCTCAGACCAATCAAACACTTTTCCATACAATTTAGCTTAGAATACACAAAATGTCACGATTCGCAAATTTTACCATCACTATTAACCCCGTCCGCCGCCCGCAAGTTCGCGCGTACTACTGAACTGAAAAAACATCTGGATACATCGCAAACACGTTTGTCCATCACCGTTTGATTTGTGCACAAAAACCTACACCGATGCCGAACACGTGGAACATAAACAAAAACAGGCAAACACAAACAAATACCCATCTACACATTCGTGTTTGTTGTTTTGTGTTTGCTGTTTGCCATTGTTTGCCAAGGATGTAGAGCCGGCAGAAGAAAGGAGTCTGCATTACAAACACGTGCAAATTACAATCGTCTTATCTAAACAGTAATTCTTCATTTAATGCATAAATGACGTCAATGATTATTATTAATTACTCACAAAACCTGTCAAACGATAATAAGCAGCCACAATCGAAATTACCATTGTATTTTGCCAATTAGGATACAGATGGATCTTTCAGTAAAAGTGCTTTAACTTGACCCATTGAATTTATAACTCCAGATTTCTTATCAAGTTTTTTAGAGAGATTTCATCCTTATAATTGACACAGTTTAAATAATGTACCTACCATATGCCTGCCATGATATCTCTTTACCTCCCTTTGTTGACTGGTAGAGAATTCCTAAGGCATTAAGTCCGCTAGTGTGCATGAAGTTTAAACAAATAAATAAATGTAAGTGCTAACAAATGAGCGATAAACTGATTTTCTTTCATCTTTTATTTCTAACAACGATTTTCTGTGTTAACTGTGTGGATTTAACAAAATGTAACGTGAGAACTTATTCACAATTACTACCCATAAATTCAAGCAGTAACACTCTCAAGGGGGGCTCTCAGATTTACATTTTCTCAAACTCCATGAATTTAGAAAATGTCACCATACATTCAAAACTGGTCATTGGAAACAAACTTTGAACATTCATCAGTACAGAAAAGAGAAACGAAACCTCGCGTGTACAAAATTAAATTAAATAAAAACCTTTACTTCGATAGTTAGTTTAGTTTCGTAGTTTTATATTCGATTAAAATTTTCCAAATGGAAATATTCATTAGGAATTATTTTGTACATAATGGATGGGTCTATCAAAATGGTAATTTCTAGTGGAGATACTATCAAAATATTAATTAATTTTGAACTTGAGAAGCTTGAGCTTTTGGGTTCTTCAATACGGCCCTGAAACCTGAAAATTAAGGGTAGCAAAATCGCAGCATGTCCAGATGGAGATGGCGGTATGAGTTAAACTTCTTCAATAAGAACTGGTGAAGCTTAAAATAGAAAGGAATGGATGGGCGATGGCCTCTCTACTCGCCAGTAGGGGGACATTTGCCCTGGAGCGTGACACCATGGGTTCATGACAATAATATGTTTGTACTTAGGAAGAATTATTCTCGTGGAAATACCTGCTGATTCGATGACCAAAAATGTTTCACTGATACAAATCTATGTAACAAGTGCCATAAGATATGCTATAGTGTAAAACCGTTAGTACTCTAACAACGTCAAGGTATGCGGAACAGGGTGTAACCACAAACCTCCATGACGGTTGTTGTGCCTGGTCCGGGCAACTGCCCGTCTGGTCGGAGGATCAAACAACGAACAAAACCAGACAGCTAGCCTTAATAAGCAAACAAGTTCAATCCAGGGTTGTTCTCTACGCGTACGTTGAGGATTGTTAGCATAGGTGGATCAGCTACAGTGCGGTAAAATGGGACATTATGCCTACTAGAGGGACTGTAATTCACTTAAAAAAGTATATTGTATGTTGTAAAGTTTACTGCCACGCAAACATAGTCGTAGGCAAATGCATGTTTCAAAGATAAATAAACACACAAAATATTGATCAACTACAACCCTTTCTAGTTAAAAGTAATCGGAGATGGGCAGAACTGTAAGCCAATTGAAGTAAATTGCTTTAGTCGGTTGGTGACGAGAAGGCATGATGAATTTCGTGACGAATAGGCTTAACTAAAAGAGAAAATAGTGAGAAACGTAGGATTATTTGTAGTTGCATTTGTTATTGGTGAGATAATATCTTTAAGATGTATAATCTTACTTAACTAAGTGTAGTGGACTGTATTTTGAGTCTTGTTGAGGAAATGAAAAAACTGCCTTGATTCGTATCTTCCAATTTATTCCTTAATTGTTACCCCTTGTGGAGCTGAAGACCGACTGTGTCTCAGCCCCCAAGTGGTCTGGCTTTTATACAAAACCGCTAGGTGATAACAATGACGCCCCTCTCTCCCAACGCTACTCGGGAATGGCACCATAGAAATGCTTATTTTATCTAACTTATCTTACTTAAATCTACACAAATAAATACATTTCCTTAATCTACGTAGGAAAAATATAGAACAAAGGTCAACCCAAAAGTCTTAACCTAGATTCCTCCTTACTCCAAGTATTAAACTATGAAAATATATATAATCTTTTTTAATTAACTACCTTTTCTCTAAATCTTATGTATATTACAAGTTTTATTATACTCCTACTCTATAATTCGCGTGGAACATATTTTAAACAACCACGTGGTGATTTTTTAGTTAGATGAAGAAGAGAAAGCTATGAGGCATTACTAACGGGACATCCTGTTTTCTCTTGTCGCGTCCGCACCATGTGTTTGGGTTACAATACAGGCCATTTATTCATTCGTTCCTGGTTTCGGTTAAATGACGGTTCAGTTGTGCCCAAAAAAATAAGCATTGATTTTAACTTACATTTTATAGTATTGTAAAAATGCCGACAATTGATCTATATTGCGTCATTCATAGACTCTTCAAAAATCCCAAACACATGTACCTATAAAAAGCCATTAACGAATTTAGCGTGGGTAGTGTCCAGTAAAAATCACCACGTGAAGCTCGACAACACTAAGCATAAAATATACCCTCTTGTATCGAAAACATATTCTTTTTTTTATTAAACATTAAACAGGTATGGCTGAAAGCGTGACTAGCGTGACACGTCTGAAAAAAATGTTGATTTGTAAAGAATTAACTTATTTAAAAGTAAGTTGTAAGTTGGGTTAGACGTTCGTTTTAGTATTTACTACTAATAAAGCAATGTCACGCGTAAAGTATACCCTACGCCTGTACGCCTGAGTGAAAATGTGTTGACGACACAGTGACGTGTAAATATTCTACTAATTATGATAAATCCAGTGACCTGCAAATTGACCTTTTCTACTGGCTCATTGTGGTTCGTTAAAAATGAATGTGGTTCACATGACTTAAACTCTGTATCGAATTTGGTTGTAGTTATTCGTATAGAAATACTACGATGTGGAGGAATCAGTAAAATAAGTTTTAAGTATTATTGTGGATGGGGAGAAAAAAAATATATATATATGAACTGTGTGAAACATGATATGGCTAGGAAGGTGTAACAATTCATTGTTATTTATGTATACTCTATAGTACACCAAAATAAACAATACAAAAAGAAATATGAAAATTAAAAAAAACTACAACAGGTGGCTTTATCGCTTTGAAGCTAAATTAGGCACCACCTGTCTTTCAACATTCAGTACCTAGAGAACGTCTACTAGATATAGAAATTTCCAGGAGGAAGACATAAATATTGCGCTGAACACAAATGAATATGATTAGGGGTAAAAGAAAATGATGACCAACAAAAAAAAAAAGCCACTGTTTCACAAAACAAATCATCAACTGCAGTAAAAATGTCATCCTACTTTTCAAAGAAAATTATCTCTTACAGCTTAACAACGACGCGTGACAATAGTTTTCTTTCCTTAATTTTTATTCAGCAATGCGGTGTTGTTTGTATGTACATACTGTTAGATGCCTTGAGCTACTCAATAAAAACACATTTAAATATTCCAAAATATATTGTGCTTCGCACAGGCAAAACGATCAGACCATGAGTGACATCTGTCTATAAAACTTATTCTAGACAACATAGAGTTTACAATGGAACACATACAAACTCCTTGAAGGTATATTTCTAACACATACACACAAATGTGTCAAATGCATCATAGGAAAAAGCTTAAACGTTTATCAAAAAGGTTTTGTTTGTAATGAACCGTCAGCGCTGGGAGCGCGACATGCATTATTGTATTGAACACTGAAATTACACGGATATTATGACGTTGTTTCAACTTACAAATTGATCCTGTTATCCGTTGTTGTACCGATAACAAATATTATTTTAATGTGATATTCTACCCAGTACTGAAATAAATAAAATTATAATAAACACGATTTGTTCTTAAATACGATTTCATATAAAGAATTGGTGCTAGTAGCGTGAAAAAATTTTCGTTCCTGCGTTTCACATTAGAAACAAGCAACTAAAATTAGTTTTAATTGGTTTGCTTCTTACTGATCTTGAAGAAATATTATAAACTAGCTGTCCCACGCGGCTTCGCTCCCGTCAACTGGCTACCTACCTACCCATCAACCCTACCTACTCTACATACATGATTGTTGTGTAATTAAACCGTTTACGCAGCGCACGCAACGGAAGCTCTCAAAAAGGAATAATTTTGCCCGTTTTTGCAACATTTTTCATTTATGCTCTGCTCCTGTTGGTCGTAGCGTGATGTTATATAGCCTATAACCTTCCTCAATAAATGGACTATCCAACACAATAAGAATTTTTCAATTCCAACCAGTAGTTTCTGAGATTAGCGCGTTCAAACAAACAAACAAACAAACAAACAAACAAACAAACTCTTCAGCTTTATAATATTAGTATAGATATAACCTCATACACGCTGATTGCACTCTAATCTGATGTTGGATTTATTGTTTAGTGCTATTACGCCTAACACCATCAAATCATCACGCTGTATATTATCAGGTGAAACAGTCATTTAAGTAAAACAAACACACTGGTTGATTAAAAGGATTTTTAAATTTCTCTTCAACAACAACGTGAGATAAATATGCTTTTTGAATAAATAGGGTAGTTTGCAAAATTAAGAACCTAAACAGCATTCTGCAATAAAAAGTTAAAATAAAATCTGCTCTCGAATTTGATGTAGGATTGTGTTTACTATTTAGTGAGCTTATGCTTAACATTTACAGCGACACCGTTTAGTAAAACAGCAATTTAAGTAAAACAAACACACAGGTTGATTAAAAGGGTGTTGAAAATTCGCTTTAACAACTAACATGGTAGTAATAAAGCGTCGGAGCTCGCAGCGTGACACGCGTGGTTGTCACGGCGAGTGACAACACGCAGATATAACGGGTCAGTTAACCTTCGGCGTTAACAAAAAGGTTTGTTTTTATACTGATGTCATCATCATCATCTACTGCCTATGAATATTCCTACTGCTGGGATACAGGCCTCCTCTCTGTGAGAGGGTATGGGCCGTTATCAACCACGCGGGCCCAGTTATAGTAGTAGGTAATACTGACGTGTTATCACTAAATTGGGAAAGAGGTAATTTTGATTATGAACATGCGTACTGAAAAGAGGAAAAATACAATTATTGTGTAAGAACTGTAAATTCGTGGTTTATAGCCATTTTAAAGAGCTAAAGTATCGAATTAAGGCGCTATATACGCCTCAATGTTAACGCAGTACTGGCCATGCGCCAGCACGATTTTAAAATATCAATATTGAACCTCGTTTTAAACAGTTTTGTTTGCAAAATATTATTTGAATTACATATGCAATGTTAGTTATGAAGAAATGCCAGCCATAAATTTTTCTGTGTAAAAATATTTTAAGCGTCCAAGTGGTTTTGGAGGAGTTTCCAAAAGCTGCGAAAAAGTATCGTGTTGTTAATTATTTTTTTAAAGCAAAATTATTAGTTACACGAAAAAACCTTGTGTTCAAAATTATGTACATGAATCAATAATCAATATATATTTTTTCAAACCTTTTAACCTAGCCTTTACTAAGGAGTATGCTTTAGAAGGTTACTGTTTTACGGCATTAAAGGGTATGTAAGCCCTTAAGTACTTGTATAGGCAGTTCAACTCATCTGTGCATGCGCCACAATGGATGCACTCTGTATTTGTTTACTCTCATTGTCCCATGGGACGGCAATTCGACGCAACCTGTGTGGTAACAGGTGCAGGACCAACAACTTTCTGAGACTCGGGGATATTAAACCACGAATAAGGATGTTTCCTGGGTAGAAAATGATAATTATATTTAGTTCATCAGTGAGTTTATTAAATAATATTCAAGACGTATTGTTTGCTTTACCAAATCAATAAAAAATTACAAAGATAAAGCGCATCCAGATTCTGGATTGGGGGCCTGTTACGTCACAATATCAGTATAAAGTTTACTAATGACGTGACGTCACATGATATTTCAACGCATTATATCGTCGTCACTTTATGTTTACGTGTCAAAAGAAAAAATACGTGTCCAAAATTTTTTTATAATCTACCTGACGGAAAAAAAAAAAGATTTTCAGTTAGCATTCCTATTTCCAAACTCCAGTCTGGTATTGAGAAATTCCTAATAGGAAAGCCCGATAACACTCTGCCCAAAAGTTATTTTTTATTTCACTTTAAAATTAATTATACTCTTTTACCTGTGACCGTATAAAAAAGAAGAAAAATAAAGAAAGAAAAAGAGTTTACTTTCACAGAATCTGACATGCATGAATACATAAATTATTATGCTTGAACCATAGTACCTATTATCTATATCTACTAATCTGTAAGTATATATATATAGGTGATATTCCAAAATGACTTCCGTACGATATTCATCATTAACTTTCAATACGTTTGTAAAGGGCATTATTAATATAATAGCAGTGTATCATCCCTCGGAATTGTATAGTGTCTGGCCGCGACCGCGGACTAATTATCATGATTAATGTCGCACTAACACATACTTATTCATATTATTCATGACGGTTTTTATTTGTGGTTGGTAGTTTATCTGTTTGAGCTTGTCTGCTATTCATAATATTGAAATACATGTTACATTTTTTCTGTTCATACATCGCATCGTTGTTTTTTGTTCATATTATTATTACTATGACTACACCAAAGTAACAAGATTAAAGATGAAACAGACACTGAATAGCAAATAAAACTTGAATACAGAAGAGACTCAATCACCAAAATCTAAATAAAAACGTTAAGTTTAATTACACCGCCTTTGTAAAAGACAGCAAATAAAATGAAGACCGGTATTTAACAATAAAAGCCTGACCCTAAATCCTTAGAACAGGCCTTAAATTATTTTTTCCCGCCCATCATCATTATCTGTATCTTAGAAAATTTGAAACGCACGTGTACCAGCTAACCTACAAGCATCGTCGACACCACCGCACGCATCGGACACTGAGGCGCCCGCGCCACTCGCGCGGTATGTACGTGTCGCGCTACCGAGGTTCTAGGGATAAGCAGGCAAGTGAGCTTGCTGGTAATTGGTTGAGCGATATTACCTCCAGTACCCAAAATGTACATATAGGCTAAGACATTTTAGTAATAAACCATTGTGTGAAGAAATACTATCGCTTTTTTATTTACCACTACCCTCGGTAAATTGGTGTCCCCGACGTGATTCCGACCAAAGTTCTCCAGCCATTATCATGGATTCCAAAGAGATGGAGACCATCTCCGTCAAAGCCCGTATCCCTACGTTTTGGCGTGACAAACCAACATTATGGTTTGGTCAATTTAAAACGGTCGTCAACCCACAGAAGCCCAGCGATGAGTCGAAATTCAGCTTGTTGGTGGCACATCTTGAAAAAATGGATGTCGAACAAATTAGTGA
This sequence comes from Orthosia cruda, assembly GCA_964057195.1. Taxonomy (NCBI): domain Eukaryota; kingdom Metazoa; phylum Arthropoda; class Insecta; order Lepidoptera; family Noctuidae; genus Orthosia; species Orthosia cruda. The sequence goes on along the minus strand of OZ059829.1, from coordinate 22,598,753 downwards.
CATTGTCATGTCCAAGTCTCGCACAGGCAGGTACGAGGAAGCCAAGAAAAGGTTACTTTCCGTGTACGAAGAATCAGAAACCCAGCAGCTGCAGAAGCTCCTCAACGAGATGGAACTTGGTGATCAAAGCCATCACAGCTCCTCAGGCGCATGAGAGAACCAGCACGTGAAAAAATGCCTGACAAAACGCTCCAGGTGTTGTGGATGCGTCACCTACCCGCATCTACGCGTGCAGTCTTGGCGGTTAATGAACAGACATCCCTCGACGTTCTTGCTGCAATGGCCGACAAAATGCACAACCAAACAACCGAGTCACGCTTCGTATGTTCCTGCACCTGTCAAGATCATTCCAAGGCATCAAAATCGGCGGCACATGTTCTTGTTCACAAGATCTGCGAGACGTCGTAATGCAGCTAACAAGGGAGATCGCCGAGATAACAATTCAACAGTCGAAGACGGCGGCTCACGCATCTCACCGTTCCCGTCGTTTCATTCGCTCACGACCGCACTCACGCATTCGTTCTAACAGCCGCGGCGGGCATATATACGACCGCACAACGGACAGCGCTTCACTTTTCACTTACTTGGTTGGTAGTAGGTACTCAGTAACTTCGGTTACTAGTAGGGACATCTTTTTTGGCCCCTTCCGGATTAAAACCACGACTTAGTGGTCCTTGGTGGATACCTAACGGTGTTAACGAAGCCAAGTGGAGTGGTGACCCGCCCACTCGCCAAGTCCCGTCTGGACACGGCAGTCAGAAGGAGTCGGGAGCAGGGTAGTTGGCCTTGGTAGATAGCCTAGTCAACCCCTATCTCTGCCCCACAGCGATTCACCTGGCATGGTCGGGTGTCTCAACCCCGACGTGCCAGACTTTCGGTACACAGGAGGAGGGTGGCCCACCTTCGGTGGGTTCACCGGTACCCTAAGACCCCTGCCACCCAACAAGATTGGTGGCAGGATAACAAGCTTATGGCTCACCAGATACACACCTCCCAGTCTAACCCGGCTGGGAGGGTAGGATTTCACACATCCCCGGGCCCATCCACCCGGGGAATAAGGTTATCAGCCCCTAATTAGAATTAGATTTTTCTCTTCTCCTGGCTCTATTGACAACGATGCATCCCGTTGAAGTGTTAATAGAGCTCGTCAAGGACTTGATGTCGGACGATCCCAGTCCGCGTCAAGAAAACCAGGCCAGATTCAAAATTATTCTTGCCTCCCTTACCAGATGTGCACCTTACAGTGCCCCTGCCCCCCCACCCGCTTCTGACGTAAGTCAACACCCAGCCCATGTACAGGCGGCTATTAAAACCATAAAGGAAAGGATCGCCCAAGACTGTCATTTCCGAATGAGATTCGGCTCTCCTTTTGGTATATTGTTAGAAGCCCTCATACCCGATTTAAATCCGACCTTTGAGGGTGTACTGGAACCTGAACCTAGCATGGCCCCCATGCCATGTGAGGAGAAGGACTCTCCCAGGTCACCCTCTCCACCCGTCAGGCCCACTTCCGGGCCTAGATCACCCACCCTTTCCCAGGGCGAGGTTCATGCCAATGTCAATAAGTCAGATCCAATTCCCTCTGAGAGAGACCGTAGCCCTCTAAGGTTCTAGAGTTCGGCTGCTAAGCCTCCTCCTCGTAGGATGTCCACCCGTGTTCAGTAAAAAAAGTTCAAAGAGCGCGTAGCCGCTATCCATTCAGAAACTAGGTCCAAATCCAATTCTTGGGTCGATGAGGAGCATGACTTTCCCATCGAAATGGACACAGCCCTCAGTACCGACGATGAATGGGCAGCAGTAGCTGACCACATCGATCAGGTAATAGATAATCCCCCAGTAGAACCCCAATAACCCCTATTTGTCGGAGGACTATGCCACCATGTCCTCTTCTTCTGACTCTGATGACAGAGATTTCATTGTCCACTCTGGAGGAAAGAAGAAGATGAGGAAAAGTCCCCCTCATGCTACCAAGGCCAAAAAGCCAGTAGCTAAAACCTCTCCCCAGCTAGTTCTGCCGCCGGCCTTGCCCGACAGGCAACCCTCCCCCGCCGCAGCCCCCGCTAGTCCTTCTTAGCGGTTAAACCGCTCACCCAGCCCTATGGTAGTAGTATATACTACCACTAGGAAGCCCCCTCCTCCTCCACCCATTTATCTTCAAGATAAAGGGAAATGGAGCGACATTTCAAGCGCCTGTGTAGCGCTTAAAATCAACTTCACCAAGGCCACTGCATGCCAACAGGGCATCAGAATCCAAGTCCCCATGCCCCGTGATTATCGAGATTTAACTTGTTTTCTCAAAGACAGGAAAGTATCTTTCCATACATACTCCCTTCCGGAGGAAAAGTTCACCAGACTCGTGATAAAGCGCGTTCCGAAGGAGATCCCGACGGAAGAAATCCGAAAGGATTTATTAGCGCAAAATGTCCCTGTGTCAGAGGTCCACCGATAGCATAAAGCAAGAGGCGGAGAACTCTACGACATTGCCCTTGTCGTGTGCTTCCCCTTCGAGGGTCACAACCCCATCTTCAATGTCTGGACCGTATGTAACTTATCAGGCATTTCCATAGAAAAGCCATACCGCCCCCATCTCGTTGGTCAGTGTCACAACTGCCAACTCTACGGTCATTCTCAGACTAATTGCTTCGCGCCTCCCAGGTGCGTTAAGTGCATGGGAGAGCACGGTAATAAGGACTGTCCCCGTCCAAAGGACCGATCACAATGCACGGAGCCTCCCAGCTGCGTGCTTTGTGGACAAGTCGGGCACCCGGCTAATTACCGTGGTTGCCCAAAAGCCCCTAAACTTGCGGCTAAAATGGCCAAGCGTAATGCCTACCTCTCAACCCCCCCCCAGACTAGCCCCTCAGAGGCCTTCACCCTGGGGTAAGCTGAACCACCAAAGTGTGGCCCCTCAGACTTGCTCCCAGCCGATTCCAGCGCTGATGGCCACGCCCATCGCAGCGCCAATTCTAATCCCCGACTCAATGCCAGAAGGTGGCTTCCACCACCCCTGCTGCTAAGTGCCAGCCCCCTGTCGCCCACTCCGGGCAAAAGCCATATTTATGCGTCGCTGAAAATATAATCAGCACGTACTCTATATTTATGTCCCCTCAAGCCCGTGCTCTGGATACTGAAATCCGGAATGCGGGCTCTCTCCTTCCCGCTGAATGCGCCCGCCTCTTTTCGAGGTATGAGTCCATTACTAGGGAGCTTTTAGAGGTTTCTAAATGTGTGAGGTTTCTTGGAATGAAAGGCGAATAAGTATACGAATCAATTGACCTTTATTTTCATAGAACATCGCTTATATATCTCAGTAGGGTAGCATACGAATAGTGGTGGTATTGAGGAGCTATACGACCAATGGTTGCGATCCAGGTTGGGTACCGGCAGAGGATGACGTAGCAGACGTGCGCGGTGCGACACGTAAATACATTCGGCTCGGCTTCCAACCTTCAGTGCCCGATGGTCGTCGACGCGGGGATGTTGTCGCATTCGTTCGGCGCGGCGGCGCGGGCGCGCTGAGTCGAGTGACTCAGTACGCAGCGCGCTGTGCCGGCGGCCGGACCTGTGATGCGCTCGTATGAATGCTTATAACATGCATGTAGGTCACTACATTATTCCCCCCTCAGCGAAGCGTACAGGAGGTTTTGTTCTCCTGCCGGATTTTGTGACGTAGCTGTATGAGACAGGTGCTTCATCTGCTTGCTCCTCTTTGCACTGGAATGCAGGCTTCAACCGATCAATGGATATATTAGCTCTTCTATTCTCCAACTGAACGGTGAAGTACTTATCAGTGCGATCTATGACACGATACGGACCGTTGTAGGTAGGTGTTAATGGTTTGCGCACGGTGTCGTTGCGAACGTAAACATGTGTTGTTTCATACAAATCGCCGTGAATGAAAACAGCTTTGCTTTTGTTTGATTCGCGCTGCACCTGTGCTTTTTTCAATGCTTCGCTAAGATGGCTCATAAAGTGTGATGACGTGTTGCATGTTGTTGTTGCTTCTCCGTAGAATTCACCTGGCAGGCGTAGCGTTCTACCGAATAATAATTCTGCAGTACTGGCGCCGATGTCTGTCTTGTATGCGGCGCGGAGTCCAAGTAGTACTGTGGGTAACTCGTACGTCCAGTTCGTTGTATTTAATCTAGCGGTCAGTGATGCTTTGAGTGTGCGATGCCAGCGTTCTACCAAACCGTTCGATTGGGGGTGGTACGCTGTAGTTCGTACGTGCTGGATTCCCATGCGATGCATCAGCTTATTAAATAGTTCGGATTCGAACTGTCTGCCTTGGTCTGTTGTTATGGTCGCGGGGCAACCGAATCTTGCAATCCATGTTTCGTACAATGTATTTGCGACTTTTTCTGCCGTCATATCCTCGATTGGCTGGGCTTCTGGCCACTTTGTTGCTCTGTCGATCATCGTTAGTATATAACGGCAGTTGTTTGACGTTGGTAAGGGACCGACTAAGTCGATGTGCAGATGACTTAAGCGGTCTACTGGCATGAAACTGGATACTGGTGCCTTGGTGTGACGATGAACCTTCACTCGCTGGCATTGGTCGCAAGCTCTTGCCCAGTGTGTGACGTCTTTCTTCATGGTCGACCAGAAATAACGTGAGGTTGTTAATCTTCTGGTCGCTCTTACGCCGGGGTGATTAAGGTCGTGTATTGCTTGATACGCTTGCTTTCTGTATTGTAGCGGTAAGTAGGGGCGTGGGCCTTTTGTTGACATCTCGCATATGACTTGGGTAGTGGTACCGGGCAGTGCTATTGGCTTGAAAATGTAACGGTCGCTTTTCAAGAGTTGTTTAAGTTCTTCGTCTTGTTTTTGTGACTTCGCTAACTCGTCATAGTTTATCGGTGTTGGGCATGAGATTGTTTCCACCCGAGACATGGCGTCGGCGACACAGTTATCCTTGCCTGATACGTGCTTGATATCTGTGACGAACTGGCTGATGTATTCCAAATATCTAGTGCGCCTCGGAGTTTCGTCTTTGTAGTTAGCTTGCAGTGCGGTGGTGAGAGGTTTGTGGTCCGTCAATATGGTGACGTCACGGCCTTCTATTGTCCGGCGAAAGTGACGTACTGCCATGTATATAGCGGTTAGCTCTCTGTCATACGTGCTGTATTTCCTCTGAGCGTCGTTGAATTTTTTTGAAAAAAATCCAAGCGGTCTCCAACGGCCTTGAATTTTTTGTTGAAGTACCGCCCCCGCGCAAGTATCGGATGCGTCGGTCATAAGTACGAAAGATAATGTTGATGATGGGTATGACAACAATACAGCGCTGGTGATGTCTTCCTTGCATTTTTCAAACGCCTTAATCGCTGTCTCGCTCCACATAATTTTCGTCTTGTCGTTTTTTTTTGAATCTTTTAGGTAAGCGTTGAGTTCCTTTTGATATTCGGCGGCGTGTGGGGTATTCTCACGATAAAAATTTATCATACCCAGGAATCGACGTAATTGTTGGATTGTTTCTGGGCGAGGGTATGATTTAATGGCTTCGATCTTCTCGTCAGTTGGCTTAATTCCTTCATTGTTTATAGTGTAGCCAAGAAAGTTGAGAGTTTGTTGGCCAAATGTACACTTAGCTACATTTAGTTGTAACCCATGGTCGTTAAGCCTACTGAATACATCTTCTAGTTCTTTTCTGTGCTGTTCTTTGGTCTCAGAAGCCAATAAAATATCGTCGACAAACGGGAAAACAGGAAGTCCCCGTAGAACGTTGTCGATGTGACGTTGGAACGTTTGCCCAGCGTTGCGCAAACCGAAACACATCCTCGGGAATTCGAATAACCCGAATGGTGTGATAACGGCTGTCTTCTGTATGTCTTCTTCGCGAGTCCTCACTTGGTAATAGGCCTTTTTCATGTCTATTATGGAGAAGTATTTTTTTCCTAGCAAGTTGTAGGTAAAATCATGCAGTCTTGGAATGGGGTACCGGTCTGGCACGGTTACTGCATTTAGACGACGATAATCACCACAGACTCTGTATTTGCCGTCCTTCTTGAGGACGAGGTGTATTGGACTGGCCCAAGGACTCTTCGACGGCCGACAAATGCCTTGCTCAATCATGGCGTCAAATTCTGCCTTGGCTGCCTTGTACTTGTGCGGTGGCAGCGGTCGTGATTTTGCATATAATGGCGGGCCGGTAGTCTGTATATGGTGTTCCACTTCGCTGTCACAGAGCTTCAAATTCGGTCGGGTAATGTCAGGGTATTTTGCGAGTAGGTCGTGGTATGGCTGCTGGTCATCTACGGTGTTGATGCTGGAGTCTGAAGTGCACGTTACGTAGCCGACAGTGGACAGGCCTGTTTTTTTGTCGATTAACCTTCGTCCGTGTATGTCTACCGTCAGTTGGTTTTTATGCAAAAAATCGGCTCCCAATATCGGTCTAGTCACTTCTGCGACGACGAAATTGCACACATACGGTCGACGTAATCCGATGTTCAACGTCATAGTGCGTTCGCCATAGGAGGGTATTCGTGAACCGTTGGCGGCGTAGAGATATTCGCTCGGCGTAATTTTTTCTTTGCGTACCCTCTTGACAGGTAATACTGAGACGTTCGCGCCAGTGTCGATGAGGAAATGCAAACCAGTTCCCAACTCTTTTATGAAAAGACGGTGCTGGGTTATATCGTTGACTTCGGCGCCCGTCGTAGCCAAAGTCGGGACTAGTTTTCCTGGCTCGTACTCATGTTCGCAAAGTTACAGGGCCTTTGACAGCGAAACGCTTCCTTGCCGAACTTGCGATGGAAATAGCAAATCGATGTGTCACGATTCGTGGACTTGGAACGAGATCTTGAACGGTACCTGCCTCGCTGTGGTCCACGGTGGTAGTTACGCGATCTATCCATTTTCAACGCAGCGACCTCCCTCGTAAGCGCCTCGATCATGTTCAAAATTCGGTCGTTAGGAGATGGTGTCGACGGTTGAGTCGTGGTGCTAGCATGACTACAGGAACACACGGAATTTACCTCTTTAGTCTGCTCACTCATCTTATCTGCCATCGCCGCTAGCGAGTCTAATTTTGATGCTTCGCTGACCGCCAATACAGCTCTCGTCGATGAGGGTAGGTGGCTCATCCACAGCATCCTGAGGGTTTCATCGGGCATCTTGTCACGGGCCAAATCACGCATACGCCGCAGCAGCTGAGAAGGACGCTGGTCGCCTAGTTCAACCTCGTTGAGCAATTTTTGAAGTTGCTTATTCTCTGACTCCTCGTAGACGGATAATAATCGGGTCTTTAGCGCTTCAAATCTACCCGTCCTGGCTGATGATAATATGATGTCGCTAATTTGTTCAACGTCTACCTTGTCGAGTTGTGCCACAGCAAGTCCGAATTTTGCTTCTTCGCTGAGTTTTTGATTCGCCACCATGGTTTCGAATTGCGCGAACCATAATCTGGGTTTATCTCGCCAGAATGGAGGTATACGAGACTTCACGGATATCATCTCGACATCTTCTTCAAACAGCGTCGTTCGCGGCACTTGACTTGTGTTCTCCATTACTTGTTAGAATCACGTCGGGGTCACCAATTTAGAGGTTTCTAAATGTGTGAGGTTTCTTGGAATGAAAGGCGAATAAGTATACGAATCAATTGACCTTTATTTTCATAGAACATCGCTTATATATCTCAGTAGGGTAGCATACGAATAGTGGTGGTATTGAGGAGCTATACGACCAATGGTTGCGATCCAGGTTGGGTACCGGCAGAGGATGACGTAGCAGACGTGCGCGGTGCGACACGTAAATACATTCGGCTCGGCTTCCAACCTTCAGTGCCCGATGGTCGTCGACGCGGGGATGTTGTCGCATTCGTTCGGCGCGGCGGCGCGGGCGCGCTGAGTCGAGTGACTCAGTACGCAGCGCGCTGTGCCGGCGGCCGGACCTGTGATGCGCTCGTATGAATGCTTATAACATGCATGTAGGTCACTACATTATTCCCCCCTCGATAGCCGTATCTACAAGGACGGTCAATGGGTTCGTAAATAGTACGAACCCTCCGTTCATACAAAATTTATATACATATTCGTTCCGTCCTCACCGCAGAGGCTTGTCGCGTAATCCTTTTCGATTCATATAAGCCAGCCCGCGTTGCTGAGCCATAGTTAAATGCCTGTTAGATGTTCATTGGAGTTTCTTGTCCGTTCTTCTCCACGTAGGCTTTTCCGAACGGATGGTAGAATCACTTTATTAGATCCGGCCTTTGCCATCCCCCCAGCGACGCCCTGAGCCGAGGTCCGACCCCAACTGGGGTAGCCCTTAGTGCTGTCACTTTAGGTTTAGAATTTTGAAGCCTGGCCGGAGGCTAACAGATTAGTCTCCACAGGTTAGTCCGGTTAAGCAGTGGACGGCTACTTTGGCCGAACTGCGAGAAGGCGCTTGTTATTTTCACCAGCGATTCGGCGAGCGCGCACGCAACTGCAGATCACCGTGTAATTATGGCAAGCAGCAGGAAAACTAACGGAGGTCTTGGCAACGACGGGAGCCGAGATCGACAGCATAACCACATACCGTCTATACATCTACGACTCCGCCAATAAGCTGCGCTTCCTGATCGACACGGGAGCAAACGTGTCGGTTGTACCACCCTGCAAAACCGCTACGCCGTCATGTGATATACTACTGTACGCAGCAAACGGCACACCCATACGTACATACGGCGAACGCAATTTGGACCTCAACCTTGGTTTACGTCGACCATTCAAATGGAAATTCACCGTTGCTGACGTGAAGAGGCCAATCATCGGTGCCGACTTCCTGCAATACCACAACCTTTTGGTTGACCTACGAGCCCAGAAACTTATTGACAAAAAGACAGGCTTATCAATCAACGGTTGTCTGTCAAGCAGCACATCAACCCCAACGGTACTCACACTCAACGTGAATGATCCGTACTACGACCTGCTAAAGAAATATAACGACATCAGATCCGCCAACTTCAGTAACACAGAGGCTAGCGACGTGGAGCATTACATCGTGACACGTGGACCACCCGTGTACTGCAGAGCTCGCCCGTTATCGCCACATAAGTATCAAGCCGCAAAAGACACGTTCCAGTTAATGCTTGAGCAAGGTATATCCTACCCAGCAAATCACGATGGTCTAGTCCTCTACACCTAGTCCAGAAGAAGAATGGTGAACTCAGACCATGCGGTGATTATAGAAAACTAAACGCCGTGACGAAGCCCGACCGCTACCCGATACCTCGCCTGCGTGACTTCACATACAGATTACAAGGAATGACGGTATTCACAAAAATAGATCTACTTAAAGCTTATAACCAACTACGTATTCGACAAGAAGATATTGAGAAGACTGCAGTAATTACTCCATTCGGGCTGTTCGAATTCCCACGAATGTGTTTTGGATTACGTAACGCAGGTCAAACATTTCAACGACATATGAATAATATACTGGGTGACCTAGACTTCGTGTTCCCGTTCGTCGACGATATACTTCTGGCGTCCGCCGATCCAACTCAACACCGACTACACTTAGAAGAAGTTTTCAAAAGGCTACACATGCATGGAATGCGAATAAACGTGTCTAAGTGCGTTTTTGGAAAAGAAACGCTCGAGTTCCTAAGCTACGACTTATCAGCGGCTGGAATAAAACCAATGGAAGAACGTATCAAAACTATAACAACATTTCCAGAGCCGACAACAGTACAAGAACTTCGTCGCTTCCTAGGCATCATTAATTTCTACAAAGAAAGTAGTCCACGCGCAGCGCACACACAAGAAAAATTATTCATGTACCTACGCACTTCGAAAAAAAACCGACAAGACTCCAATCCAGCCAACGCCCGATGAAAAAGAAGCCTTCGAAGCAAGCAAAGCCAGTATACGAAACGCTGTTATGCTTACACATCCGTCTTCACATGCATCCATCTCACTCATGTGCGATGCATCCAACACATGCGTCGGCGCAGCCCTACAGCAGTACATTCACGGAAGATGGCAGCCACTCTGTTTTTATTCAAAAAAACTAACCGACGCTCAAAGAAAATACAGTACCTTCGATCGGGAATTATTAGCCACCTACCTAGCGATTCGTCATTTCCGAAAAATGTTCGAGGGTAAAGAAATAACTGTATATACCGACCACAAACCTCTGACGTTTGCGCTCATGAGAGATAACAGTAAGACGGAAACACAGCTGCGGACAAGATATCTTCACTACATTAGCCAATTTACGACGAAGATACTACATATAGAAGGCAAAGAAAATGTCGTTGCTGACGCCCTATCTAGAATCGAAACAATAACGACACCGTCACCGATCGACTACGACGAGTTAGCGCGTCAACAACAAGATGACAATGAAATTGAAAATGTCTTGCGAAACAACAACTTGCAATTTCACCGCATCAAAAAACAAGATACTGTGCGAAACGTCAACAGGCAGCAACCGACCCTACATACCGCCACAGCTGCGACGAACCGTGTTCACAACAATCCATGCGATGAGTCATCCACAAGATACGCGCCACCCGCCACCTGATAACAAAACGATTCTTTTGGTCGAGCATGAATACCGACGTCAGCAATTGGACACGAAGTTGCATCGCATGTCAACAAAGTAAGACACAGCGCAATACTGTGTCGCCACTCGAAACGTTTCCACGCACCGACCATCTGTCTCACATCCACATTGACATAGTTGGACCTCTACCAATATCAGATGGGAAACGATACTGTGTAACAGTCATCGACAGAGCAATCAGATGGCCCGAAGCATACCCAGTGGCTGACATCACTGCCGAAACAGTCGCCAGTGCTGTGTACGAGGTTTGGATAGCTCGATTCGGATGCCCAGAAAAATTGACCAGCGACCAAGGACGTCAATTCGAATCTGAGTTATTCAAAAGTCTCATGAAGCGATTAGGCATCGAGCGCACACGTACCACTGCCTACCATCCACACGCAAACGGCATGATATAAAGTTGGCATCGCTCAATGAAAACTGCACTAACGGCTCGTTTACAAAATTCAAACTGGACATACGAGCTACCTACCGTCATGCTGGGTTTCCGTGCAACAATAAAAAACGACACAAATGTCTCTGCAGCAGAAGCATTGTATAGCCAAACACTGCGACCCGGTGAGATGATAGGCGTGAAGATAACGGACGAAACAAAGTCGCATTATGAAGACATCATAGCAAACGCTATGCAAAAACTACACGCCGCACACATCAACATAGACCGTCGGACAACATACGTCCCTCGACATCTGCGAACGTGCACCCATGTGATTGTGCGTGATGACGCAGTACGCAAGCCGCTCACACCCACATACAACGGCCCGCATCGAGTTATCGAACGCAACGAGAAGGCATACACAATACTCGTAAATGCGAAACTAAAGAATATCTCCGTGGACCGACTGAAACCTGCATTCCTGTTGGACTCCGAGCCTGCCGCCGACGTCATTCGTGGTGCACCCCACATCACGAGGTCAGGAAGAGTCTCAAATCCTCCAGTACGCTTCACTGGGGAGGAGCACTGTACCAGCTAACCTACAAGCATCGTCGACACCACCGCACGCGAAGCTCACGCATCGGACACTGAGGCGCCCTTTTTTTATTTTATTTTTATTTTTTGTGGCTTCTCGCAGTTCGGCCAAAGTAGCCTTCCTCTGCTTAACCGGACTAACCTGTGGAGACTAAGCTATGTAGCCTCCGGCCAGGCTTAAAGTTTCTAAACCTAAAGCGACTGCACTAAGGGCTACCCCAGTTGGGGTCGGACCTCGGCTCAGGGCGTCGCTTGGGGGATGGCAAAGGCCGGATCTGATAAAGTGATTCTACCATCCGTTCGGAAAAGCCTACGTGGAGAAGAACGGACAAGAAACTCCAATAATGTCTGACTGGCATTAACTATGGCTCAGCACGCGGGCTAGCTTATAGAATCGAAAAGGATTACGCGACGAGCCTCTGCGGTGAGGACGGAACGAATATGTAAGTTAATTTTGTATGAACGGAGGGTTCGTAAATAGTACGAACCCTCCGTTCATACAAAATTAACTGACCGTCCTTGTAGACAAGGCTATCGAGCTCCTTAGTGATGGACTCATACCTCGAAAAGAGGTTGGTCTGAGGCGCCCGCGCCACTCGCGCGGTATTTACGTGTCGCGCTACCGAGGTTCTAGGGATCAGCAGGCAAGTGAGCTTGCTCGTAATTGGTTGAGCGATATTACCTCCAGTATCCAAAATGTATATATAGGCTAAGACATTTTAGTAATAAACCATTGTGTGAAGATTTACTTACGCTATTTTATTTACCACTACCCTCGGTAAGTTTAATTACAACGCCTTTGTAAAAGACAGCAAATAAAATGAAGACCGGTATTTAACAATAAAAGCCTGACCCTGAATCCTTAGAACCGGCCTTAAATTATTTTTTCCCGCCCATCATCATTATCTGTATCTTAGAAAATTTGAAACGCACCCTTTTACGAGCTAAGAGACGGTACCCGCCTTGTTCTTGTCGCTTGGCTTTGTCGTAATAAAAGTTATAACCCTGTCTATATAGATAGTATTGTATACTTTAATATTGTCAGTTGTATATTTATTGAATACGTTATTTAAGTGACTATAAAAGGCAAGGTTGTGAATTGCAAATGTATTTTTTTATTTGGTCTATAATGCCTACCAACTCGATGTATTTTTTTTTCTATTCAAGAGTTAACACAATACAGACCACATCTCAAAAACGAACTAAAATGAGATAGGTAGTTAGTTTTTAAATAATTATTTCGATTGACTAACTTGAGTTTGAGTATGCTCCTACAAGCTCTGCCCCACTAACTTTACGCTAAAATCATTAGAAAACCAATATATAAAAAGCCAAATTCGTAGTAGAGTAATTAAACATGAAAACGCAAAGGTATGCATATATCACATAGGTTAGCTCATATTGTGTCGTCCGTTAAAAACGTGAACACCATTATAAACTATACCACGTCAGAAACAAAAACCAAGCAGGACTTTTGCTGGGTTTTGCAGGAATTTCATGTGTTTGGAAAATTTTCATCCCCTAACCTCATCTGTTTTCATTACTCGGCCGTCCACTGAGCTCATTATTATTTTCAATATTGCTGTTTTACCTAAATACCATTATTTATCATAATAACTGCAATATCTGTTCTTTGTGCCTTAAATATTTTTCATGTTGTTTACTAAAGAGTCGAACGTTTTATGAGTCAACAAAGTTTGTACATACAATTTTGTTAACAGATATTGATGTTTTCTTAACGTTCATGCCCCCGCATGTATCTAAACGTTTTAACCAGATTTTAAATATAAATTATTCATTTAATTTTTTAATAAGGATGTTTCCTAGGTGGAAATATAGTAAAGCAATTTAGTCCGTCAGTGAGATTATCACCCTTATTTTTTGCTTTAACAAATGGATAAAAATTGACAAAGATAAAGCGCATCAAAGTACAGGTGTGACATCACTTGGTCAGTATAAAGTGTGGCACACCGTGACATCACACGATATTTCAACGTACTATATCGTCGTCACTTTATGTTTACGTGTCAAAAGAAAAATACGTTTCCAATATTTTTTATTAATCTACCTGACGGACAAAAAACGAATTTTCAGTCATTAAACTGATCATATGGTATCTTTTTATAAATTAGTCCCAAATTGTATAAAAAAATACTTAAGTAAATGCTGTTAGCGTAACTTAGTGTTGGTTGAAATATTCTATAAACCTGTACTGCGTTATCCAACGGAAAGTGTAGTCTAAGCTAATAATTTTCTTCAACGACCTGCAAAACGAAGTTTTTGCTTTAATTTTTAACGCTCACTGCACAGTTTTTCAACGTTCACTTAAGACGAGGGTTTGAAAATTAACATCTTTTTAAGCTTCGAGTATCATCGCTTCTAGTAACCAACCTTGAAATATAGCATCCGAGAGAAGCAGCATCGCTGAGAACGGTAAATTTTTATCTATAACGTTTCACTGCATTAAATCGACAGTGATTTTTCAGACTGAAATATTAGCGGTTTCAGTCCCCATATCTCTAGGGCCGTACAGCGACGAGACTGTTAATAAACACAATTTTTCCACGTCCGAAAAAAGAGAAAATCGAAACACAACAGAAAATACAGCCTCCATTTTTCTGGGCTGCTTTTTACGCAGTCACATGTAGTGAAGTGACCAAATAATTTGCTCATTTGTCAACGTCTTCGCTTGGCCGAGGAGAAAAATGATTCAGTGAATCTGTCGGGGCGTCACATCGCTGAATTAATTGAAATGAATTACCTACTCCGTGTCAAATGTTCAATCTTTAGCGGATATAATCTGATGCTTGTCAAAATTACTCATGAAAGTTATTACAATCCTTAATTCATATTTTAATACAAAATAACTGTAAATTAAACTTACCATAAATTCAAGCTCGCTTCTATATGTATTAATTAAATTACATCTTCTTGGATTCAAATACAAAGGATTTTTTTTTCCAAATAGAAATATTAAATGCTGACCCTAAAAACAGTGAAGGGCCGTTTAGAAACTAGCTGAGCGGAAAAAGAAAATTATTGTAGATACCCAAATAGCAAATTCCTACATTAAAGCGTTTTCTGGTCGAACAAATTAGATTACTTATCGACTTTTTGTAATGTCGGATTGAAGCAATGACGGCGCGTGTTCATCGTACTGTAAGTTTGCTTTGCTGTTGCTCAAACAGTCCGGTCAGAAGCCTTTCAACCTCAATAGAATATTCAAAGGTCGGCCTGTGAAAATATGGCGGAATTGGAGCTACGATCCGCGCAGGATTGCCGCTTTAATAATCAGGCGATGAAAAAAGTCCCGTCATAAAAACCTGGCCCATATGAGTTTTTAGAGGCCACGTATTTGAATATTGATGTTTATGGAAAGTGTGGAACGAATACGAGTACCGGACCTTTAGTAAAAGGTCCTGTTACATATAACGGGATGCCTGTACCATAAATCCTGTATAATGGAACTATAGATTTCTTCCACGCGACACGGTGAGGTAAACTTCATAATGGGTATTACTTTTCATAATGTTTGCTTTTACGTATAAATATGTTACTGTTATGAACATAACAAAGAGTTCATTTTGTCAAAAAATGAGCTGTATTTGGCTGTTAAGATCATGAAAAATGGGTAACATTAAGTCCCCTCTGCTGATGCAGAGGATGCTTGAGTGTTGTCAATGTTAATAATATGTGAAGGGGAAATTCTCATTTTGTTGGATAAAAGTGATCAATATTTAGAAATATTATTGCCTAAATTACACACAGTAATGCATTACAATACTTCCTAGAATATCACTCATTTAATAAACTTAGCTTTTCGTTACCCAAAAATACTCTGAACTAACTAAATTAATTAGTTCAGAGTATTTTTGATAAATTAAGCAAAACATCTCAACCACGTCACCAACAAAGTGTTCACCATGCTAAAATAATCTTCCGCATTTTAAATTCTCAAAGAGTTTCCCTCCCTCCAAACATAAAAAAAAAAAACTTCAAGCGGACGCGCACGCATGCATTACCGACAATAAAACAAGGTCCACTTAGCGATAGGCCCGCTCCTGAGAAAAAGAGCATTAAGGCGTAATTTATCACAGTTTCCACGCCATTAAACATGGAGACTGCAAAAACCGCGTACTATATGTGTTAAGCTCCATGAGAACTGGATTGTCTGCGGTCGCGAAAAAATGCTGGCAAATACGATGATAATCTTTGAATAGTATGTGGAAAGCTTCGAGTTTTATCACTGTTGATTAAGAGAGCTGTGGTGGCCCGGTGGTAACGGCCGTGACTTTTAAGTTGTAGGTCGTGGGTTCGAACCCACGCAGGCACTTTACTTTTTGTAAATTATTTCATCACCACTGATCTAAAAACGGTGAAGCATCGTGAAGAAACCGGCATGTACTAGAACCAAAAATTCGAAGATATGTGACATCCACCACCCGCACTGGGCCCACGTGGTGTATTACGGCCCATTCCCTTTCACGGAGAAGAGGCCTGTGTCCCAGCAGTAGGAACATTAAAAGGCTGATGTTGATGATGATGACCAAGAGAATAGAAATAGATATCTTGGGTAAATAAGATACCGGCGCATAGAAAAAAAATGGAAATTGCTTTTGTGTTTTTATTTCAAGACAGCACATACAAACCAAAGCCCTGAGACATAATGAGTAAAAATTTAAATTAATAGAAATAAATACTTGATACAAAACAATATCAAAAAATATACCTTGACAATGTTTTCTCATAGTTACCTTATTTTTGTAGTACTTAGCTACTTACCTAATGAAGTAGGTACATAACAAAGGACTTCAAGACTATCACAGCAAATAAATCAAAAGCTTTGCGCTGCCAGTAAAAATTCTAAGAAATTCTAATTTCAGAAACAAACAAATCCTTTTTCATGCTCTTACAGTTATGAAAAAAAAACAGAGCTTAAATTCTTGTTTTATAAATCATCTAGGCAGAAGTAAAATAGGCTTAGTCTTTTTTTTATGAAGTTTCGTAATTCATGGTAGCTTTACTTTTTTTTTTATTTTACTTTTACTAATCGCTATAGAAACTTCACTTTTGCCCCATTGAAACTACTTTTTATCCCAAAAAAATGTTCGGTCCCTATGAAATAAGCTATAGGACTGAAGCCGCGGGAAATAACTAGTACAAAATACACGACTAGCTTTGTCAAACGGCAGGAACAAAATACATTTTGTAAATGAGATGGTATCGCAAAAAATCTTCTTTCCACAGGTAGATTGTATAAACGATGTTTTTTCCAAAAATATCGAAATGATGGCATAAAAGAAAGACACTTTCAAAGGTTTTTTTTGATAAATTTGAAGAAATAAAGAAAGGCTTAGGTCGAATGGACAGATATGGTTCTGTCATTGAGACAAAAGTAAAATTTTAATAATTTTTGTATTATTTTTCGAGGTTCCTTGTCTCTGGAATGTTTGTTTTTAGTTTTAGAGCTGTCTCATCTGTGGTAAGCATCAGACTTATTTAGACCACATCATTTGCATGCATTAGAATCGTTTTGGCATCCAATTTATTTTTCAGTAACAGTTTGAATAAATTAATGAAAAAGAAAATTTTCATGTGAACCTAACTCTACATAACAATTATAAAATATTTTGACAGAAAATAGAAAGCTTAGGTAGACAGTTTTTATTATATGTTATTTGTAAGTAGGTGTAAGTCTATTTCGCATTGCATTTTACCGTAATATTTTATAATACAGTGTGCGTTAAGGGTTTAGTTTTCAAAATCTTTTACCACTGTTCTTGTTCTTGAAATGTAATGTTTGTATGTCGTTTTGTGGCAATTAAATATTTTTTCTTTCTTTCTTTCAATAGAAATTCTAAAGCCACAGTTTTGCTCAAAAATATACTTTTGTACTAAGCTTCCAAAAATGGAGTTTAACTGTATAATATGCACTGTGTGATATTTTTTATGTCAGCATTAATTTCATACGTTGCATCAAGCTGTGGTGTTTTATTTCTAGTGTTTGGAGCACTGCCCATCACAAGAGGAAAATTAAACGTTATAATATTTTTGAGTAAACATATTTCCAGCACATTTGCAAAGACTAAAATAATATAATTAAATTTGGCCTGTCACCCGACCTCATCGAAAAAGTAGGGCAACGACCTAATTATCATTGGTGAGGTGAACTTTACATAATGGACATGCAGACATGGAGTCCGCTCTTCACCTATTCCCATTGTTTCGTTTAAAGGCTAATGGCCAAGGGGCCGACCGTGTTATTCAAGTGTCAAGAAGATGAATGTCACGTAATTTATGAGGTTCCGTTGAAAAATTCCGCTTATTTTGATACTTGGCTTTCCAAGTCCGTCGCATGACAACACATAATGCCGGTTTTCATGATAATCCATGTTTTCATATTACGGTTTTGATTTTGTTTTCGTGACACGAAGTGGCTATTAACATTGTTGGGTTTACGCAATCGTTTTGAATTTTAAAAAGTACTGACTATGATTTACAGTCATGGAAAATGTAATTTAATGCTTTCCGTGTCTGTTGGAATAAAGGGTTTTGTTTGTAGCCATGTTTTTATAAAAAATAAAGTCATTTCAGCCTTTTACAATCTGCTATGACTCAAAGTTTTCTCTATAATAAGCAAATGGAAAGTTTGCAGAAAAAAAAAAAATACAACACGAACAAATAACTATTAGTGAGCAGGGACTTTTAATTACATCGGAACAAGTTATAGCTCAGAAAATATACGAGTTTAAGTTGTAACCTATTGTAACAATAACAATATTTTATGAATAATAATTTCTCATAATAAGCTCTGATCAATGAGAAAGCTTAAAAGAAAGAGAGACGAATTGGCTGATGTTGTCAGGTATATTTATTATGTAACTATAAATTATACCAATGAGATTTTGAGCGGGAGACGTCAACCGTACTCGTAAGCGTATTTGTAGACTGACCTTTGAGGCATGAACACAATAGATTTTTGAAGATGGAAAGCCAGCCCAGACAGAGCCGGCGAGGTGACTTGGACGCGATCATGAGAGCTAGTTCGAGACGACGCAGTAAAAGAGTATCTGCAAGGACTTCACTGAGGCCTTTGCCTAGCTGTGGGACAGCAATGACTAGAAAAAAAGTAGCATCGACCGATGTTAAAGTATTATTATTATATACTTTATTGTACACCACAAAAATACAAACATACAGAACAAACATTTTTAAAAACAAAGTGTACAATGGGCGGTAGTATAGAATCTACCAACGTTTCACAGCAGCTAAAGTATATAGATATATTGGAATTTCTCCAAACTCCGCCAAAGGGCCGTCAATGTAAAAATTGTCAGAACTAATAAAATATTCTTAATAATGTTCTAGAAAGAATATTAAAGCGTAATTTACGGAGTATAAAAGTGGACAGCGGCCAACCGCCTGTAAAGTGGATTGTATAAGAGTGTCCTGAAGAAAAAGTGTAATGTAATATGGATCAAAAACCCATTATAGCAAAATTTGGTGTGCGTTGAATATATGACGAGTATATTACGACCTTATTCTATATTATAATATATATATATATAATCTAATCTCACTAATATAATATCATAAAGAGATATCATAATCTCTGGATCTCCTGAACCAATTTAGATGAAATTTGACATGGATATACTTTGGAACCCTGGAAAGGACATAGGATAGTTTGTTTTCTCTTGGAATGATAAAACACATTTTACTCGGGCGAAGCCGTGGGCATAAGCTAGTTATTTATATATTACTTATGAAGTACGTATTTTAGCTTTCTTGTCTCGTAAGAACAAACATTGGAAATATATATATTGAAAAAAGCTGCATCAGCTTCATATAACTTGACGGTTAAATGAGACTTCAGCTTTTGAAAATTTTACTACGAAGGATATCGTTAATGAAATCGACAATTTCAATCAATGTTTTGAAAACAATCCAATATTATGTAACGATGTTCGAGGAAACGATGAAAACTATACATAATAAATACCCCCACAAAATTACAAACCGTTGCCATCCCAACAGATGGGCAATCCCTCCTCTGCCCTTCCTAGAAATTGTACAATACCGACATTATAACATACTCAATACAGAAATTTTGATACAATTATCGGCAAAAGCGAAATAGGGAAATATCTTTGTCACAAAGCCTTTTCGCTTTTCGATCAGTATCGACATGACGCAATTTATCTTTGTGACTGTACTTTATCGACAATATGTATGTGCCTATACGAGATTGTATAAGGTTTTTTTATAGTTCCATAAGAATGGAAACCCTATTTGTGAATCCTTTCGTCAATCAGACAAAGACACATTCTTTCGTTTGTCGAATCGGAATTGCTTTTGTTTAAAGCTGATTGAGTTTTAAATTATTCCAATGTTCAATCAAAATCAATTTATTTTTATTTTACCTAGGCCTACATGGGCACTTATAAAACGTCGACAAAAGGTGCACGGTTCGGGTTGGTCGTTTCCTATGGAGAAGAACCGGCAAGAAACTCCATGGTTACTCTTTTAAAAATGGTTTGGTTTTACAATATTTCCATGTTACAGCATTAGTACTATGGGGGGACAACGTAGGCCCGACAATAAGTCGTAAGATAAATAAAAAAAAAAATAGGTTTGTATAATATATAACAAAGTTAACAAATGTTAACTAACATCTAGAAGGCCTACAATGTTCAAACATTCACAAAATAATCGGTAAAAGAATCTATATAAAGTTAAAAAATATATATATAACTATCAAGACTAAATTTAACATGTGGCACAAATGTTGTTATCAGTGCTGTAACTATTCTTTGCAAAGGGCTATAAAGATGATTGCGAACTATTGTAAAAAGTCCAATTAAAAGAAGAAAAAAAAAAAAAAATGAGATTGAGAATAGTTAGACATCCACATATTTGTGCCGTTTATGAGTTACCAGGGAAGCCGCATGCGCAGAAGGAGCTAAAGCCAAAATCGTTATCTTCAACGTAGTCCTTGATTTTATAATATGCTTTTTTAATAAGGACACGTTTGATGTGATTTTTAAACTTTCCATCGGTCAGTTCTATAACTGGCTTTGGCAACTTGTTATAAAAGCGTATACTGTTTATAAGAAAAGACTTGCTAGTTTTAGTTCATCTGAATTTGGGTATTACAATTTCGTGCTTACTGCGTGTATTTAAATTATGTAAGTCGCTTCTAGTTTTGAAAAGCCCTCGATTATTGCGGACATACAAAATACATTCCAAAATATAAAGTGAAGGTAGAGTCAGTATATCGATCTCTTTAAATTTATCTCTGAGGGACTCGCGAGGACCCATTTTATAGATCGCGCGGATTGCCCTCTTTTGTAATATGAAAACTGAGTCAACATCTGCTGCTGATCCCCACAGCATAATGCCATAAGACATAATACTGTGAAAATAAGCATAGTATACTAACCTAGCTGTGGCTACATCGGTTAAGTGCCTTATTTTCCTTACTGCATATGCAGCTGAACTTAACCTTCCCGAAAGAGTTCTAATGTGCGCGCCCCACTGCAATTTTGAATCGATAGTAATCCCTAAGAATACAGTTTCCGTTATAACTTCAAGATTTTTGCCGTCAAGATTTAAGTTAAGGTCACGTTGTGGTACATTTGGTAAAGAGAACTTAAGACATTTTGTATTTTTCGCATTCAGTAAGAGATTGTTAGCTGCGAACCATTTTGAGAGAATAATTAGACTTTCGTTGACATGTAAGACATCCGTATCTTTCCTATCTATTTTAAAAATTAGCGAAGTATCATGAGCAAATAGAATTATATCCGATAACTTGGCCATCATAAAGGGGAGATCATTAATGTAAACAAGAAAGAGGAAAGGGCCGAGAATTGAACCTTGGGGCACGCCCATCTTGACTAGAGACCCGGAGGTCGTCGCCCCATTAACATTTACTTTTTGCTGTCTGTTTGATAAATAGGAAAGCACGAGATCAGAAGCTTGTCCTCGAATTCCGTAGTGGTGTAATTTACTGATCAGTGTGTTGTGGTCGACGCAGTCAAACGCTTTGAGAGATCACAGAAAACGCCAATGGCATCCTGGGACTTCTCCTAACATTCCAAGATGTGGCTGATGAGTTTTACTCCCGCGTCCATTGTCGACCTACCTTTCGTGAAACCAAACTGCTGACTATGCAGGATCCCATTAGAATTGAAGTGAGACAACATCTGGTCCAGCACGATTTTTTCATAGATTTTACTCAATGCTGGAAGCACGGATATAGGTCTATAATTAGAGGGATCACTCTTACAGCCTGATATGAAAATTGGTACTACTTTACTGTGTTTCATTAAGTCAGGAAACGTGCCGCTGTCCAAACATTGATTGAATATGCCTGTAAGGACAGGAGCAATCGAATCAATAATATCTAAAAGAACTTTAATGGATATCCCCCATTAGTCTTCAGTATTTTTTATATTGAGACTTTTGAACGCGTTTTTAATTGTATCAAGACATATTGGTTTAAATTTAAAGGTTGGTATGTCTTTAGTAAAGTTTTCTTTATGAAGAGCTTCAGCTAATTTCGATAAGGAGGGAAGAGACTTTGTAACCTCTAACGAAATTTTGGTAAAGAAATTTTCTAATGTCTCAGCGACTTTTTGCTTATCAGAAATGGTTTGATTCGTTATTTTCAAAGACAACTCATTCTGATCGCGTTGTTGTGTCTTTCCAGTTTCTCTATTAATTACTTGCCACACAGTTTTTATTTTATTGTTAGAAATACCAATCTTGTTAATAATTATTTGAGATTTTGCTTGAGCGCAGACTCTTTTGAATATTTTGGAATAGTTTCTAACATAAGTGTGAAAAACTTGATCGGAAGTCAAAGATTTTTCGTAATATAAATTATATAAGATATCTCGGCTTTGACACTCGCTTTCGGGGAACACACCCGCATGTTGGGCGACTAACGCCATTGAGAGAGAACATATCCCATGGTTTGGCGACTAACGCCATTGAGGGGGAACACATCCCATGGTTGGGCGACTAACGCCATTGAGAGGGAACCAATCCCATGGTTGGGCGACTAACGCCATTGATGGGGAACATATCCCATTGTTGGGCAGCGCTTGCCTTTGGGAACACACCCATCTATTTCTGAAACCAAAAATATAAAGTAGTTAGAGTACTCACTTTCGAAAAAAATAGTGCAACTTTCTGGGCACCATTCTCCCTTCCATGGCACCATGTATTGGGAGGCTGCTTGGGTAGTTTTCCCACAGCTGCCGCTAAGCAATTTAAGTTCATATCGACCGTTTGGTAGCACTTTGGTTACCCTGTACGGTCCTCGCATCCCGGGGTCTAATTTTCCCGTTGATTGCGAATACTTTATGACAAAAGCAAGGTCGTCCACCTTGTATTCACGTGGTGGGCGTCTAGACTGGTTGACTGAAACGTCCTGTTGATTTTGATTTTTCTTCAACAGTTCACTGGCGCGACTTCGACAGATCTCCCGCAGAGCCCCTCTTTTGGTATCTGGAGTGCTTGCAGCTAGGTCACGCACCAGCTATCGTATAGACGGAGTAGAAGCGTCGGTACCAATAATTAAGTTTATGGCTGAGGTTTGAGTGGTTTTCTGCTTACTGATATTCAATACCAGTTGTAGCTTCCAGAGCGTAGTTGACCAGGAGGCGTTCTTGTGTCCTACCTCGATATGAAGCATGTTGAGCACAGTTCTTATGTAGCGCTCCACTTGGCCATTCGAACCGTGCATTTCAGGAGTGATGTAGTGCAGATCGGAGCCAAGTTCCGACATCCACTGAACGAAATCTGTGGCCTCAAACATCCTACCCCTATCAGTTACTAGCAGTTTGGGAACGCCAAATAGAGAAACCGCCTGATACATGACACGTTTTAACTCACTGGTACCTTGACGGTAAATGGGGTACAAAAGACAAAACTTCGTAAAGGCGTCGACCAGTACTAGGATAAATTTGTAACCTTCTGACTCGGGTAATGGTCCCAGAGCATCGACATGAACGGTATCAAAAGGTGTGTTGGGTTTTGGCCAAGACGAAATATTTTACAGCGGGGCCCGAGGTACACGCTTTTTAGAAACGCGACTGCGTTTTGACTGAGATAGTCGGCATGCGGCAACATGACTCCTTTCCTATACTCAATAGTAAAGTGGAAATCCTGTAGGTAGATCCACCATCGAGCGAAACGAGGGAGTAGATCCTTTTTAATAGATTTGAGAGAGTTGCAGTCTGTGACGACCAAGAATTGCAAGCCTACCAAATAGTGGCGGAAATGCTGCAAAGCCTTCACGACCGCTAACGTCTCTAACTCGTAGCTATGGTATTTGCTCTCTGCTCCCTGGGTAAACTTACTGAAGTATGCCACCACATGCTTTCCACCATCAGTATCCGTCTGTAGAAGTACCGCACCATAACCGACGGAGCTCGCGTCAGTGTGAACCTCGGTGTGAAGTTCAGGGTTGAATATGGTAAGAACAGGCTCGCTAGTCAAGCATTGAATTAGATCTTGACGAACCTGTTCTTGTTCCTGACCCCAACGAAACTCGATCCCTTTTCGAGTTAAATGTGCAATGCACGCGGTCTTAGTCGCATAGTTTTTAATGTACTTGCGGAAATAGCCCGCAAGTCCTAATAATTGTCGAACTTGCCTGACATTTTTGGGAACCGGAGAGTTTTTTAAGGCTGCTATCTTACGTGAGCTCGGTCGTACCTGACCTAAGCTTATTCTCCTACCTAAGTATTCGATTTCGGTAGTCAAGAAGGAACATTTCTTCAGATTTATTGAAAATCCTGATTTAGTGAGCGTTTGCAGGACTTTTTGGTGCAAAACAATACCGTCCTCTATGGTGTTACTTAGCAAAAGGACGTCATCAATATATACGAGGACGTTTCCAGCGTCAATGAATTCGCGAAGGGTTTGGTTGATAATCCGTTGGTAAACGATCGGGGAGTTCGTCAAACCATATGGCATTTTTAGATATTCGTAGTGTCCTTCTGGTGTGACGAATCCCGTCACATGAACGGAGACCTCTTTGAATCTTATTTGGTGGAAACCAGTAGCCATGTCTAAACTGGTAAAGAAGGTATAACGACCCAACCGATCAATATGGTCGTCTATCAAGGGCAGAGGATATATTTCTTTTTCGGTGATACGGTTAAGTGCCCTGTAATCGATGCACATTCGCTCGGTTCCGTCCTTCTTCTTCACCAGAATTATGGGGCTAGCGTACTCTGATCGTGATTCTCTGATGATTCCTTTGTCCAGTAAATCTTTGATTATTTCGCGTACTATAAGTTTTTCACTATATGATAGCTTGTATGGCCGGTATACAACAGGAGATGTGCTAGTTAACTTGATTTCCATTTCACCAGTAGTGACTGTACTTGTTGCGGTTCCAGAAATAAGAAATTCTGAAAATTTACTAATCACAGACATCAAAGAATCACGCAGAGTTCCCTGTAGCGGGGTGTTAACTAAGGTTTGGTCGAAATCAAATCAAATCAAAAATATTTATTTGCTAGAATATGGTACATAAGGTGTTACAGTAAAGTTAGTTCAGCATATCCTACCATAACATGGCGTGCAAAATTATTGACAATCATGGATGTCACTTAAACTAACTTACAAATTACAGATTCCATTGACTTGTCTTCTAAATAGTCCTTAATGCTATAATATCTTTTAAATAATAATAAATTGAATAGTAGTTTTTTAAACTTTGTCAGCGGTAAGTCTTGAAAACTATTAGGTAAATGATTGTAAATAATAATCGACATGCAATATACATTTTTCTTAAATAATTCTAGTTTTACTGATGGCATCCGAAGTCTATCTTTATGCCGTGTTCTGCTATTTGGCCTGTCAGTATTTGATTCAAATAAATTGTAGTTTCTCTTTACAAAAGTACATATTTCAAAAATATATAAACATGGCAAGGGTAGAATTTCAAGCTTTTGAAATAGTGGCTTACAGCTGTCTAAAAAGTGAGCTCCACAAATTGCTCGGATACATTTTTTTTGAGCTTTAAATACTCTGTCGAAAACTACTGAGTTACCCCATATTATAATGCCGTATCTAAGTACGGATGATACATATCCATGATAAGCCAGCATTGCAGTGTTAAAGTTTACTGTTTGTCTAATTCTTTTCAATACATTTATAAAACGATCTATTTTTGTAAGAATTTTATCTATGTGTGTTTTCCAGTTGCAATTTTTATCAACCGTTATACCCAAGAATACACAATTATCGACAGTGGTCAAGTGAGAATCTTTATAATGAATATCTAATGCATTTATGTTTGCATTGTATGTTTGGAATTGCATTATGTTTGTTTTAGTCATATTTATTTTTAATTTTTTTTTTTTAGCCAATTGATTGCCTTATCTAGACCTTGGACGACTTCGTTCTCTAAGTTGTTGTTATTGTCACTCTTAATGATTATTGTAGTGTTATCAGCAAATAGTATACAATCTTGGCCTATCGCCTCTAGAATGTCGTTGATGTAAACTAAAAAGAGTTGTGGGATAGGATACCTCCCTGTGGCGTGCCATAATTATTTTGTTTATATGCCGACCTATAGGTTTTTTTTCTTTTGGGCAAGTTTTTGTTATTTCCACGCATTGTACTTTCAGAAAGATAACTTTTGATCCAGTCGTTGGCCTTACCCCGGATTCCATAATGCTCAAGCTTTGAGAGTAGTGTTTTATGGCAGACAAAATCGAAGGCTTTTGTCATGTCTAGGAACACGCAACTAATCTTCGATTTTTGATTCAAACTTTCGGTTATGTGTTTCATTAGTGTAAAACATGCCAAAGTAGTGGAACTGCCCTTCCTAAACCCGTATTGTTCTTTTTTAAGAATATTACATGTTGTTAGAAAGTTCTCTATTTTAATGCACATAACTTTCTCAAATAGTTTGGATAGGATTGGGATTAAAGTTATTGGGCGATAATTGCTCATGTCAGTTTTTACACCTTTCTTATAAATAGGTTTGACAATTGACCTTTTCGGACGTGTTGGGAATACTCCTTCTGTTAGAGACAGGTTAATAATGTATGTTAAGGGAGACACTAAACTCATTGCACATATTTTTAACACTTTAGTGCTCAAGTCGTCATATCCGGTCGAGTTAGTGTTTCTTAGATTGTGAATTATTTTATAAACGTCTGATTCATCTACCGGTGTAAGAAAAATGCTTTTAGGATTTTAAGGGGTGGTTATTTTTATGTCATTTTGCACATTTTTATGAGCATTATTGGTCGTCTTTGTTTGGGATATATAATAGTCATTAAATACGTCACATATTTGATTTGGATTGTCATGAACTGTACTGTTAGCAATAACTGCGTCAACTTCAGGGTTACTTGTCATATTATTTGTGTTTGTTTTAATCATGTTCCAAGCCGCTTTACTTGTATTTTTGGCCTTATTAATGTAGTCGCTACTTATCTGCTGAGCCTTGTGTTTGCATTTTTTTAATATTTGAGTGTAGTCGTCATATTTTTTTTGTGTTGTTTTTGTTATGCTTGTAGAGATGGTATTTTAAATATAATGTTCGTTTTTTAATGCAGCATCTTTTTATACTCTTGGTTAAACCTCTATATTTCACTTGTTTACAAGTATTTTTGACTTTAACTATAGGAAAGCATAGATTATAGAAAAGGGTAATTATATCGTGCAGTCTATCGAAGGCGTCATTTGTTGTTTGAGTTTCGTAAACTTCGGAGAAAGATAAACTCGAGATGCAGTTGTTGAACTTAATAAAATTTTCGTCACTGAGCTCTCTTACACTTTTAACCCAAAATCTATGAATGTCTTTAACTTGAAGATCAGTCTCTAAGCAAACCGTTATTGATTGTGCTGATTCGTGGTCTCAAAGCGCTAGATAGTGAATTGCAGGATTAGCGTCGTGGATGTTACATACTATTAAGTCCAAACATGCGTTTTTCCTCGTAGGCAGTTTTATGTGGTTGATTATATTATTATTATTAAGAATAGAGTTTAAGTCATTGGATGTTTTATTTGTTTTCAGTGTGTCAATATTCCAGTCGCCACAGATGATAACCTTTTTGTTACCTTTTTTACACAGTTTATTGGTAAGAAGTTCCAAATTATTCAAAAATATTGTGGCATCACGTGTAGGTATTCTATATATGCACACTATAATAAAATATATTTAATTATTTCGATGGCACAGCATTCGAATTGAAATATAAATATATAGGGAATAGGGATGGGTAAATTTTTTATTTCTTTAAGTTGTAGGTTATTTTTTAATAATATACACGAGCCTTCCCGTCATTGGTTAATTCTAGAGAAGAAGGATACCAGTTTATAGTTATTAAGTCTAAGGTTTTGTTCACAACCACTTTTTAGGAAAGTTTCAGTTTAACATATAATATCTACGGGACCTAGTTCCTTTTGTAAATTTGAAATAGCCTCCTCTATTAATTCCTGTTTGTTAAATACTCCAGCAACATTCTGGTGGATTACCGTGATTTTAGTATAATTAGTTTTGTTTGCGAAAAAACTCAGTTTTGGTGGCATTACCAACTTTTTTTTTTTCCTCAAAGAAGGTAGTAATTTTTGTTTGTGTGGTTTTTCGCGGTGTTGTAGGTGTGTTTGTTCTGTGCTGGATAATGTGCTTATTTTTAAATCGATTAAGGAACTCAGTCTGGTATTTCTTGTAGTCAATTCTTGTGTTCAACTTCAAACATAAATGCGATAGATAGTATTGGTGTTTACTTTTCATAAACCTGTTATTGCTGCTATTTATGTATTCCAAATTATGTACTTTTACGTATTTACAATTTTCATAATTTTGTATTATTAATTCCAAGTTTTAGTTAAATGTATTTTCGTTTAAGTAAGGATTATATTGTACGTTAGTAACAAGTACAGTATTGTTTCGTGGTTTATAAAGGATGTTACACAACTCAGTTACTCCCTTACTCTCTGTAAGGGTTTTTGTCATTAGATCCTATCATTAAAACTATAATATCGTCACTGGTCAATGTCCTTACGAAGTCGTCATTACAGCTGTTCAGAATCTGAGCACATGTTGCATTAGGCTTAATGAAAGACGTAATTTTGTAGTCGTCATTCCATTTGTCTAACCTGGAATTAGTCATAGTTTTATTGAGACCGCGGGCCTGCTGGTCTCCGAAAATTATCATTCTATTATGTTGGTTCGCTACTCTGATTGGAGCAATCATTGTTTTTTGTTGCTGATCAATATTATCCGTTGCAGTGTCATCATCCGCATTCTTCAGGTGGAATTGTTGTTCGTCAATAAAACCTATTAAAGCGTCATTTTCCTTGCTTATTATATGTGGGGATTGTGATTGAGTGGGTTGTATTCCCTCCAAACTGCATATTGAGGCGGCTGTGTTGATTGGTATATTTCCGACCTCACTTGGAGATTGCGCCACCACGACCGTGTTATGTTGATGAGACGTAATTGTAGGCGGATGAATCAACTTGGACGGAGTAGAGAAACAGCTAGTTCTTATAATATTCCTTTTGCGTGCAGACTTCGGTGTAAGGCTCTTTGTTTCTAATGTGTTAACTTTTTTATATGTCGCTATAACGTTCTGGTACTGTCCGATATCCATTTTCAGTCGAAAATTTTCACTATTTAGGTTTTCGATCTCCAGATGAGCGCTTTTTAGTTCCGTAGTGAGTCTTTTGATTGTGTCCTTATAGCTCTCGATTTCGTCGCTGTCAGTCTGCGAGGTGTTTGGCAAGCTCATCATAGTGGTGTCAAGTAATGTGGAATTATTTCTTAGGTTGATGTTGAAGATATTGTCCACTGAGTTAGCCCTTAATGGTTTTCGGACAGTAATGTTATCGGTTTCTAAATCCATTGTAGTGTCGTTAATGGTTCAAAATATATTAATGAATGGTAATTACTGCTCTTTCAGTATTCACAGTAACAATTTTAGGTATTTAAATTTATATTTGATGTTAAAAATGCAAAAAATAAACAAAATGCAAAACAAAAAGTGATTCTTCTATTGGCGAGGTTCGAACGCACCGCCTTTTGATCTCTAAGCGTCTTATTTAACCACCGCGCTACGGCGTTACAAAATCTGAGCTCGAAAATTGTGGGTGCTTTCTAGCGTGTAGCGATTATATATTAGTCATCGTCATGAGGTCGTCGTAAATTACCATATAAGGTAGCGAATGCGCATATCACGCACTCTCGCTGCGGTGTGTCACACTGAGCACTGGGACACTTAATAGATAAAGAGTTTTATTGCTTTTTTCTTGGTTTCGTCTTTCGTTGCTTATTCACACATCATTTGACTTATTTCACTTCTGTTTTTACCATCGTTTACACTGACACTTTTCACGTCCTTTAGTTTATATTATAATGATAAATTTTCGTAATTATAATTTATAAATATTTTCTGCACGGAGCTAACACTATTTGTGTGCGTTCCGCGGTGCGCGTCGCAACGAACTCCGACTAACGAACGCAACTGTTGTCGAGACATTGAACTTCGTTAACGTGAACATGAGTATCGTTATTTCGAGTGATGTACTGTCTGTCTTTAGTGCGTACATACGTGACGCCTTCGCGATTTAGAACGTCCGTTCCAATTATAATGGAGGTGTTCATGCATGACTTTGGCACTACAACTAGATCGGTTTCTATAGAAATATCGCTAAGCTCGATGGTTGCTGTTATGAACGACGAAGCTATGATTTCCCGCTCACTTATACCCTTGAGAATGCAGTGTGTTGGTTTGATTTGGCAAGAAAGGTGCTTCAAAACATCGGCAGAAATCAGCGACACGTTTTGGGCTTCACTATCTATAAGTGCGTCCATGGGGATGACTTGAACAACAACCGTTACAATGTCCGTTTTATTATTTGCGTGATCTGTGCACAAATTAACTTTTCGCTGATTTCTGGATTCTGACCGGTTCTTGGCAAAGCACTTTTCTTCTGTGTGTCCTTTTTTCTTACAAAATGAGCACTGCGATTCGGATTTGGTAGCAGCAGTGGCATCATTGACTGACCCCGGGGTCCCGGATTTCACAGGCTTATTAACGGGTTCTCTACGAGACCTTTTGGTGCAATCTCAGCCTAAATGTCCGCGCTGATTGCATACGTAGCATTTGGGTCCACGGTTGGAGGTTAAGTTCGAGGACGCATGTTTATTTGTCGAGCTACCGTGAGAATCAGATTTAGTGCGATTCGGTTTGATGTAAATCGAAAGGAACGAAACTTTGTCTTCGGTTGCCAAGTTTGCATTGGCCGTGGCTGCCCTTATTTGCGGGTTATCAATACCACGTATGACTATCAGAGTTCGCAATTCACCGGTGAGGCCTTTAACTATCCTTAAACGTAGCAGAGCACGCCGGGCATATTCGGCATACGTTGTGAATTTGTCGGACGTCGTGTTCATAGTTTCGAATAAAATATTAGCATAGTCTAGTTTCCGAGGGCAAAAGGGTTTGAATTCAAGCTTAAAGTTTGACCAAGTTCGGTCGTTGGTGACCCATTCGTTTAGCCAAACTTTAGCGTCGCCTTTAAGGCAAGAAGCTACTCGCGACAAGCATTCGTAGTCGCTCCAACCGTTTGCGATTACTGCACGGTCCACTTCGTCACACCATAGGTCAATATCGTGTATGTTTGGATCGAAATTAAATACGTAGTAGCTGTGCGATCTAGCAGGCTGTAAAGATCTTAAGGCTAGAGCGAGCATAGTTACAGTGGACATAGCTTCGGATCCGCCAGCGATTGGATCGTTTGTACGAATGGTCGTTGAAAAGCCCTCGGAGTTATTAGTACGAACTCGCTGCGGAACATCGCTCAAGCCCTTGGGACTACGATTTCGCGGGGTGGCCTCGCGAACCGGATCCTGGAGGTTTGCTCTTGTGTGTGAATTTACCGAATTATTAGGTGTGTATATCGCATTCGTACCGTTATGCTCGATAGCACTAAGCCTTGTCATGATATTGCTGAGGGTATCTTGTAATGAATTATTAGTCTGAGGCGTTACCGACGGGCACCTTGCACGTGGGGTGTTAATGTTGATCGAGATCAAGAACGGCGGTGGTCACGAGCATCACGGTGACGATAATACGAACTATCCTTGGAGCCAATACGTTCCCGACGGCGACACGCGATCTATTTGCGGTTTCACTCCTAGCGGACTCGTCTCGCGAAACACGTTGATTTCGATCACGTGAACGACGGCGTTCATGACTTTTAGGCATATTTAGCACACAAGTTCGATAGTTAATCACACACCCGCAAAATATCAACAATGACACAGAGAAAATAAAAAGTAAAAAAATGAAGGCAGACAAGTATTTTGAGATTTTGTACCTTGAATATTTTTTTTTTCTTTCCCCTTTTTTTTTAGGTAATTTAGTGGGCTAATTAAGCGTTCTTTATCCCACTACTGATTTTAGGAACCAGAAGCAGAGACATTTAAAAAAAAAACAATGTGATTCACAACAAAAATTATACAACTCTTTATTTTTAATTAGGAACAAAATAACAATCACTGAAAGCTAACCTTAGTTACCACAAATAATAACTTTAAACAATTAGCATGTAAATATCAAAAAGGAAACCAATAGGTACACAAAATAGAAAATATAAGTGTTCACGGTCCTTGAATGATGTTTCCGCCACGCGCGACCTCCGTCAAATGAATGCAGTAATGGCACGCACGCCGCTTTTATGGACTATTTAAAGCTGTAAATCCTTCCTTTCTAACAGTATATCCATGCCAAATTATAGCTTTCTAGTGATAAGATTCTCTGAGCTAAATTGCGGACGGACAGACGGACATGGCGAAACTGTAAGGGTTCCTTGTTGACTACGGAACCCAAAAAAATATATTTACCCCTATGATTTCCTCGAGATAATTTCCAAATTTTTATGATAGTTTCTAATAATAATCAATCTGCCTAGCGTTTGTTTTAACGATACTGGGATCGGTTTCCAGTCTAACCGAATTACCATTATTTTACATGGCGCGACTGCCTATCTGACCTCCACAACCCAGTAACTGGGTAATACGATAACCCTTTGACAAGACTGGTGTCAGATTGCCTGGGGTCAGATTATCGGTAACGATTGAAACTGATGTACAAATGAAATCCGGAACCAATCCCGGTGAATGAATTTAACTGACTTGGATCCCGCAACGAAACTAATCAGAAAAGAATAACGGGACAGTAACAAAAAATACAAATTTCCACTTTCCTCCATATCAAGCAGGAGACAGAACAAACAAGGCCAATATGCACAAAGGGTCGTTTACAACTAATAATAAGCCCAGTTACCTTGCACCACGGATAAAAAATTGCATTAATATTAATGGGTCCTAACATTGTGAGCTGATATATTTGTTTCCAATAATATGTATGGCAAAAACGCTCGAACGCACGGAAATTTGTTCTAGTTTCCACAAGGTCCGTATAGTAAACAACTCTTTATGCAGCCTGTACATTATTCAACATAATCTTAAGTTCATGTTCATGTGCAGATAACTTCGTCGAGCTTCATTGCCTCGGCGCTTTTCTGGTGGTCGCCACAGTTGATTCTGGCTTTCAGGAGTTGCAGTGGTCAGGGAATAGTGCGGTGGGATCCGGTACCAATGGCTTAACAGGCTTTCTGAGACACGGAGGAATCTCGGTATATTAAGATAGTAAACTGTCCACGGACCGACCTCGTCAAGCATTCCTTACCCTTGAAGATCGACCCGTGTGGCTATTATTATTAAGCCACGAACTCCTCCCTCCGATAGGTTCTGATAACATCATTCAATATCACGACATGAAAGTTGTTTCATATCACATCACATCATCAGCCTATTAATGTTCCCACTGCTGGGACACAGGCCTCCTCTCTGTGAGAGGGGATGGGCCGTAATCCACCACGCGGGCCCAGTGCGGGTTGGTTTTTGGTTCTAGGACATGCCGGTTTCCTCACGATGTTTTCCTTCACCGTTTTTTGAGAGCAGTGATGATGAAATAATTTACACAAAATAAAACGTCTGCCTGGGTTCGAACCCACGACCTACAACTTGTAAGTCGCGGCCGATACCACTGGGCCACCACTGCTCTCAAAGTTGTTTAGAACATCAGAATTCCGCTTCGCTTTGTTTGTATCGCACAAAAGTTAAATGGAAAATTAGAAGCAACACTAGACAGCTAATATTATGTATAGACAATAGTGTATAATAAAAAGGAGTCAATGTTATTTGGTGATAACTCAGTTTTCTGTCTGGGAAAGAATTTTCCGTAATTGGGTCTGTACTCCCAGAGGTTATCTTTTACAAACACAGAACAAATAATGTTATCACTTACAGGGTGTTTGAAAAAGTTTTTTTACTAGGGTTTTCAATTCAATTACTTCATATAATAGATGTGGCCGCCACATTCCTATTTACCGCCACGTCCTACTTTATACGGACTCACGGGGCAGGATGATGGAGGACTTGGCTCTGGAGACAGGCCTGGTCGTCCTAAACCGGGGTTCTGTCCCCACGTGTGTACGGATGCAGGGTGAATCGGTGGTTGACATTTCGTTCGCCAGCCCCACTCTGTCACCACGTGTCGCCGACTGGCGCGTCATGGAGGAGGTGGAGACCTATTCCGACCACCGGTATATCCAGTTCGACGTCTCCGCCCAGACCTCGAGCGCGCCCGTCCGACAGACCCCGAGTGGTCCGCGGTGGGCGCTGAAGTCTCCCTATCCGTGGGGACGCCCCTATAAAGTGGTGCGGGATAAACTCCGCCCATGGGCTCCCCCGTTGACGCAGAGTCTCCGGCCACAGATCGTAGAGGGTGTGGTGAGCACTCTGTTCCCTTCGCGAGGGGAACATATTCCATATTCCCTTCGCGAGGGGAGCGAGAGAGCATGGGAAGCTGTCACCTCCTTCTGCGAAGCAGTAATGCTCGCGAAGGAGGAGACAGAACGCGTGAGGGAGACGCAACGGAGACGCCCTGGGCGTCGGGAGTCGCAAGCCGATTCCCGGCTACCGTAGGCGTGGGCTTGCGGACGGCGAGTAATGGGTAGCCCGCCGTCCTGGTCTAAGGACCAGGCCCGATTCGACGGCGCGTAGTGTTCCACGCGCGCCTCAAAGAGATGTCAGCAATAATTGACGGGGTCCGCTAGGGCCGATGCCTGTCTGGGTCGCGGATAAATTTGAAAAAGAAAAAAGGGGCAAAAAAAAAAGTTTTTTTTTCATTTTCACCTGATTCTCTCGTATTCCTCTGTTGACAATGATATGTCCTTTTCCAACTTTTTAAAACTGTTCTTTTTATTTAAAAGTTTAGATAAGTGTTGAGTAGCAACGCACTAAAACCGCGAATGACAAGTTGACAGCCGACACAGAGTTGCCAGGAAAAAAAAAAAAAAATGTTGTCTCTAAAACATAGTGAATCGATTGGCCTTCCGTAGCCCGGTACTACATGTAAATAATAATCATTAATTACAGGTACTAATCTCGAGGACGAGGCACAAAGTATAATTGACCATTAACACCTCAAAAACATCATTTATGATTTTCGCCGCGAATAATAAGCTATTACCGGAATGCCCACCTCTCACGATCAACGGAGAAACAATCAAACGATCCAGTCACGAAAAATATCTCGGACTGAGGGTAGATGACAAACTTACTTAGAAACTGCACATACATCATGTCAAAACAAAGTTAATATTACTTTTGGGTGCGTTACGAAAAGTTACTAAATCTATCCCGAAAAAAGTACGCCTAATTATATATAACTCTCTAGTGAAATCAAACCTCGAATACCTAATTGAAGTGTGGGGATCAGCCGCTAAATTTAATCTAAACCCACTACAAAGAACACAAAACAAAATTATTAAAGTATTATTTCACTACCACTATCTATATCCAACAAAACAAATATATGAAAAAAACTAACCTACTAAATCTCACACAACTTTATACATATGACACCTGCATTCTCATAAAAAAAATACCATGAATGCCGTTCAATCAAACATACAATTGCATAAACGAACAATAACATACAACACAAGAAGTAAAAACAAATTCCAACTAGCACCTGCATGTGCACGAACTAATTATGGCAAAAACAGTATTAGTGGAGGGAGCACAACTGTTCAATGATTTACCGGAAGATATAAAAAGGTGTGATAATATTAACTTATTTAAGAGTAAACTAAAAAAACATGTATGTACCCTTTAACTTCGCCAACGCCCCGGAGGCAAATATTATATTATTATTTAGATTAAGTAACTTTGTATCTCATTATAAGTGAACTGTTATTTATAAGTTCTTATGAGAAATAAATATCTTTAAACCTAAAATACTAACAAAACAACCAAAGTAATGTTATGGACCTAACTCAAAGCCTTAAATGTCAAAAGCAAGGCTTAAGAATACATTGGATGTTTGCAGTAGTCATTTCCACGAAACGATATGTGAAGTTTTTCTGTTCTCTCTGAAAATAAAACTGTAAATCATGGCACTAGATCAAAAGGTGAGACTAGTAATAAAGTCCGATGTGACAGGCTGGGCTATTATCATCCAAAACTCCAGCATTTTATATTAGAGACTGTTTTAATAGGTGGGTAAGGGTCACCTTTGGTGATGTTAGTCTCAAGTCCATACATTACTTTAAGCCTGAAGGACTGTAATATGACTTGATGTTCTGAAACCACGTAATGTTGCATGTTATCCAACTGCCATATTATGGGCTTGTACTATCTGGCAGAGTAATGTAGGACTAGTGTTTGAACGTAATAAATGATAGAGCTGTCCGAGTAGCTACATAGTGGTCGGACAAAATCTGAATGGCTGGTATAGTTTGAGTTAATCGAGACGAAAGAAGAAGAAGTGTTTGCAAGACTTCGATCTGTTCATGGCAGCATCTATCTGCTTGTGCATAATGTATCGTATTATACGTAATATTAGTTATTGAAGCAACTCTCTAGCTAGGGGCTGTCTGTGTTAGTAAACTTACGCTTTGAGCTGTCAGCGACAAGCACAGTAGGGCTTTGCTTTGTTGATACAGTCCTACCTTGCCTGGCTCCTTCAGAGCCGGCAAGGTTGCGTGGTATTAAGGGAGAGCGCTACGGTCGTGTAGATCCTCAAGGCAAGTGCAGTGATTTTCCTTCTCGTGGATGCCGCCCTGTTCTTGGTCTAATTCCCTGTGAAATAGACGTAACTGAAATCACCGGGCGACGGGCGACAGGCGATGTATCACAAGGGTAGCGAGGTCATGCCCCTGGGTGTCCACCATTGGACAAGGAAAATGTTGGATAGCAATGACCTCCTCCGTATTTGTGCCGTGCGCGGGGACCCGTACGGAAGGATGAAGGAATCCTGGTGGCTGAGCCGATGAGCGTATGCGGTTTAACGTCTCTGAGGCAACACTCCACTTTGGCCTGGATTTCTTCTCACACGGGAGGCCGTAGCCTAGCCAGCTACGGTCAATCTGCTGCGGGTTCCGGTCAGATGGCCCCCAGGCGAGTTCACTCCCATTGGGGGCTTGCAGACGGCGGCGCTCGCTCGCATCGCTAGTGGTAGTGGTGTGAGTTAGTGTCGTGCAGTCTCGTGAGCAACTAATGGGGGGGGGGGGCTATATCCCTCGGCTAATCCCAGGTGCTACCGTAGCATCGCCACTTGAGCACTCCATGGAGGGTGGGGATAGTCGAGGTATGAAATTTGTTTTCGGGATTTAAATGGATTTCAATTTAAAAAAAAACCACAAGGCGAAAGGACCGGCGAAAGTTGGGACTGCGCTCGAAAAGGCGGGACCGGCTAAAGCTGGGACTGCACACCAGACGGCGGGACCGGCGCAAGCCGGGACTGCATTTTTCGTAGCAGGAACGTCCAGAGGCGAGACTGCGACAGTGGGGTCATCTCGAGGTGGGGCTGCGGCGGGACTGTCAAATGACGGTATGTTGCGGCACTGCCGAGGGCCGGCACTGCTGCGGGACCACCGAAGGGCGGAACTGCAAACCAGCCCACCGGGCACAAAGGTACTGCCAATACCGGCGCGACACGTGACCCTTGTGTTGGAGGTCGAATGACCTCGGACCTTGGGGCCCAGGACGCGACCGGCAAAGACAGCACCTTGACATCTCCCGGCGGTTGGCATGAACCAGGCTGGCTTCCGGTTGGACGATCTGCGGCGCGTAGGAAAAAGTGCCAAAAGCTGAGACAGCAGGAGCAACATAATTGAGAAACTGGAAGTGGCGCCGGATCCTCTGCCTGTTCTCACGGTTGCTCCCGGAGTTGTCGCGGGTGCAGTTCATGTATCCTGCGACAATTCTGATGCATCTAGCTGGTTTCAGCCCTCCTATATCAACACAGGCCCATCAAAATCATCCAAGATGGAGGGACTAAGGTGTGTACAAATTAATTTGCATCATTGCAGAGCCGCTTGGCTTGGCTTGGCAACTGAAGCTTAACACATATGACGTTGCCTTGATACAGGAACCTTATCTGTATAAGGGGACTATAAAAAGCTTAGGTGGGACAGGAGGCATGGTGCTCTATGAATGTCCAACTAATGACGCGAGGACTTGCATCTATATCAGGGGCGGTATAGAGGCAATGCCCTTACGTACTTTCTGTTACAGGGATATCACAACAACTTTCATCCAAGTGGGGATGGGAACATAGAAAAGGAAAATTATCCTTGCCTCTGCCTACCTCCCATCTGAACAAAAGAAACCAGTAACACCACTAATCAGAAGACTGGTTGACTATGGCAACCAAGAAAACCTCGACCTGATACTTGGCTGCGATGCGGATGCACACCATGTCGTTTGGGGCAGCTCGGATGTCAACAAAAGAGGAGAGGATTTGTTGGACTTTGTGGTAAGCTCTTCTTTACAAATCCTTAACGCAGGCAATAAACCTACTTTCAGGACCTCGGCGAGAACTGAAGTTATTGACCTGGCACTGGCTTCAAACAGGGCCAGCGCTTATATTGAAAATTGGCATGTATCGGACGAAATCTCTCTGTCTGACCATAATTATATATGCTTTAGGTTTAGGACGGCGAGAGAAGCCGAAACTAGACGAAGGAGAAACCCTAGGCCTACAAATTCGGACTCGAACAGGAGGGACCTAAAACTAAATCTAGGGAGCCCTAAATGTAAGCTTAATTCCATACTAGATATAGAATTTGAAGCTGATAGAATCAAGGTGGGCACCATCGGTGCATGGGAGGATAACTGCCCAGAGAAAAAGGCCTTTTGCAAAAAGGTATCATGGTGGACACCTGAAATAGCTAAAACACGTCAGGAAACTCGACAGGCCTTTAATGATGCAAAAGCCAGGAAAGATATTTCTGGCTATCATAGCATGCTGACGAGATATAAGACAGCGGTACGCAAAGCCAAAATAACTAATTGGAGGCAGCATTGAACCTCCATCGAAGCTCTACCAAATGGAATGAGGTTGTGCAAAGCAATGTCCATGACTAAGACAAACCCACTATCATCTGTAAAGGATGAGAATGGGTATCTAACGGAAACTGGACAGGACACTCTAGGCGTGATGTTTAGAACTCACTTCCCGGAATGTATACTGCGCGACAGCGATGAAGAGGAACCAGTCACAAGGGACGATCTCATAGGGCACACGTCCAAAAATAACTGGGTCACGGCAAAGAAAGTGGTAGATGAAAATAAACTGAAGCTTGCCATAGCGGGCTTCCAGCCTCTCAAATCCCCTGGTCCGGATGGCATCTACCCAATACTATTGCAAGAGGGGGCATCTGTTTTGATACCTCATTTGAGTAAGCTCTACAGATCCTGCATAGCCTTTGGGTACGTACCCAAGGCATGGAGGGAGGTCAAAGTCACCTTTATACCAAAGGTGGATAGACCGACTTACAAAGAAGCTAAAGGTTTTAGGCCAAATAGTCTATCAACCTTTCTCTTAATATCTCTGGAGAAACTGGTAGACAGATACCTAAGAGAGGGACCACTTAAAGTATTCCCTCTACATAAGCTACAGTGCGCCTACAGCCCTGGCAAATCTACGGAAATGGCATTGCACTATGTTGCGAGTCGAGCCGAGGCTGCGCTAGAGGGACAAGAGACTTGTGTCGGGGCTTTTCTCGACATAGAGGGAGCCTTCGACAAGTCAACATTTGAGTCCATACGCATCGCTGCAAAGGAACATGGCATCAACGATACCACGTGCAACTGGATTGACCATATGCTGAGAAGCAGAATAGTCAGATCGGAACTGATGGGAGACAGACTTAGTGCAAAAACAACAAGAGGTTGTCCGCAGGGTGGAGTGCTGTCACCATTATTGTGGTGCTTGGTAGTAGATTCGCTACTTACCAAGCTCAATACTGGACCATTCTACACAGTAGGCTATGCAGATGACATAGCTATAATGGTTAATGGTAAATGCCCAATGTCCCAGCCCGTTGCAGAGTCGTTTTTAAGGTTCATGATAAGGGATTCAATTTCTGATTCGTCCGGTCGAAGGAGTACCATAGAGCTTGCGATGGGAGGTATAGTGAAGTTGTTTGAAGGCAGAGTGATTTGGGGGCCACTAGAGCACTTAATTTTGTCCGCAAGGAGCTTTCGCAAAAAAGTTATTCACCGCTTCAACGGCATCAGAGGGATCGTTATAATGCATTAATAGATCAGTAGTAGGAATTTTCTGCTTGGCAGTACTAGTGATTGATTTTATGGCTGTCCACGTTTCCTTATTACTTTTTGCATTTTGTAAAAGAGATTTTTCATAATTTAATTTAAGCTTCCGCAACAAAGCATTACAGAAATTTCTGTAGCGCTTGTAAGTAACTTCGAGAACTGCATTATTGGGATTTTTCTTAATCTTAGCATGAAACTTATCTCGGTGTCGGATACACCGAACCAAGCCAGTTGTAATCCACGGTTTTATATTTCTCTTACGAGCCGGAATAATTCTAGACGTTGTATTTGATCTGAGAATCGAAGTTAAACTATCAGTAAAAAGAGATGCGGCTATATCAGCATCAGCTGGGTTGTAGACCTCGACGGTTTGGTGGCCATTATTGGCGGGGCTCTTGTCAGTCCATCTCGAGGTCATGGCTGGGTGGCCACCCTCGCGGACGGCGTTGGCATAGTTGGTGCTTATTTTTCGCCCAACAAGAGTCTCGCCGACTTCGAGAGTTTCCTTGTCGAGTTGGGTGCTGTCGTAGGCCGACTCCACTCTCGCCCTGTGCTGTTGCTAGGGGATCTCAACGTCAAGTCTTCGGCATGGGGATCCCCGGTAACCGATGCTAGGGGTGAGGCGCTGGAGGAGTGGGCAGTAACCACCGGCCTGGTCATCTTGAACCGGGGCTTGGTTTACACGTGCGTGCGAAAGCGGGGCGGATCAGTAGTGGACGACTCGTTCGCTAGCCCTGCTGTCGCGAGCCGTATCCGTCGCCGTGGAGGTGGAGACGTTATCGGATCACTGATATATCCGTTTCGACGTCTCCACCCAGACCGCCGGCGGCCGCGGTACGCCGGCCCCGCGAATGGACGTTCCACGCTGGGCGCGCAAGCGCATCGACATGGAACTTCTCGAGGAGGCCACCATTGTCCGGGCCTGGATTCGGGAGTCGGCAACAACCGGACCCGTCGACGTCGAACAGGAGGCGCTGTGGTTCTGCGGGGCGATGATGCAAAGTCACAGTCAGCGAGGCGCCAGGTGTACTGGTGGTCCGCCGAGATCGCACAGATGCGTGTCGCGTGCGTAGCGGCCAGACGCCAGTACACCCGATACCGGAGGAGACGTCGTCGGGTCCCTGACGAAAAAGCCGCGCTGTATGAGGTGTACCGCGCGGCGACGAAGACTGCGGCTGGCCATCGGCGAGGTGAAGAAGCTAGCCAGGGAGGAAATGTTGGAGACTCTAGACAGGGATCCTTGGGGGCGCCCTTATCGAGCGGTTCGAGGGAATCTCCGAGCCACCGCGCCTCCACTTACGGAGAGTCTCCAACCCGAGCTGCTGGAGGGGGTAGTAGCAGCCCTCTTCCCTGCGAGAGTGGAGCATGGGCCGCCGATGGCTTTGCCTACAGCCGCAGAGTCTACAGAGGAGGACGCCATCAGCATTCCGGAGGTGACACAGGCAGAGATGGGGGCGGCTGTGATGCGGCTCTGGGCCAGGAACGTGGCTCCGGGGCCCGACGGAATCCACGGCCATGTGTTGGCCCTCGCTCTGAAGGAGTTAGAGCCCTGGCTGAGAGGACTCTTCACAGCGTGCCTTGAGCGGGGCCAGGTTCCCACAGGTCCTGCTCAGGAAGGCGGGGAGCCCTGCGGACGTAAGCTTTTCGAGCGGATAATCGCTGCCCGCCTCGTCAGCCACTTGTACATAGAGGGGCCGGACCTGGACGAAAGCCAGTTCGACTTTCGGCATGGGCGCTCCACCATCCACGCGATATCGCATGTGACAGTCCTGGTGGAGGAAGCGGTGTCCCGGGTTGGAGTGATGTTGGCGGTGTCCTTGGACATTTCCAACGCCTTCAGCACCCTGCCCTGGAGTTGTGTTTGGGAGGCACTGCGGTGGGAGTATCTGGGATTGGTGCTCTACAGCCGGTGGGATTTCGGCCCCCATTTCCGGCGGCATTTCCAAGTTGTTGGGCACGGCTGGGGCGCTGTCAACGCTGCTTCCTAATCTGGGGGGCCCGAGTGCTGCCTGTAGGCGGCTCTACGTGCGGATCGTGCGATCGGTGGCCCTGTATGGAGCCCCTGATCTGGGCGGCTGACCTAACGGCCGGCAGGATCGGTGTTTTGTGGAAGCCGCAGAGAGCGATGGCCGTCAGAGTTATCAGGGGGTATCGCACTATCTCCTACGAGGCGGCTTGTTCACTGGCCGGATCCCCACCCTGGGACCTGGAGGCAAGGTACTCGCGTCACTGCATCGGTGGCGCGAGGTAGCGCGGGCGCGGGGCAAAGGACTGATGCAGTGACATATGGAGTTGCGTCAGTCTCAGCTTCGCGAGGTCCTGGTGGCGGAATGGTGGAACAGGCTTTCACGCCCTACCGCCGGCCTCATTACCATCGAGGCGGTCCGGCCAGTGCTCGAGCGCTGGCTCGGGAAGAGGTACGGCTCTCTGTCGTTTCGGGTGACGCAGGTGCTGTCGGGGCATGGTTGCTTCGGGATGTACCTGTGTCGCATAAACAGGGAGCCGCACGCCCGGTGTCACCACTGCGTCGACTGCCGGGAGGACACGGCGTGGCATACGCTGGCAGAGTGTGCCGCTTGGGAGGAGCCACGCCGTGCCCTCATCTCAGAAGTAGGCAGTGACCTGTTGCTGCCAGACGTAGACGAATCTATGGTTGGCAGCGAAGAGTCCTGGGATGCGGTGGTATCCTTTTGCGAAACAGTCTTCACGCAGAAGGAGGCTACGGAGAGGGAGAGGGAGATTTCATCCGCTCACCCGTTCCGCAGCAGACGCCCCGGGCGTCAGCGGAGGGCGGACAACGCTCTCTTCCAACCCCCCTAAATGGGTCCAGGAGCGACGGACGTCAGGACCCGAGGTGCGGCGCGTAGTGTTCCACGCGCGCCCCTCTTTGACGTCGCGGGGGCAGTCCAACACCTCACTCCTCCCAACCCGAGATCGAAGCCCGCAGAGGCGGGCCGGCACAGGCTGGGGGTTGCGGAAGTATAGTTGTTCCGGGGACCCCCAGCGTAGGTGTGAGATGGAACACCGGGGTGGTTTTTAGTCAGTAGGAGTCTGACAGACCCCTCCGCCCCCCCCGGGGCGGTGGACATCCATCGAGGATTATCAAACAAAAAAAAAAAAAAAAAAAAAATGTTCCCTAAACTCGAGCCGTATAATAAATATTTCATTCATTCCGACTCGAACCACAAGTCCAACCGCGGTGCAAATTGAAATTTCTCTTGGACATCGCACTTCTTATTGGTTTGTGTCTTATCTACGCATCGCATGAATATCTGTCGAGTTGTGTGTCTATTATTATGTTACTTATCCAACATTATTGTGTACGGGAGCGTGAAATAATAAAGTAAGAAACCATTCTGGCGTGATTTCAGAAGGAAAATTACTTACAACAAAAATAAAACAAGACAATGAGAAATTGTAAAGACTAGGGCATTATAGAATGAAAAGATCAAAAGAAATACGGTGATTAGTATAAAAAGGTTATTGACGAATTAATCAGCGTAAAAGTTGGTCGTTATTCAAGCTTCATTAGTTCAACCCCAGCTTGAAAGAATATAAAATTAAAATGTCTGAGACATTTAAATTTTGTTTAAAATCCAAACTAAAGGTTCTTGCGCCTTTAATTAGTCTTCCTTTTCTGAAAATAAGTGTTAATTCGTTTTGAGAATTCATGTAAAAACAGAGTAAAGTAAATTAAAATAAAAGAGTGTTTGTAAATTTTTTATGGATAATTAAAACTAATTAATTCTATCTGCTATTTTTTAGATACCTCCAAGCAATTGAGACTTACAAACGATAATGGAACTTATGGCGTCAATTTAAGTTCTAAATTGTTGTAGGAATTGGTCTGAAACGGACAAAAACAAAGCACTCATATTTGGCTGTTTGTCCCACACTCATTAATTTGACCGCGCGGCTAACCCCAGAATGTCCTGAGCTATTAACTACCGAAACTGGGTATGCAATAAATTGAGACTTTTCATATATAAATCAGGGTCGATGCGTGTCGCAGAAGGTCTGCAGATAAACCGGATAATATAAGAGTGAGGGGCATTACTCGAGCAGCTGCGGCGGCCGGCGTCCCGAACTCACTGGCATTACAACCGGTGTTATGTGAAGGCCGGGCAAATCTTGCACAACTTGAATCGCCAAGGCCTCGAATAATTGGAATATTTCGTAAGTTGTACAGATGGAAACTTCATAATTGTCGTAGGAAATGTCTTAATTAAATTGTTAGATTTTAGGGCTTTTCATTGAGTTGGTATTTTCACAACCAGCTTGCGTGAAGACCAGACACATCATCGTAAACGAATTAAAAGTAAGAATCTTAGCAAGGTGGCGTCCTTTAGTTTCTGCTTGCCCCTAAGGAGAAAAAAATAGTTTATGTGTGTATTTTTTTATTGTTGTCACCAGTAAAACCATGCCAATGTTATAAATTTGAAAGTAGCTCTGTCTGTCTGTCTGCTTCTCTGTCTGTTAACTTTTCACTCCAACACTGAACGTAATTCAATTCATTTTGGCCAAGACATACATGGCATCCTGAGGAAGGACATACTGTAAAAAACAAAAAAAAATGGTAGGTAGGTAGTGTAAGGTAGATAGGTAGTGTATGGTAGATAGGTAGTATAAGGTAGGTATGGTAGGTAGGGTAGGGTACGTAGCTAGATAGGT
Source organism: Orthosia cruda (assembly GCA_964057195.1). Taxonomy (NCBI): domain Eukaryota; kingdom Metazoa; phylum Arthropoda; class Insecta; order Lepidoptera; family Noctuidae; genus Orthosia; species Orthosia cruda. The sequence continues at coordinate 22,553,886 of OZ059829.1, read as the reverse complement.
AGGTCAGGTTGGGTACAATGCTACGACTGCGCCTAGCATTGTGCTACGTCGTAGCTCGCCGCGTAGCAAGAGAGCCGAAGCGCGAAGCAAGGGGAATACAATAAAAAATAAATAAAAATTGTTGCGTTAGTTGTTGCCTAAAATAATTGCACAATATTTTTTCGGATCTAAGTATATAATATCATTCATCATCATCATCATCATTTCAGCCGAAAGACGTCCACTGCTGGACATAGGCCTCCCCCAGGCGTCGCCACATTGACCGATCCCGTGCGTCTCGCATCCAGCGCCTTCCCGCAACCTTAACCAGGTCATCAGTCCACCTAGTAGGAGGCCTTCCAACGTATCGTCTTCCGGTTCGCGGTCGCCATTCCAGAACTTTTCGGCCCCATCGGCCATCCGTTCTGCGAGCAATGTGCCCTGCCCACTGCCACTTAAGTTTGGCAATTCTTCGGGCTATGTCGGTAACTTTGGTTCTCCTGCGGATATCATCATTTCTGACGTGATCACGCAAGGAAATTCCGAGCATAGCCCTCTCCATTGCCCTTTGGGTGACTTTGAGCTTTCTGATAAGGCCCATTGTGAGCGACAACGTCTCGGTCCCATAGGTGATCACTGGCAACACACACTGGTCATAGACTTTTGTCTTGAGACACTGCGGTAAATTGGACGAGAAGATACCACGCAACTTCCCGAACGCCGCCCAGCCGAGTCGGATTCGACGGTTGACCTCTTTCTCGAAATTGGACCTACCCAACTGGATCGTTTGTCCCAGGTAGACATAATCGTCTACAATCGTATATAATATAGAGCAATATAATGCACAGCCTTAACGATTAGAGGTATATGTTTGTTAACATCCCTACGTTTGAATTATACTCTCATTCGTGATATATTTTTCATATTTATTGGTCAAGCGCAAGCCTTTCAATAACAAAAAATATATTTATTTCAAGTAAGTCTAGGATTTAATTTTTGAATACTTTTTCGCCAAACTAAAATACGTAGAAACTAAACCGACAATCTAGAGTTATTCAGTTTAGTATGTTAACTTGAAGCCTAACAGACTAGCGGTTGTAGAGAACAAAGACACAGGCATAGTCCCACAATATACGAAGAAATGAGCGAACTCAGAAGATCCCTTTTCACTCTTGCTTTGTAGGCTGACAGGTTAGTGGTGGTACCACATAGATGCTGGTAGAGAGTTTCACACTTAGATTGTGTACATAATAAATGTAAACCAAAATCTTTGGCTCGTGTAACGTACCTTATATCCATACTCATAGACTTGCTATCTAACTCTCCAAAGGATACTGTGTAAGTTTGGTAACACCACCTTATCTGCGGGGACCGATCAGTTATCCTTGTTGGGACCGATTTATTTTTGATTGGCTTTGGCAACTCCATACATGTACACTAAAACTTTTTCTGTCCGACTAATTGATTGCCTTTCATGCTAGAGTTGATAACAACCAAGTTGGCAATAGCGGGCATAGCCTTTTCTTCATTCCGACCAACATTATTATGTATGGTTTTTCTAATTACGTGAAAATACTAAACGATATCAATAATGTATCGTTGATTCAATTTATCTTTATTGGGCTTCGATGACCTTCACCCTAATTGCGTTAGAGAATTCGACAAGGCAAAGGATTTGATCCCATGTAAGAGTATACACATTTGACAAATAACGTGCAAGATGAAAGACGCGATGTGGATTTCCGTCTATATGATTGGTCGATTGTTCATACTCTTTCATGTGGTCAAACCCTTTGCCTTGCCGAATTCACTTATGCACTTAGGCTTCTGGTGAGAAAGTCTGCTGCATACGACAATTACAGGGCTGGTCGATGTGGTGACGCTTAGAGGGGGCTTGTGTCCAGCAATGGACGTCTTTCGGCTGATATGATGTTGATGATTTTATTGATTCAATTTTTTATTTTCCAAATAGCTATGCGTGGATCAATGACCGCTATAGCCACATTACTTGGCTCCAACTATTCCTTAGCTTGGTTTTACGTACTATTACATTTTTTGCATTCTTTATGCTCGCTTTGACCCATTCAAAACATCACATTGGTCTCACGTCCACAAATGAAATACTTTTCTAAGTAATGGCGACACAATATTTCATTTTTGCCCTTCACGGTATGTAATTTTACTACCGGGATCAATTTTACGACATTCGATACTTTTACGGTTGTTGAGCCTAAAACGTAAAAGGGTAACTGTAACGACGCGCCTTACTTTACTTGACTAGGTAAAGCATTTGTCCTTGTATGGAGTTTTGAGAAGCTATTTTATATTTTTAATAGATTCTCGTTTTATTGTTACACGAATGCACGAGATTTATTACGGTTTGGATGTAAAGTTTGACTTTACGATGTAATCAGGAGTTGGGCCAACGGTTTTAATAATAACTGTGTCAGATTTGTTTAAAATCTCGTAGATATCCGCTATAAAACAAATTGATATTCTGTTTATATTTTGGTTCCCGGAGAAAGGGCTGCTTGTATCTTCTAAAGGGATAGATAATGTGTAGAGTAAGAGCAGTCATTTCATTTGTTGTAAATTTCTTTAAGATTATAATAATCTTCTATTAAAAATTCTTCACTACGTACATGTTTTGAAGACAATTTCATTACCTTATTTACTTCAAAACATCTTATTGACGCAACGACGTTTTCCTCTTTCAATTTAATATTGAACAGAATCCTGTTTTATATTACATAATATCAAGCAATATCAAAATAACTCATTAGAATTTCATAAAGTAATTCAATAAGGAACCAACAAGGCAAACGATGTAGCCGAGATCGCTTATTGTGTTTTGTGTTTCCTCTAAGCGGATTATCAACCGGTAAATCGAATGTTGGCTAAAATACTATATTAAATGGTGGTTGCAGTACTTAATCTCAGGATTTGCAATGGTCTCTGCTCGACTAAATTTATGCAGTACAACGTGACACTTTTGTAGAGGAGATCTTTAATTTGAATAAGACAATGAATTTATAGTCGTGGATTTATGCAGTGTCATGCTCTATTATTCTATACGATCAGGTATAGGTAGTTATATCAGGTCAATTTTATGAAGTCTGCAAGAGTTTCACAGTTACGGTAGTGCGAAAGCTTGATTCAAATAGGTAAGAGCAGAATTTTGTTGATTAATATAGTTCAAGATATCATGAAGAAGTGTCTCTACTTTACAACATCTCAGCGAACAAGTTTTATGCCCATCCACTAAACATTTAACGCCATTTAAGGAACCTTACTATGTTTCACGAACTCTGACATGTAACTGCACTAAAACTTCAACCCAAGTACGTATACTTAAACTTCTTCATAAACAACATCCTTTTTAATATAGGTCGTCGGATTGCGATACACGTACCAGGAGTACAATGGCCGCGAGCGAGCCACACCAGCCAGCCGAATTACCCGCTGGTGAACACCGACTACGTGACCGCTCCGCACTCCTGATCGCCTGGTACCATAGAACAAAAGCCATTCCATGGCTTTTAGACGTATTGTTTGGTGGTAAAAGGATAGCACCATGAAATATTGAACAGTATCTCCCGTATACAAGCTTGTCGGTGTCACAAGCCCGTAATCTGTAGCCGTATTATTAATAAAAATGACGTATTACCAGCTTACTCCGAAGTTACTCTTGGACTTGCTAATCCCGGAGTAACTAAGGATTAACATAGCTTTAGCATTATTATTAATAAACATGGAATGACCTCGGACTAACTATTCATTCCTTACACTTGGATTTATGCGTAAGCTATGGTAACCCAGTTGAATTTAAAAGTAAAAAGAATGAACCAGTGAATGAAACGAAGAAAGTTGATGACATCAAGTAGAAAAAAATGAATAAATTAGTGGACAGAGAGGCATCTGTCATTTAGTTTTGAAAAAAATTGAAGGAGGCAATTTTAAATGTATCTCAACAATATCAACTTAAATCGCATATTATAAAATATTGTTAATGCGAAAGTAGCTCTGTCTGCCTGTCTGTTACCTTTTCACACTTAAATCGCTGAATCGATTATGGAAGGAGTTAGTCATTGAGATAATGTGTCCTACATAATTACCTCAATGGAGTTAATTTGAGACCCTGGCAAGGACATATGGTCCCGGAAACCATCCTTATGGGGGTGGCAAGGGAAGTGGAAATTTGTATAGTGAGCCAATAATTTCTCAAGTAAGGCGGCCCACACATCTACAAAATTATTGCGCGACATTAAAAATAGGCTATAAGAAGTACTATCGCTACGCAGACGACGTCGCGGACGACAGCTTATATTTAATATTCGTAGTGCTTTGATAGATCTGATGAGTGTACCCCTCATACTAATGTTAATAAAATGCCTAAATGTTAACCACATCGACTTCATGCCAATTCCTGAAATATTGTTTCCTGTCTAGTCTTACGCTGTATTATTTTGATATAATACTAAAATAAGAAGGGATAAACATTTTATATTTTATTGTTCATCCCTTATTATTCTAGTAATAAATTATAAAAGATTGACAATATATATATTTTAAACTAATATTTTTCATCATCAAATCACAACCAACAAAATGTCAATCAAACATAATAATAATTGTAGTCGCCATGGTTACACTCTTAATCCAAATTTATTCCGACCTTAAACTAGCTAGTAAAATGGTGTAACCTTTAATCCGAGACTAAGGTCAGATTAGTATAATCCATCCTTATTCAGTGTTTATTAAAACGGAAATTTGATAAGTACCAACCCAATGCTTGGAATAAACTTAATCTTACCTTAGTCCACGTTTATTAATAAGACGATAGAAGTCCAGCCACAAAGGAAACTAGTACTTTATTAAACGACTACTGGCACGAATATTTAGACGGCTTGAATTAGTGAAACCATTCGATAACGACAGTAGTAGTTAATACAGAGAGATATTGCTGCTGCTTAATAGTCGAAATCCACATATAACACACAGATATATAATTTCTTAGGCCGTAGATTAAACTTGGAACATCTTGCATTAAGCTGCGCTCTCGAGCCAAATTAAAAAGCTTAGGATGCCCAACATATTTTAGCAAATATTCCTCGAGTGGAGCCGAGGTGGTACTGGCCGAGTGTGGAGGCTCATTGCCTAGAATTCCCTATGGAGGAGAATGCGAATCACGTCCTAGGCCAAGAGAATTCCAGCGCTTTCAACGATCTCTCAAATTATCCGTTGGACAGAGTGCTCTGGATGTAATGCAGAACATTAATGGAATTGCTCGTATGTAACATCAATTGATCGGAAAAATATTTGGTACTCACGATATTGAAGTTGCCTGATATTTGAAAACTACTCGTATACCAGCAGACAGATATGGAAAATGCAATTTAAATTTATGAATTAAGGTTTTTTACCGATATTTGTTAGTAAAATACTGTAATCTATACCAACATTATAAAGAGGAACGATTTATTTGTTGGTTTGTACCAAATAGGCTTCGAAACTACTGGAACGATTTAAAAACAAAAACATATATGGAAAGCTACATTACTCCCGAGTAACATACACTATAAACTATTTTCAAAAAAATGCGTACGCTGTTAAAACTATTGATGATCCATAAAAATTATGTACTACATGATTAAAGTATTCATTATTCTATAGATACAAGTTAGCAAGAGAATAAATCTCACTATCATAGTTAAGTCACAAAATGCTTTTGTGTTCTAAAATTTAATTAGGTCGCTAGTAAAAACAAAAGTTGGTTACATTCGTCTTGCAGTATTAATTCTTATTCAAATGAATAGTTTAACAAATTGGTAGGTAGGTAGGTATGGCAGGGTAAGTAGGATATTTAGGGTAGGGTAGATAGGTAGCCAGTTGACGGGAGCGATCCGCGGGGGTCAGCTAGTTCTTGAATAAACATAATGCTTCATGTAAAAATAGTGTTCTGCATATTTTTATCCATAATAAAATTAATGCGGTCGCATTATTTTGATTAAACATAACTTGATAGTGGCGCCACTCTAGAAAATACACATCAAAATGTAAATTACCGTTTGTCAAAGTAAATATTGCGCAGTAATATACCTTTTAATGGCTATAAAGCTCGCAATTAACTTCAGGCTGTTGTTGTACGGTTTGTGTATATTATTATTAAACTAGCGATCGTTAACTGGATGCGGGCGAATTAAATCAGAGGTCATTTAGTTTTACTGATGTCGATAATTACTTGCGTGCCTGACGATGCGTTAAACGTACCGCAAATAAGGGTAAGCGTACTTGAGCGTGATTATAAACACTGCATACGTATGTAGGTGCGGTTATGTGTTAAAGTTGTAAAAAAATAAAATGCCCGTTTTGACAGCTATAAAAATACTTAATAATATTAGGTCATTACATATGAAATTGGCGTTTTGTAAGGGAGGAACATAAAGTCGTTTTTTTAATAAAATATATTTATTTAATCAAAGTATGTACCATTGCTATCTATACACTTTTGTCATCTCATAGGTAGTTCATTGAACCCTTTTAAAAAAAAAAGCAATTCGGACGGGAATCAATAAAATCTTTGAAGGCGCTTTGGACTGCCCCATCGGAGTTCAATTTTTTTCCTTGCAAGAAGTTATCCCAATTTCGAATAAAATGGTAATCTGTTCGAGCAAGATCCGGGGAGTACAGTGGACGTCTTAGACATTCCAATTAAAGCTCCTTTAATTTGGTAGCCGTCTGTTATGCAGTGTGTGGTCTACCGTTGTCCTGAAGCAGCAGTGGCCTAGAGCGATTGACCAGCCTCTGCTGTTTAGCAGCTAGCTTTTCCATCATGGTTTGCAGTTCCTGACAATAAACATCCGCCGTAATCGTTTGACCAGATTTAAGAAAGCTGTAGTGAACGACACCGGTGCTAGTCCACCAAACGCTCACTAGTAATTTTTTGAGTCAATTTTCGCTTGGGGCAGGATTTATCTAGTTCGCCAGGGTTCAGCCATTGCGATAAGCGTTTCCGATTATTGTACAGGATCCACTTTTCATCACAGGTAATGATTCGATTAAAAATCCCTTCATTATTGTGCCGGTTGAGTAATGAAACGCAGCAGTCGACCCGCGTTTGTCGGTTTGCTGCACTCAATTCATGAGGTACCCACTTTACAATCTTTTTCACCTTCCTAATTTGCTTCAAGTGGATTAAAACAGTTTTATCACTAACACCGCAGCCTGCAGCAAACTCGGACGCGGTTTGCGATGGATCCGCTTCCACAATAGCCTTAAATTCTTCATTATCAACTTTGGTCTCCGGCCGTCCACGGGACTTGTTCTGCAGGTCGAAATTTCCAGAACGAAAAAGTTGGAACCAAAAACGCACTGTGTTTTCTTTTGCGACATCGTCGCCATACACATGATTAATCCTTCAAGCCGTTTCTCCAGCACTGGTGCCACGATGGAACTCGTACTCGGCAATAACGCGATATTTCAGGTTTCCCATTTTGTAAACTGACTGGCGCAAAGAAAAACCAAAAGAGGAAAAAACAAATGAATTACGGTTTTCCAAACACAAAAGCATGAGTAAATAGCTGTATAAATTTAAAATTGGAATTGCAAACCAAAGAGGACATATTTGAGATCAAAGTGGCCAGTACGACAAAACTCCAATTTCACAGGTTAGGACCTAATAATTAAACTTGATGCTTGCGAATGATAGTCGTTGTTATAGTGTATGGGTAACATAGTAATTAATTGAGATTATGAATTTGATTTAACAATTTCTTACGTAGAAAGTTATCGCGACATGTAAAATAGGAAACGTCAACGGACTTCTTAGATTGTGACGATTTTAGTGGTTTTAGAAATAAATGAGAGAGTGTTATTTCATACCTTCCCGAAGCGTGTATTTTTATACCTGTATAGAATTGCTGAGTTCCTGGTATCATGAGCTTGCATAACGAGAAATTTTGGTTTGATTTTGATCGAAAAAGTGTAGTCAGTATTTGTGGGTTAATCTGACTAATTGTATCTAATGATAAATCAGCTTATGTTTCCTTTTTACATTCAATTCAAGTTTAATCCAGCAAAAAAAGGCGGCAAAACCTGTCTGTATGTTATTTAATTAATGTCACAGAGTTGAAGGAAATCTTTTACGCAAACAACGGTTACACCCACCCACGCAAGTTTCCACATTACCGTGTACATAATGGCTAATAATTCAAAACATACTCTAGTGTGAACTGTACACAACCGACTGGTTTATCCCTAGCGGATATTGGAACTGTTATCTTACTATGCAAATTCAATTGCGCAGTGCACTCTACGCGCGACAACTTGGGGACCATGCAATTGATCGTTACTACCCAATAAGCTCTAAGAATTGTTTTGGGGCAGTTGTTTATTAACAATGTTATGTAATGTTATGGTTTGTGTAATATCTGGATTAGTATGGTAACAGTATATAGCAGCGTGTATATAGTTAATGCAAGTCTGAACAAGCCAAGTCAGAGGACTGTGGAGTTTTCCAGAGGCGGCTTAATTAACTCTGACACCAGAGGTGGCCACACTGACACGAAAAGAAGATAAAGTATGGTAACGGTTTGGTTGAGAGTAGAGGAATAAATTAATCTTGTAAGTTTAGGAGATAGTTTGATAACTGACCTCACCTAGATTAAATTGTCAAAAAAATTAAGCATAAGAGTCTTATCAAAAAAAAAAAAAAAATTACATTAAGATCCAAGCCTGCTATTGTTTTTCTCTAATTCAGATTGAAAGGAATTTAAGAAAATTAATAAGCTATATGTATTTTGTTACACTAACCTTAGGGACAAGCAGATTTGATTCTGAACACCAACTAATATTACGTCTCCAGATATTGAAATCGCGTCTGAGGGTTTGTTAACACAAGAGAGAGATAGATGAATACTGTTGAGTGTTATCGAGGGTAAAATTTTTGTACTGACAGCAAAATAATGTCAAATCTGACATTAAATTCGAGAAAAGAATTCACTGACATAATAAAAAAGTATTTTCAAAATAATTTCTATTTTCTATATGGGACGATTGGATACAGAACTATTTCCAGTAAAATATATCATTGTAGCTATTTATGTGACCCATATTTAGTAGATGTCTGCTGTCTGATAAAGTATACCGCAATACGCTGGAAAGGTCCCAGACAGTACGTTTAACCGTTCGTCTAGATTAATGTCACGACATATTGGATGCTTCAGCCAAAATCTCGCTGAAAAGTGTACTATTATGCTAATATAGCATTTATACTCTATGTGACCAGGAATCATGGCACAGAAAAGGAGTAATATGCTTTATTATATAATAAGATGACCGACTTAGGCTAAGTATTTGAATTTGTGTGAAGACCTAGTGTTGGCACGAGGATCTGAATTAGAAAAGATATCAGGTAGTTTTTGCCTGAATATATATTTGCGTTAATAGTAATATCTCAAGCGAAAACTAAAAACCTACCTTCGAAGCGGTGTTCCGAGATACTTCTTCGAAGTAAGCAGATACTAACGACCTTGCCAGTTCGTGTGAAATTGTACCTACCTTCACCGTCACTGTCGTCTGGAACTAACGACTATATGAATAAAACATAAGCCGAAACATCGACGAAATCGAGAATTAATCCTTACAATTCATATAGCATGAACACGGTTATACAGACAAGTGAAAGTTAAACACAGCGATGGTTGGTTCAAAACATAGTTTATAATATACGTGGCAGCAACTGACTCTTTTGTTGGAATTACGACATGAGCTGAGAGTAGCTCGCCACTCCACGATATTCGAACATTGTATTTACAACGTATGACATCGAATAAATAAACTATGTTTGAATAAAAACCGACGTTGCGCGCAAACCACTTAAATGTTTTTACTAACGTCATGAAATAATAAAAAAATTTAGAACGACGACAGACCACGATGTCCTCTGGAATCTTGCCAAGCACCGCGGTATGCAACGTTGTCCGAGCCTCAAGTACAAACTTTTAAGAAGCATACTCATACTAAGTTTGTGATTATCAAAAAAAAAAAAACAAAAATAATGTCGAACATAGAACCTCCTCCTTTTTGGGAAGTCGGTTAATAAAATGTAAGAGGCGACGCAAATAGCGCAGTAATGGGAGTTCGACGGATTTTAGACGTTTCGAACAACGATTATGGGCCGAACTCGAGCCGCGTCGAACATTGGATGATCGCAATTTTTATCACCCAGTGTCGTGCCGTCCGTACGCACTATAGGTATCGATAATTCCTGCATAACCATTCCATTTGCACGTGACATGTATATTGCGAGTTTTGTGTTTCCGCGTTAGTTGGCACATGTTGCAGCTTATTAAATTAGAGATAGCTTGATATTGGTACAGTTGGCATCTGCAAAGAGTGCGCACATGTGCGACATTGGCCGCGTCTCATGCATCATTCAGACGGAACCTGCATCCCATCGCACTTACATTTAGGTTATAGCTCACCGCTAACGTGATAAATCGGCGCTCTGGAGGAAACTTGCAGTATCATCACGAGCAGCCATGCTACATCGTTAGCTTTTATCAGATTTTCCGAACTGGTTGCAAGATCTCATGTAAAATGCATGCGGTAGCCGTGTTTGTAATTGCTGTAACAGCTTTTGCATTACGCCCTAATATTAAAAGACTTTTAAGTTTGCCTGCATTTTCAAGCCTAATTCAACGAGTTTTATACAGTAAAAATAATACGCGCGTTTTAAAATTTTAACTCGATGGGATTTTTAAACCTTAATAGTTAACATTTTATTTATTTTAAATGTCATATGAATCCAGACTTCGCTTTGAAATTGTTATTTTTTTTATTTTTTTTCGTTGCCCCACACTAGGAATTTCTTCCTGTATCGTGGGTGAGTTTACAAACATATAAACTCACATACACAACACCCAGAGCCGGAACTACTTTCTGTAGGTCATACAAATATTTGTTCCGTGCGGGAATCGAACCCGCGACACGCAGCGCAGCAGTCAATCACTCAACCACTGCGCCAACCGTGCGCAAATCTGCACTTTCAATTTACATCAAGCATTACATTTAATAAATTCAATATTGTGTTCGTCTATCTCCTTTTAAGGCTTTGTATAAGGTTTCTATCTATAGGTACTATAATTAACAAAATAAATCTGAAGAGTTTGATTGTTTGTTTGTTTTTTTATTAGTTTGAACGCGCTAATCATATGAAACTTAAAATGCCAATGCATTCCACTACCTTCCTAGACAAATCTTTTACTGTCCAGGCCACTCGTCTATGGAATGCATTGCCTGTGACTATAAGGCGCACGCAATCACTGCCTGTTTTTAAGCGACTTGTGAAGGATTACTACTTGTCATTGTGATCATAATGTTGTATAAGCTGAATTGTTTTCTTGTCTGTATATTAGTTGTATGTATGTATTTATGTATCTATTATTTTATTTTGTTTAGTTTATATTTTGTATTTAGTATCTACATTCTTAATAAATTAATTATTTGTTGTAAAATTTGCACCAAGTGCAACCCCATATTGTGTCCAGGCTGTCTCTTTCCATTCTTGGTTGCCTGGAAGAGATCGCGGTTCGCGATAAGTCCGCCTGTTGTATGTTTGTTTTTGTTATAAGATGTCTTTTTGATTAATTTTTATCTTGGTGTACAATAAAGTATATAATAAATAAATAATAATCTTTCGAACTACTAGTAGGATTTGAAAAATGATTTTTTGGTTAGTAGGATAGGTAGATAGGTAGGGTAAGGTAGGAAGGGTAGGGTAGGGTAGAGTAGGGTAGGTAGGGTAGGTGAGAAGTTGGATTGGTAGGGTAGGGTAGGGTATAGTAGGGTAGGTGGGTAGGTGGATTGGTAGGGTAGGCGGGTAGATAGGTAGGTAGACAGATGACGGGAGCGAAGCTGCGGGGGACAGCTAGTGTTAAATATCAAAAGATTTCTATAAAGATAGATAAATATAATATATTGTGTCTCTGAAAGCCAATAACAAGACGAAATATCACGCTGCGTCTCAAGTATTAGTGATCAATAAATGCAGTGCAATACAAAATATATGAGCGATACAGCCCGCGATATCGCCATTTCACATTAAATGGAAGTAATTGGAATTCATGTGAAGTGTGAAATTGGCGTCTTCATTGAGCGACCAGAGACGAAATGTAACACTTATGCAATATGTATGTTCCCAGAATATTATCTATACCAATATTATAAAGAGGAAAGATTTTTTTGTTTGTTTGTACCGAATAGGCTCCAAAACTACTGGACCGATTTCAAAAATTCTATCACCTTTGGGAAGCTACTCTATCCCCGGGTGACATAGGCTACTTTTTATCCCTGTATTCCCACGGGAACGGGAACTACGCGGGTGAAACCGCGAGAGGCCCTCTAGTTTATTATATTCTTTATTGTACACCACAATCATATATGTACAGGGTAAAAATCATACAAGTAAGTGTACAATGGGCGGTCTTATCGCACAGGGAAATCTCTGACAGATTACCTATTCGTACGTATGTAAGTATGTTTATTTGCTCTTAAATTAATTTCGTCTGTATTTATTACTCGTTTAGAATTATTTCGGCTGGGTTATTATGTTAGTAACTATAATGCATTAACTGGGTGGGGTTGGTGATTCTGATGTATAGTTCCGCGGCTATACTAAATTTGGAGAATCTAATTGAACGTTTACGACGTTTAATAGAATAATTAATTAATTTTATTATTTAACTAGCTGACCCCCGCGGCTTCGCTCCCGTCAAAATTATAGCCTATGTTACTCGGGAATAATGTAGCCTTCCATAAGTGAAAGAATTTTCGAAATCGGCCCAGTAGTTTCGGAGCATATTCGGTACAAACAAACATACAAACAAACAAAAAAATCTTTCGGCTTTATAATATTGGTATAGAGGTATAGATATTCGATCTTTATGAACGAAGTCTGAATGACTATTCAAAAATAGTTAAAAGTAATGTTTTCGTTTCTATAAAACAAGTAGAGTACCTAACTGACATTGAAGCCACAGCTCTCGATGCAAGATCTTAATTGGTTTGTTAATTCAAGTTAGTAAGAAAATACAATTTAGCAGAAAGATAATATTTTGGCTCTCGGTTTTAAGGCCCGAGCTGTTTGCATTGCAAGTTAGTTCTAGCACAAAATAGAAAGAATACAGAAGAACCACACCCACCGTCCTCGACAATTGTTACCTAAACTTGTCGGAGTCACTAGGGTTGCTAGTATATTGATTCTAAATTATAAAATGGAGTAGGTAGTATAAGTCTACAAACATAAATACAACGATTCGTCTAAACATACATATCATGCTAACATGCCCCTGAGTTCTGAATTTTTAACAACAATTCGCCATTTAATAACATAAAAGAATGATATAATCTTATAATATCTGCATTATTGAAATACTGTTGTGACGTAGCCAGAAAGCGCTACTTAAATAAAATTCTGGATTCACTGTTCTAGTTATATTTCAGCAGCAAGGTGCCTACCCACAGGCATCTTCTATCGGCCTATCACATCAAAGCTCAGAAGAGCCCTTATATACACGGAAAAAGTCTAGCGAAAACATCTTCATTTATTTTATGTTCTACATTCATATTACCTTTCAAGTAATACTTATTGCCAGTGTTAATATAGGCAAGTAGGTTGCCTTCTAGTTAAGCAGAGTCCTCACATGAGCTACGCCCCTACGAATAGACGCGCAGAATCATATGAAGTGCTTCTATTCTGTCTTGAAAGGTTACATGAATCCTACCTTACCCTAACCCGAACATTTACCTAATAGAGGAATCACATTTACAATTGAGGTACGACCCTTAAAAGGGGAAGGCTTAGTCATGACAAAAGAGTTATCGAACGCTCCGATATGTGCTTTTAATTTCGGCTGACGTGCACATACGCACTAACAAATCAACGCCGTCATGATTGAACCTCCTTGGCCAAAACCTCTAAAAAAGGAACAAGGCGTCCTCCCAACACTAACAAGAATGATGCGTCAACTCTCATCGACCCGGATAGGGTTTAATCTCAAAAATTCAGATATGATACAATTTTTCGATCTCGTGCGTTTATCAGGCCAGAGATGGAAAGGCTGGATCGCATAGAATTTTAATCCTATTCATAGAGCTTGCACCAGGGTTTTTTTTTTTTTTTTTTTTTATTCGTTTTAGGCTCACGTTTGACCACTATCTCGCCTGATGTTAAGCGATGATATGGTCGAAGGTGGAGCACGCTTGCCTAGAAGTAACCTATTCACTCTTGACTTGAAGACCCCTAGGACCCTTATGTCAACTCAACATCCTTTGCAAAGGCTATGCCCCGTTAGCAAATTCGGTTTCAGTTATGACTATTACTTTAAGAAACCCACTGGGTTATACTAATACCCTGGCTTGTGCCTATGCCTTATTCGCATAACCAATAAACATTTCTTTGATGCTTAGCCAACGTTGCCAGCCTCTTCTTCCTCCTGCGGCTCACAACTCATCAGCACATCATCAGCACATGCAACGGAAAGAACTTAATTTAATTATATATATCGATAATATTTGAAAATGTCGACAAGAAAAATATCGATACATTTTTTCCTACTTTCCTATCCCTATTAACTTCAATGTGTCAAATTTGATAGTTGTCATTTATATTATAATTTTTTATTTGACAACGGGCCTATATGGAAACCTTAATAACCTTAACCTACTCATATATTCTAACCCTATGTCTACATTAAACGATCTTAACTTATTTACATGCATCTATCCTAGGCCTAACTCTCCTATTCACCAATTTCTATCTATCTACTCCTTTCTATGGTCCGGCCTAACTAATATGTGGCTATTACGGCGCATAGAGTATAATTAAATTTAATTATGGTGTGAACACTATGCTTTATTATGTGGTTTATGGCACTATATGTCAAACCAATTCTTATAATGAAAACTATGCTTTACTTTTGACAAGGTTTTGACATTGTCTTTTTTTGTATTATATGTGGGACTACGGGTCAAACTATTACTTACAATGACATCTATGCTTTAAAAGCATTTATTTGCCTTAGGGGCTTATAAGACTTTTCTATTAATTTTTGACTGTTTCTGACTTAGTCCTTATGGATTTGTATTTGGAATTCGTCAGCAATTTCAAAAGCTAATCCTATTTAGTAAATAAAGACAAGACAGAGGAATATTTAATTTCTTCAAAACATATACGGATAAATCATTCAAATAATCATTCGCATTTAGTTTCTTTCGATGCTCAGCGCGCATCGCAAATTCCTTCTAGGTTGGACCGTATTCATTTGCACGACATGAAAAGAAAACATTGGTTAATAAAGCACAAAATATTAGACACGACACAACAACATTAAGTAAATCACTTTGCATAATACATTATTTACAAAATTTATACCTAATTTTCTTTCTATAATATTTCCCATAATTTGCATTTTACGAGATTGAATTGCTTTATGTGATCGCAATGCATATATCTTTGTACAATGATACATCTAAGGCAAATATGAAGGGAATTCTTCTTCGCCACAATTCTAGTAATCTTCTTTCTACCAAACCTTGTTCCCCAAGAAGTTTTATTATACATTCTTTTGTATTTAATTCGAATCTTAACTTTTTTATTGATCGCCTTCTTTGAATTTATGTTGGCGCAATAAAAACCTTTTCTAAATACTCTTTTAATTTTCGTGCGGATCTCCTTTGATTTATTTCGAGAAAAACTTTTCTTAAAGGCTGTCAACTTTTTTCTTTTCAAAATGACTTTTAAAAATTTTTGTTTTATGTCAGATTGAGAAATTTCAATATTATTTTCAATTTTATGGTTGAAATCAATGGGATTCTTATGCATGTTAACATCCGAGACATATTGGTGTCCCGACGGAACCACAACTAGTTGTTCCGACGAAATCTCATTATTGTTCTCTGCAAGAAAAATGGAATTAGTGGCGTCAATTGGACTGGACCGACACATCACAATACCCTCGTCCACGCACTCGCTGCTGGATAGGGAGTCCAACTCGTCGTCAGCCGGGCCGTCCGCGCGCTCGCCCTAGAACGCAGACTCCACCTCCAACTTGACATCGACGGGGCCGTCATCTCTGCTGGTCTGGTCACCTTCGTCCTCGAACATGCAGCTCTCTCCGTTGGTGTCATCGCCATCGCCATCCACTGCGTCGCCTTTCCGTCCATGTGGTCAACGCTTTTCCCACTGCACTGAATATTGTTTTGTGTTTGTTCTTCCTTAATCACGATACTAGAAAATAAATGTGCATTAACATCCTCACACAATACATCAGGTTGTTTAAAATCTGCTTTTATTTCAGCGATTATTATGCGCTGTTCGCAATAACGACATCTGCGGTGAAATATTGAGAATTCACTCCTCAAGCTATCGCATAATACTGCAAAAACCATGTCATATTTAAAAATCATACGAAAACATAAAAAAATTATATGTAGCCCCCTGCAGGAACCCTCTTAAGATCAGGATAAAGTCACTCTTTCTCCATTCATTTATTTCGGCCACCGACTTGAATTCGGTTAAGAATTGCTCCAAGCAATACCCGTTTGTGCCTGAGTAATAATTATTCATTATGCTTGCTTTATGCTCAATTACATTAAATAACAAAACCACTTAGCTTTATTCCGAATTTTCCTTATATTTCCATCCGCTCATGAGACGGAATGAGAGGTAACAACCCTCTTTGTTAAAATTTATCTCGCTTTATGTACGCCGATAGGGCTTCGTGAACGCGCGAACTTCTGTCTTTAAACACTTTCCTCGATTTTTACTCACTTATACTTATACTGTACGCCATATACACGCGTATTTATTTTGTATCTTCTTTTACTTTTATTTTTACTGGGATACTCCACTGTTCCCGGCGCAACTTCACCACTTGTGGGGACGTAGCCAGAAAGCGCTACTTAAATAAAATGGATTCACTGCTCTAGTACCCATTGGCACCTTCTATCAGACTAGCACATCAAAGCTCACAGGAGACACGGAAAAAGTCTAGCGAAAACATCTTCATTTATTTTATGTTCTACATTCATATTACCTTTCAAGTAATACTTATATTATTGCCAGTGTCAATATAGGCAAGTAGGTAGCCTTCTAGTTAAGAAGAGTCCTAACATTACCATAAAACTAGTAACACCAAGAGAAGTCGCACGAGAAATAAAATACAATATAAGCACACGAAAATTACCAGGGTATGATTTAATAAAAGGATAAGTACTTCATAACCTACCAAGAAAGGGTCTGTTTAAATTAATGACCCTTATCATTGCCGCACTAAGGCTTAAATTTGTACCAGACTTATGGAAGGTGGCTGAAGTAATAATGATAGCTAAGCCAGGAAAACCGGCTTATGTAACATCATCATATCAGCTGTTTCTCAGACGACTTAAACCTATTATAGATAGCAAGAACATAATACCAGAGCACCAATTTGGTTTTCGAGAAAAACATTCTACTATTGGTCAAGTGCATAGGACCACAAATGTAATAGAAAACGCCCTTGAAGACAAGAAAGTATGTTCTACTGTATTCCTAGACCTGGCGCAAGCGTTTGACAAAGTATGGCATGAAAGCCTTATACATAAATTGAAGAGCCTGTTACCGAGGCAATTTGCAGATATATTACAGTCCTACGTTCTAAACAGAGTCTTTATAATAAGACAAGAAGATGCCTACTGAGAACTGATACAAATAAAAGCTGGCGTACCGCAAGGAAGTGTGTCCCGGTCCCGTCCTGTACCTAAAATACACTTGTGATATACCTGAATTAGAGCAAAACACGATTGGGACCTTTGCTGATGATACAGCCATTATGGTTGTAGGAAAAAGCCATGTAGAAGCAGTAGAAAAGGTTCGGATGGCTGTTAATCAAGTATATGACTAGACCAAAAAATGGAGGATTAAACTAAATGAATCAAAATCTGTACACATAGATTTTACCAACAAAAAACTTCAGTATTCTCTAGTTTATATTAATAATAAACAAGTCCCATACGAAAATACAGCCAAATATCTCGGTATGACACTTGACGCAAAGTTACGCTGGAAAGCCCACGTCAAGAAGAAAAAAGAAGAACTCGACTTCCGATACAAAAGAATATATTGGCTGCTTTGAAGAAACTCTATGCTGTCCGTGCAAAACAAATTGTTGCTTTACAAAGTCCTGATGCCAGTTTGCACTTATGGTCTTCAACTATGGGGCTGCACCAAACAGAGCAATATATAAATTATACTACGATTCCAGAAAAAAGTGCTAAGGGCAATTGTAAATGCACCTTGGTACATACGAAATGATGACCTCCATCGAAACCTAAAAGTTGAGTTAATCGAAAAAGTGATCCAGAAATTTGCAGAATCTCACGAAAAGAGACTTCATCAGCATGTGAACGTCGAGGCAATCCAGCTTCTCGACCACACAAACATAGTAAGAAGACTAAAAAGAACAAAAACCGTTCGAGTTAGTGTATAATGTTCTTTTTTTTCTTTTCAAGTATTTAATTGTTTTTTTTTTTTTTTTTTCTAAGTCTCTTAAAATCTATTGACACCTAACGTGTCACTTATAAATTTGTTTGTCTTAATTATGACAAAACATAGCGCACTTCCTATTTTATGTAAACACGTATGTAAACACCTATGTTTCACAAATAAAATGGTTGATTGATTGATTGAATGTGAATAGTGTAACGTAAAAAAGTGCTACCAAACAAACACAAGAACGAAGTATATTCGCCTTAATAGAGACAATAAGAAAGGTGCTATTGGACAGATTCTTAGTAAAGACAAGAAACTAAAAGACAGACAGAAATTAAATTACTAATGAGTCTATTTATAAGGCTAGATTGTAATAAGATTAGGGTCCATCCTATTGATGAACCCTATACAATGAAAAAAAAAAGGGAAAAAAATATATATTAGCAATTGCTTTTCCATCTTAAAGATGAAAGCAATCCTTTTTACTGGATCCTCTTTAACCAGCAATGTCATGCAACAACCTTCTTACGGACAATCTGAAAAATTATTGAGGAAAAAACAAAACGCTACACCGGAAAAAACGACAAAGAAGTCTTTAGAAGTCGTTTGAAATAACAAAAGCAAATCAATTACTGGTACACGGCATTTTGGACTCTTTTACCTGCAACCCCAGTTCGCTGCGGTTTGAGGGGAAGGCACACTCTTTAATCACTTAACCTCACGAACGAACCTATACAAGGCCAGGGACCCATTTTTTACATTCACATTCCTCATAAATAAAAATAAAGATAAGGCGCGTTCATTGGCTTTAAAGCAGAATTAATTAGTTGATATAAGTTAGAAGAGAAATTGGAAAGGAATTTCCCTTTGCTGACTCGGTTTTTATTAAAATCGTGTGGTAGATGGAAAATTATTTGTTGTGATTCAGAACTGCGACTATAAAATGTATTTTCACTATCATCTTCTAAACGCATTTGTTAGTTTTGACATTGGTTACAACTTTATTTCAACATTTGTTTGTTAATGTAAAAGTAAATGCATTTATGGTATGATGCTAAATAACACCTGCTATAACTACAAATACAAATACAAATATTTATTGGAACAAAATCATAATACAATTTTTGTGTACGTTAATACTGCGTTAGTTTAGTAAGTAACTGTGTCGCAGTTATTAGCGCCCACCCCAGGAGCGAAAATCCAACTTAGTTCCAAGACAAATTGTTCGTTAGACTAAAAGTAAAAACTACACAGACATTTATAATAACAATAAAACTAAAACTAGACATAGATATATTAATAATAGATTGGAGCAGTAAAAGAGGGTGTGTGTGTGAGTGTATGTGTGTGCGTGTGTGTGTGAGGGAGGGTTAGGAGGTGCGTGCGACTGTGAGTGTGTGCGTGTAGGAAGGGTGTATGTGAAGGATGTGCTAAGAATACAATTTAAGTTTGTATGAGGCACTCTGTTTCCTCATAAGTCAGGTTCTGGAGCCATTTTTCAATTTTCTGTTTGCACTCTCGTAAAGAGAGCGGATAGATATTTAATTTCTCATTAGTTTTGTTATAGATAACTGGACTCAAAAAGTTATAGTGTCTTCTAGCTATAACTAGATTTACGCTCTCTGTCTGGCATATTCTGTTAACTCTGCGTTTCCGAGTATTGAGATTAGGGTCATATTTAATGTCAACATGCTTACGCAATAATATACTTATAAGACATGCTTGTCTTACAGTAGGCACTTTGCAAAGAGCATACAAGTCGTGCGTGGGGAACCGAATAGGTTTATGTGCCATAACTTTTAGAACTGCTCTTTGTGCTCTTTCCAGACGAAGTAGAAGGCATTTACCAGAGCTACCCCATGCGGTAATGCAGTAAGTTATCACGGAATGTGCCAGCGCAAAATAGACAGTTTTTAACGTGTGGAAATCTGCCGATGTTCTAAGGTTTTTAAAAACAAATATTAATTTTCTGACACGTGACACCAATAACTCAATCTGCTCACTCCAGGTCATAGTGCTATCTATAATGACCCCCAAATATTTAATTTCATTAGTTCGCGTAATTGTAGCACAATTGCAGGTTGCAGTTGTATTCGAGAGGCATTTGTGAGCAGTAAGTGTGAAGGAGGAATCAGGTTGTGATAAGAGCCGTGGTGCAAACGTTATGAATTTAGTTTTTCTAAATTCAGGGTGAGCAAGTTGTTATTTAACCAATTCATAACATCCCGTAAGGCAGATTCTGCATGAAAACGCACATCTGCCCAGTCACTTCCATGAACTACTAAAACTGTGTCATCCGCGTATGTTATGATTTTACAATTTGTTAGAGACAGTCTACAGAGTCTATTTATATAAATAAGGAAGAGGGTAGGCCCCAGGACACTGCCCTGAGGAACTCCGTAGGTGAGAAACTGTTCCTCACTTGTGAGGTTACCAATTTTTACAACCTGAGATCGGTTACTAAGGTAGCTTTTGAAAATGTCCAGTGGCAAACCCCTCACCCCAATCCGAGATAATCCCGCGAGCAAAATAGGGACAGAGACAGTGTCAAATGCCTTTGAGAGGTCTAGAAAAACAGCTATTGTTTTAAGCTTATGATTCAAATTATTTGCTATAGATCCAGTTAAATCAAGTACAGCATCTTCTGTGCTTTTACCAGACCGAAATCCGTATTGATTTTCGGCAATAATTTTGTTAGTGTTTAAATAACTGAGAAGTCTATTATTCAAGATTTTTTCAAGAATCTTAGAAAGGATAGTGAGCACCGAGATAGGCCTATAGTTATTGACACTGGCCCTGTCCCCACTTTTATAAATAGGGTGTACAATAGCCCTCTTGAACACAGTGGGAAAGACCCCGGTCTCGAAAACAAGTTTGAAGACATGGCCAATAATAGGGATAAGAGTATTTTTAGCGGCCCTAATTAGGGTAGAAGATATACCGTCCCAGCCTACTGCAGTATTAAGTTTCAAACCCAGGATAACTCTTTCGATCTCATCATTATCTGTACCAAATATGGCCATTGAGTCATGTGGTGCCCAAGTACCAGAACCAGAATCTGAGTTACAAGGAACACTTGTAATTTTTGATGCCAGAGTCTCCCCCACATTTGCGAAGAAGTCATTGACGCAATTGAGTGAATGACTAGGATCTGAATGAAGAGACAGAAGTTCATTGGGCGCGATCTTATCTCTCTTTAAGTTAGATATAGTTTTAATTAGATCCCAGGTAGCTTTTGGATTCTTTCTGTGTTTTAGGAATTCAGATTTCTCATATTGATGTTTAAGTTTTCTCAGTAAATTATTGCAAAAGTTTCTATATCGGGTGTACGTTATTTTAAGAATGTAATTATCGGGATCACGTTTTGTTTTACGATAAAGATTGTCACGATTTCGTATACATTTCAAAAGCCCTGGAGTAATCCACGGTTTAATAATCCTTTGTCTACTGGGAATAACACGGACATTTGTATTTATTTCAACTACCGTAGAGATTATATTAACAAGAACAGCTGCAGCATGGTTGGCATCATTATTGCAGTCTGTTACAGATGAAAAATCAGTACTTTCTAGCATTGTCACACAAGCGCCAATATCAACGTGGCTGCGTGAGTTTTTAATTTTAGGAATTTTGGTGTTTAGTTTGCAAAAAATTATTACTGGGGCATGATCTGTTATATAAGAGTCAAGAACAAGTACGACTGCAGGTTTATTTGATTTAATGATTGCGTGATCCAGGCAGTTTTGTTTACGGGTAGGGAAGAGGTGACCAGGCAGCATTCCATGCGAAGCAACTGTATTTAGATACGAATCCGCACTTGCATCGCTATTTTTCGGCGAAATATTAATATTTATGCCTCCAAGTAAAATAATTGTTTTAAATGTTTTAAGTAATAATAGAGTTTCATCCAGGCTATCAATAAAATTAAGGGTGTTTCGATATGATAGGGAGCGATAGATTGCTACAAGCGCTACGTCAGAGTTAATTTGAAGTATGATACAATTTGCTTCGCGAATGGTATGTGCTACCACAGTGCAGCGGATGTTTAATTTGGTATACACTACTATGCCATCGTTCTGATTTGTATATTCGGATGTGTGTACATCAAACCCAGTCATGTGAGGTAAAAAAGGACATTTGCTCAGCCAGCACTCAGATAGCACGATTACGTCAAAATCGACTTTAATTCGGTTTAGTAATATTGAAAGATTATGAAAATTGGAGGAATTGCCAAGGCTTCTTATATTCAGGTGTAAGAATTTTAGTTCAGTTGTTGCACTATCTAAATATTTGTGGCATTGTTCTGGAGAACATAATTGTGCATTAGTAAACGAAAGTTGCTCTAAATCCTCTGTAATACTCTTGTTTTCTCTAGCCATAATTCGAGTTGAAAGTTGGAGTAGGGTTCAAGATTAAATGGCAACTTTGATACGTTTGGACTACGCTTGGCTTGGTTAAGGTATTAGAAGCATAATAGAATTTGTATAACAATCCCGATGAATGAACCTGACTGGTGAGAGTGCCATGAATGTTTGAATGTGTCAGTGAGAGTAAGGGTGCTTGTGTATGTGTTAGAGTAATATTGTATAAATTATTAGTTAACATATTTAAGGTGTTTTGGTGTTTAAGTGTAGAAGTTATGAATGTGAGTAAGTATAATTTTTTTTTGCCACTTATGTGAAAGGTGTATGTGTTTATGCGTGTAAGTGTGGTTAAACAAAGATACAAAATTTCATAAAAATTAGGTAGGCAAAAGGTTATTAGCAGAAAAGGGTTACAATAACAATTGTTTCTCATGGATAGTCAATCTTCTAATGCTATTATTTTTTTTAAATCAGATTCAGTGTTTATTGGGTACAAATTTGCTCCCTCCTTCCTGCGAATATAGATCCTGCCATGAGTAGTCCAACAGAATTTAAAATCGTTGGTTTTAGAAAATTCTCGAGCCAGGTAATATAGTCTTTTAGCCTTATATGTTAAGCTTTCAGAGAGAAATATTGGTTTGTCTGGGCCTTCCAGTTTCAGCTTGGCAGTCGAAAGTCTATTATGACTATTAGTTTTGTTATAGTTTTTCACTGAGTTTAGTAGATCTTCTTTCATAATAACTGTTGCAAAATTGATTAATATAGGTTTATTCGATTCCGATTTAGTTTTCAACCTGTAAATATCCTTTATATCAGTTTTATTGATGTGCAGCTTCAGAGCCTTGCCGGTGTTGATAACAATTTTTGCTAGTTCATCTTTGGATTCGTTAGCACTGGTAGGAATATTTCTGAGCTCCAGGCAAGAGGCCTTCTGATATCTTTCCAGGGTTTCAACTTTTTCTTCTAATAACTGGATGTAAGCAAGGTTTTCTTTTCGCTCAGCAGTTAACTTGCTAAATTCTTTCAGCAGGTCATCGTATTTTCCAGAGACAAAGTCAGCAGATTTTTTAATAGATGAGTTAAGTTCTTTTAGTTCATTAACAGATGTCTGGAGAGTATTATATTTGTCATTCTGTTTCCTCTCAAAGTCGGAGAAAAGCTTCTTCATCTCCGTCATAAACCCATTTATTTCATCCACCTCCTGAAACTTGCGCTTCCTCATTGTTATGTTATGTTCTAGTTCCAGCGTCTTGGTCGACAAGTCGGGTTCGGAGACATGGAGGCTAGAAGGTGACGAAGATGGTGGGGTGCGGTTTAGCGGCATAATTAGCGTTCAGATAGGATAAACCAAGAATAAGATAAGATTGGTGGAAGAAATATTGGTCGGCTCAACAAAAAGTGCTTCTCGGCCGGATTCGAACTCAGATACTCCAAAACAAAAAAGTATAAAATCCAAAAGTAACAATGTGCTGCCTCGGGTTTGAACTTGCTTCAGCTTAGATGTAAAGCGGTGCTTACCACCTCAGGACCAAACACACGATACGATAATTGGTTCAATCTGGCTATGTGCTGCTAGTAATTGCGGTGCTTTCAAAAACGTAGTTAACCTTTATTTGTTTTTAGAGGGTAACTTTACACTAACTGGTCACAACAAAACAATATTTTTAAAAACTTTCCGAATGAATTTTGCTCACTGTTGCTTGTTAAGTAGATACAGTGTTTATGTTTTTACACAGTTCACTTTGTCACTTGGTACGTAGCCGAAAACTGATAAGTTTATGTTTATTAGCGATATTTGAGTAATTTTACGAATTAAGAATGTGGAGCGCTTGTAAGCACGTCTGTTCGCGGCGGTGGCTCGAGCGGGGGGGGGACTGCCTAACTGCTCTTCTGCCATGCTAATAGCAATAAATATTAAGCTTATTGCGTTGAATTCATCTATATTCATAATTATAGTATTGAAATTTTGTTTTCTCTTTTTTTTAAAGAAATTGACTTACACACTGTTCCGTTGTTGAATTAGGTAATTTACCTTTGTTTGCAATATTTGTAAGTGTGTGAGAACCATGTTCCTATTTATTTAATGAATGAATTTACCTGTTAGTGCTTGCAATACTTTATACCTATACTTAGTATAGTCGTGTTAGTCTGGGTGTATCGTCCTCACGTATATGAATTAATGTATGTATGTAAATATTCTAAAACATTTTTTTTAAAGCTGGTTGGTTTCTTGTCCGTTCCTCTCCATTACAAGCTTCTTTTCCGAATGGACGGTAGAATAAATTATTAATACATTTAAATTTATGACGCTCAAAAGTGCCGCTTAATAGGCTAATTGAAATAAATAATTTGACTTTGACTTTAAATTATGTAGGTAATAAGGCGGTGCAAAAGCTTTCCTTTCTACATACAATGATCACGATTTTGGACTAGTGTGGACGAATCCTGCCTGTAGGCCTGTAGCCATCAAGCTCATCCCACCAACAAAATAAAGAAAAACCGGCCAAGTGCATGTCGGACTTCCCACATTTAGGGTTCCTTACCAAACCGCCAAATATAGTTGTTGTAATAGGAAAAATGAGGAAATTTCAAAGAAAAAGTCTGATTTATCAATATATTGGTATTTATTGTTAAAAAAAATTCAATATACCATTCCATTTTCCTTTACGGAATCCATCTGCTTTTGATTCCATCTCTCGACTAGTTACTGCCATTTTCGTACTATTAAAACTTGCTTTCAAGGAACGCTCAGCACTAACACCATATCAGTTACCACCATACCAGTCAGTTACTTTTATCTTAGGAAACATTGCTAAACCACTTATTTATATCAAACAATATTAGGTTTTAAGGAATAAAAGAGAGACGGACAACCTTAGGGAATGAACGGAAGCCGAACAATACAACTCTATAAACTGAAATACAGTTGAAATCTGACTGAAACTTGCATTTCACTTCAACGAGATATCTCAAACGAAACCCAAGCTAAAGGATTATTTCGAAATTCTCGATAAAGAGAAGTCGCGGCGGTTCGGAAATGGTTCACGAATAAAATGAAGTTACAATAAAGCTGACCGTTTGATTGAAATATTATGTACCACAAAGATAATAATGAAATGGTACGATAAAAGATGGTAAAGCTTTCATTAAGAGCTTTTAATTATTATTTCTTTATTACATTGATAACCTTGCGCTATGCAATAAGATAAGAGATTATATGGTAGACGATAGAGCACACATTCTTAAAAAAAATCTATTGACTTTGACTTAAAACCCCCAGTTTATAGCTATCAGGAAACTTACGACTCTGGCAAGGAATTCCTCTTCCTGAGTATTTACAGAAATATGTATGAACAAGTTATTTTAAGTAACTGCCATTAAGATTGAATGTCGAAAAATCGCCCTTCAACTTTACTCCACTTAATCCAGCTCTGTACTTTACTAATGAAATCGCCTTATGTTAGGCTTTCCCATTTGTTATCAGAATTGACTATCTTTGCCTTTCCAATGACACGAATAGGCCAATTAAAAAAAACTGGATAAGTGTACCATTATCGCAAAAAAACGGCAAAAACACCACGTTTGTTGTATGGGAGCCCCATTTTTTTTTTTTATTCTGTTTTTAGTATATGTTGTTATAGCGGCAACAGAAATACATCATCTGTGAAAATTTCAACTGTCATGCTATCATGGTACATGAGATACAGGGTCCTGGTGACAGACATACATATATTGAACCTCAATCATGCCTCAGCGTACCACCGAATATGCTCGTATATGCACCGAAGTACCGATGTATGCTACCGAAGCCGTGGCGAGCATTTGGCCGATATTTTGTTTCACACATAATTGTCATAGAACCTTCTACCAACATAATAAAAAAATAAAAACCCTGGCAGCTTTTGTTTTATTTACAATTAACCCCGTGCGTTATGGTTGGAACTCTCTATATTACGTTAATATTTCGTTATCAATATTCACTTCCGATTGCATTAAATACAGATCAAAACCACAGTATAGTTTTGATGATAAATTGATAATTCTATCACGTGGAGGTCACAGATACTTTATTGAACTCCCACATTAAAATTCGTATTTGTTTTTGCGATACAATTGTCTGTAGAGACTGAATATTATATCACTGTATACTTAGAGAATAATGGATTTGGATCGTAAGTTTGTAAAAACATAGTAAGATAATGCAAAAAATTATAGAAGATACGAGTAGTGTAGGTCAATCTAGTCTATGACATCATCGTCATTATAATTGGTAATATTGGTAATCTTCTCCGCAATAAAATGACAAAAGCACCACCAGCATAAGAAAAAACATTGTTTAAGACTCTTGAATCAGTAAAGGTTAAACAAAAAAATCGAAGGCATGCGACATTCGTCCACCCGCATTGGACTCGCTTGGTGGAATACAGGTTCATTTTTTTTTTTTGACTCTCACTGTAACAGACCGTGTGTTCCAGCAGTATGATCGATATAGACTGATTACGTCAATAATTATGGTTGCCGTAGTCAGACATTCTTCCATACAAAACAGTCAGAGTATTTTCGTGAGTTCCGTTTATTATTATTGTTATATCATCTGCGTATCCAACAGTGAAATAACCTTTGTCGTTGAGTGTTTTAATGAGGCTGTCTGCAACTAGGTTCCACAGGAGTGGCGAAAGGACGCCTCCCTGTGGACAGCCCTTCGCGACGACTGCTCTTGTGGTGTGGTTAACCGTGACTTGAACCGCTCGCAGTTTGAGCATGTTGGTGATCTAGCCTCCTAGGGTCGGGTCTATGCTATGTCTGTCGAGGGCCGTGTTTATGCTGTTGAACGTGGTCTTATCGAAAGCGCCCTCGATATCAATGAAGGCAGCCTAGTGCTGAGCATTTATGGTCCACTGCGCATTCAATTTTAGAAACCACGTTGTGCAACGCGGATTCTGTTGATTTGCCTGTGGAGTACGCATGCTGTTGCTTGTGAAGTGGATAGTGTTTTACCCGGAGAGGCCCATCACGGATGTGCCTATCGCAGAGTCTTTCGAGGGTTTTCAGTAAGAAGGATGTGAGGCTTATGGGTCTATAGGCCTTGGGTTGTGTGTAGTCGGTTTTGCCGGGTTTGGGTATGAAGATGACTTTTACCTCTCGCCATGCTAGAGGTATGTATCTTAGTGCTATGCTGGCTCGATAGATCTCCAGCAGCCATGGTGTTAGATAATCTACCCCCCACTGCAGCAGGGCTGGGAAGATACCATCCAGCCCCGCCGACTTGAAAGGTTGAAAAGTGTTAATAGCCCATTTTATCCGGTCTACTGTTACTATATTGTGGGCTCTTGACCAGTCTTGCTCCGTTGGATTCCATTCGATATCAGTTTCCCACGTCTTGTCCTCAAGGATTTGACAGTCCGGAAAGTGAGTTTCGAGGAGGACCTTGCTGGTCTCGTGATCGGTTTGTGTGTATGAGTTGTCGGGTTTTTTCAGCGTGCCGAGGGTTCGGTCCTGATCGGTTGATAGTATCTTCCGTACCCTGGCGGCTTCATTATTTGTCTCAATGGATTCACAGAATTTCCGCCATACCGATCTCCTGGCGGTTCTTATCTGTTTTTTGTATACATATTGGGTTTCTTTGTATAACTCCCAGTCTGCCGGGAGTCTTGTGTTTTTTGCTCTGTTAAATTGCTTACGCAGCGCTTCTCTGAGTTTACCAAGTTCAGCGTTCCACCAGGGGTTCCTCTCGTTCCTGCTTTGTGGTGCTCTTGATTTGCAGCATGCGTGGTAAGCTTCGGTTAGATATTCGGATAATTTTGTTACGGTGTATTCTAATTGTGCTTGGTCCTTTATGATTACCTATGCTGGATGCCCAGCTAGGAGCGAGGCCAGAAGGTTTTTATACCCGGGCACATTGGTACGCCTTGGGTTTCGCCTCGGTGCGGGTTTTTTAGTGTTTGTAGTTAGTGTAAAGCGGATTCTTCTGTGGTCTGAGCAAGAAGGCTCGTCCGATACGTGCCAGTTTGTGATAAGGTTTGTCGCGTTTTCAGTGGCGAGTGTTAGGTCTATAATCGTCTGTCCACGGACCGTGACCCAAGTGGGTTCTGAGCCGCGATTAACGATGTTAAGATTAGTGGAGAATAAAAAGGTGGATAGTACCTCTCCTCTGGAGTTCGGTGTGTCGCTGCCCCAGAGCGGGTGGTGGGCGTTTGAGTCGGTACAGATGATCAGGTCCAAACTGGCGCGCTCACGGTGCTGCACCAGGTCGGCGAACTCCTTTGGCGGGCAGTCTGTGTCCTCGCCTGGCATGTATGCCGAGGCCAGTACAACATCCGGAACGCTACCTTCAGTTTGGAGCCTGACAGCTGTCAGGTCTCTGGAACAGAATTGGGTCAGTGGCGTAAAGGGAATTTCTTTGGGTATGTAGATGCAGGTTCTTGGCTTATCAGAGCCATGTGTGTCGAGAATTATCTTACCTCCGATGTTACCGAGGCCACATATTCTGTTGTTCCTGATCCACGGCTCTTGGATCAGTGCGATGGTTCGGTGTTTTACCTCCAGTGCCCTGCGTAAGCTAGCCGTGGCAGTCTGGCTATGCTGGAGGTTTGTTTGGATGACGTTGAGGGGTGTTGGTGGAGGTGGAGTAGATTTAGTCGGAGACGGATCCATCAGATAATCTCTCCGTCTCCACCTCCCGGTAAAGTTCGTCGTCGTGCGTATCTCCCGGCGACGAGGCAAGAAGTTGCACATTCCAGCCGGGTGATGCGGGCATTGTGGGTTCGGCGTCATCGGCCATTGCTGCTCGGGCCATCTCCTCCTCGAGTTGGACAATGTCCGTGTCGCTCGTCTGTGTCATCGTCGGTTCTGTCTGTTTTGTGTCAGTGCTGATGGTCTGGGTGTCGGAGGGGCGGGTCGTGGGCCAGAAGCGCACGTATATCGACCCTAGCAGGTACAATATCCGTCGCTCCCGCCCCAGGACCCTTTCGGCTTCCTCCGGTGGCAGCCCCAGGGTCAGGTATGTCCCGTAGCGGTCACCACCGATGGTAGTCGCCCTGTATAGTGACCACCTGGCGATGTTGTACCAGGTATTCTGACGGATCAGAATACCGTGGAGCTTGCCCACGTCACCTCTGTAGCGAGGGACGAAGAGCGAGGCTCGGACACGGGTGGGCACGTCGGTCTGTCTAAGTACCGTCAGCGTTTGGTCTTTATCGGGGAGTTTTATGAGGGGCACATTTTGGGTCAGCCAGGTCAGGGCGTTCTCGTCTTCACACCATACCTGCACCGTGCCATCCGCTACCCGCGGGTATCCGCGGAAGGCCGGGAGTGGTGTCGACGGGTCCGCGTCCATAAGTCTGTCTTCTAGGGCGGTCTTTATATATTCGGCCTCCACCCTGGTTAGCTCTCTACTGGGGTGGGGAAGGCAGATTGCTACGCCAGCCGCGCAGGGATGTCCTTTGTGGCCCGCGCGTAGGTTCTCTGCCCCCCCTGTGCGGAGTGAGTTCTCACGCGCTTGGCGTCCCCCTGAAGCGTACTGGGTGAGGCTGTGTCGTCGGGGCGCGTCCTCTTCTCCGGCCCCTTACCAGTTGGTACAGGCTTCGGAATTGAGGTGCCTGGCAGGGCGTTAGATGTCAGCAACGCCCGGCGTGCGGCATGAGAACGCTTACCCCTCTTAATACCTGGTACAACATCGCCAGGTGGTCACTATACAGGGCGACTACCATCGGTGGTGACCGCTACGGGACATACCTGACCCTGGGGCTGCCACCGGAGGAAGCCGAAAGGGTCCTGGGGCGGGAGCGACGGATATTGTACCTGCTAGGGTCGATATACGTGCGCTTCTGGCCCACGACCCGCCCCTCCGACACCCAGACCATCAGCACTGACACAAAACAGACAGAACCGACGATGACACAGACGAGCGACACGGACATTGTCCAACTCGAGGAGGAGATGGCCCGAGCAGCAATGGCCGATGACGCCGAACCCACAATGCCCGCATCACCCGGCTGGAATGTGCAACTTCTTGCCTCGTCGCCGGGAGATACGCACGACGACGAACTTTACCGGGAGGTGGAGACGGAGAGATTATCTGATGGATCCGTCTCCGACTAAATCTACTCCACCTCCACCAACACCCCTCAACGTCATCCAAACAAACCTCCAGCATAGCCAGACTGCCACGGCTAGCTTACGCAGGGCACTGGAGGTAAAACACCGAACCATCGCACTGATCCAAGAGCCGTGGATCAGGAACAACAGAATATGTGGCCTCGGTAACATCGGAGGTAAGATAATTCTCGACACACATGGCTCTGATAAGCCAAGAACCTGCATCTACATACCCAAAGAAATTCCCTTTACGCCACTGACCCAATTCTGTTCCAGAGACCTGACAGCTGTCAGGCTCCAAACTGAAGGTAGCGTTCCGGATGTTGTACTGGCCTCGGCATACATGCCAGGCGAGGACACAGACTGCCCGCCAAAGGAGTTCGCCGACCTGGTGCAGCACCGTGAGCGCGCCAGTTTGGACCTGATCATCTGTACCGACTCAAACGCCCACCACCCGCTCTGGGGCAGCGACACACCGAACTCCAGAGGAGAGGTACTATCCACCTTTTTATTCTCCACTAATCTTAACATCGTTAATCGCGGCTCAGAACCCACTTGGGTCACGGTCCGTGGACAGACGATTATAGACCTAACACTCGCCACTGAAAACGCGACAAACCTTATCACAAACTGGCACGTATCGGACGAGCCTTCTTGCTCAGACCACAGAAGAATCCGCTTTACACTAACTACAAACACTAAAAAACCCGCACCGAGGCGAAACCCAAGGCGTACCAATGTGCCCGGGTATAAAAACCTTCTGGCCTCGCTCCTAGCTGGGCATCCAGCATAGGTAATCATAAAGGACCAAGCACAATTAGAATACACCGTAACAAAATTATCCGAATATCTAACCGAAGCTTACCACGCATGCTGCAAATCAAGAGCACCACAAAGCAGGAACGAGAGGAACCCCTGGTGGAACGCTGAACTTGGTAAACTCAGAGAAGCGCTGCGTAAGCAATTTAACAGAGCAAAAAACACAAGACTCCCGGCAGACTGGGAGTTATACAAAGAAACCCAATATGTATACAAAAAACAGATAAGAACCGCCAGGAGATCGGTATGGCGGAAATTCTGTGAATCCATTGAGACAAATAATGAAGCCGCCAGGGTACGGAAGATACTATCAACCGATCAGGACCGAACCCTCGGCACGCTGAAAAAACCCGACAACTCATACACACAAACCGATCACGAGACCAGCAAGGTCCTCCTCGAAACTCACTTTCCGGACTGTCAAATCCTTGAGGACAAGACGTGGGAAACTGATATCGAATGGAATCCAACGGAGCAAGACTGGTCAAGAGCCCACAATATAGTAACAGTAGACCGGATAAAATGGGCTATTAACACTTTTCAACCTTTCAAGTCGGCGGGGCTGGATGGTATCTTCCCAGCCCTGCTGCAGTGGGGGGTAGATTATCTAACACCATGGCTGCTGGAGATCTATCGAGCCAGCATAGCACTAAGATACATACCTCTAGCATGGCGAGAGGTAAAAGTCATCTTCATACCCAAACCCGGCAAAACCGACTACACACAACCCAAGGCCTATAGACCCATAAGCCTCACATCCTTCTTACTGAAAACCCTCGAAAGACTCTGCGATAGGCACATCCGTGATGGGCCTCTCCGGGTAAAACACTATCCACTTCACAAGCAACAGCATGCGTACTCCACAGGCAAATCAACAGAATCCGCGTTGCACAACGTGGTTTCTAAAATTGAATGCGCAGTGGACCATAAATGCTCAGCACTAGGCTGCCTTCATTGATATCGAGGGCGCTTTCGATAAGACCACGTTCAACAGCATAAACACGGCCCTCGACAGACATAGCATAGACCCGACCCTAGGAGGCTAGATCACCAACATGCTCAAACTGCGAGCGGTTCAAGTCACGGTTAACCACACCACAAGAGCAGTCGTCGCGAAGGGCTGTCCACAGGGAGGCGTCCTTTCGCCACTCCTGTGGAACCTAGTTGCAGACAGCCTCATTAAAACACTCAACGACAAAGGTTATTTCACTGTTGGATACGCAGATGATATAACAATAATAATAAACGGAACCCACGAAAATACTCTATGCAATCTCATGCGTCAAGCCCTAAAACTAGTAGAGGAATGGTGCAGCGAGCACCAACTCTCAGTGAACCCCACAAAAACGGAACTAATTCTCTTCACGAAATAGAGGAAACCAATGACAATGCAATTACCAAGATTCTTTGGAACAACCCTAAGCCTTTCAACTGAAACCAAGTACCTGGATATTTACTTGGACAAACAATTGAATTGGGCGAAAAACTTGAACTATATCACGACAAAAGCCAGTATATCCCTGTGGCAGTGCAAGAAACTGCTGGGCAGGAATTGGGGAATCAGCCCCATGGTCACCCACTGGCTATACACTACAGTCATCCGACCAATCATTACATACGGCTCGTTGGTCTGGTGGCCCAGGACAGACCTCAGCACAGCCCAAAGAGATCTCGAAAAACTGCAGCGGTTTGCTTGCATTGCAATAACTAGCAGTATGAGAACTACACCCACGGCCGCCCTACAGGCAATGTTGGGACTGCCACCTCTGCATCTTATCGTGCGGGAGGAGGCAGCCCTGGCCGCTTTTAGACACCATCTATCAGGTACCCTAAATAAAGACTCCAGAGTTAAGCACACACGCATAAAGGAGGACGCGATCAAGCGAAAACCCATGTTAGCATCACCATGCGACAAAGCCCCAAAAACACACCATGTAGGGTGCAAATGCAAATACACCTTAACATTAATTATTGTCAATGCAATGCAAATGTCAATGTAATGTAAAATGTCAATGAGTGCCAACGGGCTGGATTCAAGAAATAAAAATGCAAGTTGTCCGATCCAAACCGCGTCTATTAGAACACTAAAATTAATATTGAAACAATGCATCATCAATGCTCTGCTCGCTGCTGCTGCTGCGTGATTATCATAATATCTAATGTAGGTCGCACGTGTAAGTGCAAAGGTGCGAGCCTACTTATTGCACAACTCCTACTTAGTAAACAATTTTAAACTCATGTACGTGCACCGTACATATTGCCACCACAAGACTGCTAACAACTACTGAACTAAAAATTAATCAAATAAAATTAAGACAAGAACGACTGTAGAAACTAATGCAGAGCACTGATGTAGTAGGTACTAGGTATAATATGTAATGTAAAATATTTGTATGACTAATGTAGATATTATGTAACTGTACACTTAAAATCCATAAATATAATTGTCAAACTCCCTAATCACACACGTCACTATGTTTTTCAGTGTCAAATTTCACTTCACTTAAGGCGCGATCAACACTTATCACTTCGTTCACTTTTGACACCCGTTTGTTGATTTTGCTACACCCGCCCTCGATGTCATCTTCTTCTTCTCGTCCTCTTCTGCTTATCGCATCTCGCGAACCCTCCCCCTGTCTTTTGGTGCTCGTCTTTCTCCAAAAGTACACGTACGATGTTACAGACAGAGCAATACTAATCGTTATTACGACATAGATTGCGGTGTAGTGGTGAATGTCATGGGGGGATAACGTTTTCAGGTTTGATTGCTCTTTAATCGAGCGCAGTTGTGTGTCAATCTTCTGGAACATTTCTTCATGCGTTTCGATAGGCAATGACGAGTTGCGGATCGACGTATTGATGATGTTGTTGATGGGAGAGATCGTGGGTATGATCATGGCGAATGGTTCGTTGACTATGACGTCACTTTTATGTTCTATGTATGCGTGCAACATGAATGAGTCACCCTGCAAGTTACATCCTCGTTTAAGTGTAATCAGACCCGAGTGATGTAACGACTCCGATGTCATTTGAGCGCCGCAAACTAATTGCACTTCGCACGTGCCACAACAATAATAAAACCATGTGTTTTGCTGGTGTAGTTTTACCCACTTGTCAGCGCATTCCCTTATTTCCGTGTGACAGTACACACTGTGTTCTTCATTGTCTCGGATCAGCTGTACATCGCAAATTGACTTGCGTCGGTCACCGGTGCGATAGATAGGGTGGTTTAATTTGCACATCAATGTTTTGTCCTGGATCTTTTGGCATTCTTGAACGTCAGATTGCTCGAGAGGTATGAATGAGTATTGGCTGGCGTTAAATGCTATTAGTTCCGAATTTGGGATGACGTACATCACCCGATTTATGCCAATACGTTGAGGTATGCTTATAAGTTTATTCAGCTCGTATAGAGCATCATTCAGAATGGGTATTTTTACTTCCATCAGTAAATATTGCTGTGTAATGCGTGCATGTATTCTGAACATTCTGTAGATGTCTTGTACATCATTCTGGACTTCTGGCAGCGTGGCATCGCGGGGTAGTTGTCTAGCTACTCTATCTAATTCGGTTTGCATTTGAGTTGGTGATAGTAAGTGTACGTCCATATGACCCTGGTACATGTTTGTCAGCGTATTGATGAGGGTTTGTTGGATTTCCTTTAGATTTTGGGCCATTTTTTCTGCAGCTATTGCCGATGTAATGATGTAGAATGCATTAGCGGTGTCATGTTTATTCGTTTCTGTTTTATTTTCCAGATTGGTAAGGTGGTCATTCATCAAGGTAACCTGCTTTACCATTGTCGCTTCGTTGCGTTGTACGATGTTATGCTCGGTTTCCAAAATACTTGTCTGATTTTTGAGAAGGTGTAATAAGTGGTTGTCATTGTGTTGAATGGAATTGATGTCGTGTTCGTACTTTTCTGCGAAATGCTGATCTAGTACTCCAAATAGTGAGTTGGCAACATATCCCACTCCGTCGATTAATCCTCTTTTGAATCTGTGTTGAATTAATCGTTGGGACTTCAGCAGATTATTGTAATAGTCCAGTTCGTTCATGCTCTGTTCGAGTTGGTTGATTAAAATGTGGAATTGCATCATCCAGTCCTCGCAACGATATCCTTTTATATGAGACACGATTTTTTGCAGAGTGTCAACGTTTCGCCAGTAGTTTGTCATGTTGTAGTAGAATACTAATTTCCATTCATCTCGTATTTCTTGTAAGTCTGCAATCTTGTCAAAGTAAATCGTTTGATTTTTTTGTCAGTGGGGTAAGCTTCATGTCTTGTTGAACAATGGGCGTTATAAATGCCATGGTCAGCATCAATGTGTAGCATATCAAGCTGTGCCAGGTAAGCTTTTTCGGTCGGCTCCGTCTGTTTTTTGTAGATGTGATGGTATCGCCAAGTCTTTCTTCTTCAACCTCAACTAGTGGTACTAGTTTTGTGATCGGCCGTTTAACTTCTCCTTTTGCAGTTTGTAATGTGACAACTCTCGTGTGGCCGTCTTTTCCTGTATGTAGCTCTGCTACACGACCCAGAGCCCATTTGCCTGCCGGTAATCTTTCATCCTTGATGCAAACAATGTCATTTTCTCGAGGATCGGTAGTTTGTCGTTTCCATTTTAGCCTTGTTTGGAGTTGTTGAAGGTATTCTTGCGACCATCTTTTCCAGAAATCCTTACTGAGCTGCTGTACAATTTGCCATCTCTTGCCTAAATTATACGTATTGTCAATGTCCGGTTCTGGAATAGTCATTAGCGATGTGCCGGTTAGAAAATGTCCAGGCGTTAAGCAGTTGATTTCTTCGGCGTTCTCTGTTACGGTGCAAAGTGGTCGTGAATTCAGGCAAGCTTCAATCTGGCATAGTAGAGTGGTAAATTCTTCGTACGTCAGGCGCTGATCTCCAATGACCCGTTTTAGATGATACTTCATGCTCTTCACGGCAGCTTCCCATAGTCCGCCTGCGCTTGGCCATACTGGGGCATTGAAGTGCCATTTAATTCCCATCTCTGATATCTTTCCCAAGAAAAGGTTGTCAATGGTGTCTACAATGCATTTATATTGTTGCAGTAAAATCCGGTTAGCACCCACAAAATTCGTGCCGTTATCGCTGTACATGTCACGTGGCGTACCTCGACGGGCGCAGAAGCGCTTGAAGGCTGATAAAAATGCTATACTGGACAGCTCTGACACAAGTTCCAGATGTATAGCCTTTGTTGCCAGACAAACAAATACGGCAACGTACGCCAGCAATGTTTTGACGCCTCGGCCTTTATTTGCCTTGATCTCAATGTGGCCAGTAAAGTCAACCCCTGTATGTGTAAAAGGGCGAGAAACTGTCACTCTCGGCTCTGGTAGATCTGCCATAATCTGGTTTGAGGTTTTTGCATGAAATCGGCGACATGGTACGCATTTGTGTAAAACCTTCTTAACGGCGCGATATCCTCCTACTATCCATACTCTTTGGCGTAGATGTGTTAGGGTTAGCTTCGGAC
Organism: Orthosia cruda; assembly: GCA_964057195.1. NCBI lineage: Eukaryota > Metazoa > Arthropoda > Insecta > Lepidoptera > Noctuidae > Orthosia > Orthosia cruda. The sequence goes on along the minus strand of OZ059829.1, from coordinate 22,516,603 downwards.
CTCCGTGTAATGTTGTACTGTGTGCTTGCCAAATTAATAACTCTGTCAATTTGTGGTCATGTGGTAGCAGAATTGGATGTTTCGTGTCTTCATTTAGGTTCGAGTTATGCAACCTTCCCCCTACTCGCAAAATGTCATGTTTGTCGAGGAATAGGTTCAAATTCAAAAGGTTGCTTTTGTTGCTTAAACCCTTATTTTCCTTCAGTCTCATAATCTCGTCTTTGAAGGTATGTAATTGAATCTGTTTTAGTATAAGATTTTCAGCGTTTTGTAGTTCTGTTGATGTTAAATATGCAGTTGTATTTGTGCTGGATTTCGAACAGTTGTTTATGAATCGTTTTATCCACGCTGTGACCCTTGTAATGTGAGCCATGTCGCTGTGTCGATCTAATAACTCAATTACAATTGAGGACGGCTCGAATTTCACAACATACGCTTTCATTTGTTTTTGTTTTGATTCGCATGTTGTCGGTATGATTTCAACTTTATCAGCTGTTTTGTCATTGTAATTTTTCACCCATTCTGGTCCTTGCCACCACAAAGGATGTTGCAATAGCTGGGAGCAACTGATGCCGCGTGATGCACAGTCTGCTGCGTTTTCTTCTGATTTGACGTACCTCCAGTGTTGTTTCGGGATGACTTCATGCACTTGTTGCACTCTGTTGCTCACGAACGACTTCCATTTTGTGACGTCACCATGCAGCCAGCCTAGTACAATCATGGAGTCCGTCCAGGCGTATATGTTGTTGTCGATGTTGTCCCACTTGCATGCCTTCCGGACCTTTTTCATTAATCGGGAAAGTAATAAGGCTCCGCATAGTTCAAGCCGTGGTAATGTCAATTTGTTATTGATTGGCGATAGTCTAGATTTTGCTGCTATTAATCGACTTAAGGGCTTGTTTTTGCTGTCTAATGTCAGTAGATATATAGTGCATGCATAGGCCTTTTCTGAGGCATCGCAGAATCCATGTACTTGGAAGGGTTTAGTTGTATCGCCCAACCATCTCGGTATCTCGTATCGCGTTATGTTGTGCAAGTCGCTTGTAAACCGCTTCCATTCTTCTTGTACGCCTGTAGGTAAGGTTTCATCCCAGTTGCATCCTGACAGCCAAACGCTTTGGAACATCAGTTTTGCTTTCAATGTCAGAGGTGTCAGCCAGCCCAGTGGGTCGAAGATTTTTGATATCTCGGACAGTAGTTTCCGTTTTGTCAATGGTTTATTGTTGTCAAAGTTTATTTTGTTAGTGAATGCAAAAGTGTCAGATGTAGGGTTCCACTGTACACCCAGGGCTTTTGTAGTTCCATCGTTTGTAAAGTGCATTGTGGTTTGGTTTAGGTCTGATGATGATAAACCTTTAATCAAGGTCGGCTCGTTGCTTGACCACTTCCGTAGCGTTAGTCCTGCTCCGCTCAGCATGTTGATGAGTTGGTACTGCGTTTCTTGTGCTCGCTCGATGGAGTTGTTACCACTTAGTACATCATCGACATACATTTCGTTGTTAATGACGTCAGCTGCTAACGGGTATTTCTCTGCATCATCGTTTGCTAGTTGCTTTAGCGTCCGAAGTGCTAGAAATGGTGCCGCCTTGGTTCCATATGTCACTGTGCATAGCTTGTATTCCTTAAGGGGACCTTGGTTAGTTTCCCTCCATACTATCTTCTGCAATTCTTGATCTTCTTCATGCACTAAGATCATGCGATACATTTTCTCACAGTCTGCTGTAAAGACATACTTGTATCGCCGCCATCCCATGAGTAGTGTCAGTAGATCTTGATGAAGCTTCGGGCCACACTCCATCAAGTCGTTCAGGCTGTAACCTGTGTCAGTCTTCTGTGAGGCGTTGAAAACAACCCTTAATTTGGTTGTCAATGAGTCCTGTTTAAGGACTCCGTGGTGAGGTAAGTAACATGACGGGTTGCAGTCGGGCTTACTCTCTTTCATGTGTCCCATTTCCAAGTACTCTTGCATGAATTTGACATAGTTTTCTGACAGTTTGTCATCTCTGCATAATCGCCTTTCTAATTGCATAAATTGTGCCACTGCTCGTGGCTTTGATTTTCCTAATAGCTGATCGTAATTAGGCTTCATTGGCAAACGAACTGCATATTTGCCATTTTTCAGACGTTTTGTTGTTGCAGTGAAGAACTCTTCGCAGTATCTCTCCGCTGACGTCATTGAACTGCATGCATCCCCACTGATGTCTTCCATTTCCCAGTATTTTGTCAAGTCATCCACTTGGTTTATCACCACGTTGCAATTGAATGTCTTGCTGACGTTGCCTGACAGAATCCACCCTAAGCGAGTCTGTTGAGCTATGGGTTCATTAGTCTCTCCCTTAATCAGTCCATTCATTAGGATTTCAGAGAATACCTGTGCATCTAGAAGTATGTCAATGGGCCTTGATATGTTGTACTCTGGATCGGCTAATGTGATGTTTGTTACGTGAGTCCAAGTTCTTTTTGTAAAGGTGGCGTTAGGTAGATTGTTTACCACCCGTGGCATGACTAATGCTTCCGTGGTGAACTGGAAGTCGTTGTGTACGGACCGACAAAGTAGGTTCACCTTTCCTTTGCTCCTGTTGGATAGTGTGCCGATCCCACTTATGCTCGCGTTTAGCTGTTGACGCTTTACTCCCAGTCTTTGAGCTGCATTCTCAGTGATCAGGGTTATTTGTGAGCCTTGATCAACTAACGCCCGTAGTGTGCTGTAATCGCCATCAGCTGTTTCTACTTGCAATAATGCAGTGGCCAATAGTATTTCGTCATCATTATTCGATGCGAAGTTATTTTGCATACTTTTAGGTGACCTAGTTGCAGTTGACTTCGACGGTTTATCCATCGTTTGTGTTGCTGAGGGCATTTGCGCTGACTGGACGATGTCGTTGTGCAATAGCGTGTTGTGTGGGTCGCTGCACTCTCTGCATCTTTTTTGTGACGCACAATAGCCCTTGCTATGCACATACAGACAGTTTCTGCAAATATTGTTTGATTTTATGAATTCTAGTTTCGCTGAGCTTGCCATGTCAGTGAATTTCGAACACTGGAACAATGCATGATTGGTGTTGCATAATGCACAAATGATCTTATTAAATTGACCAACGTTGTATGCATGGAAGTTTCGAGAGTTTGCTGGTTTGGGGGTTTTGCTGAATGGATGAAATGCGTTGGATTGTGGTTTTGCAGGAGGCTTGCTACTGTTTTCTGGCTTCTTTCTATGCAAAGGTTCTAATGCCATGAATTTGTTCTCAATAAAATCCATAAACTGGTTGAACGTAGGTATCTCTCGCGGATCCGCCCTAGACTGCATGTATTCCGCATACGTTTCGGAGTCTAGTTTCTCGCATAACACGTAGACTAGAATAGGATCCCATGAACCTGTATCTACCCCCAAATTGTGTATCGCATTTATGGTTTCATTGCTCGTGTCATATAACCGCTTAAGGTCTAATGCAGATTGTTTTTGCAGATGTGGCTGACGCATGAAACTCTGGAAATTCTTAGTGAACAACATAAACTTGTTGTTGTACCTATGGTTCAAGATTTCCCAACACGTGTCGTAATTTTCGGGTGAGATGTGTAGATGCTGGACGAGTTTCTCCGCTTCGCCGCGCAATCTCCCTTTTAAGTGCTGCATTTTTTGTGCTTTTGCAATTGCAGGGTTATTGTGTATTGCTTCTACGAACAGATCCATGAAAGTAGGCCATAACGAATAGTTCCCGTTGAAAATGGGAATGTCTATTTTGGGCACGGATTGTTGTTGGTGCACGGAGGCGTTCAGTTTTACGTTCAGCGCCCGCTTTGTTTTTACAAATGCCCGTTCGTGGCGGCAAAACTCGTCATAGTACTCATTAGGCGCCCCGTCTAACAAACCATCGATTCGCAGATGCATATTGTCAATCGCTGACCACCGAGACCCTAACGTCTTCAAAGCGTCTTCTATCTCCCATCTTTCGATGACCTCTTCAATGATCTTACTCGTCACTAACCTGTCGAACGCACGGAAGTTCGCGTTCTGCAGCTGCTGTAGCTCGAGTAGCTTGTCCTCTGCTCCCGAGGAGCTCCCGAACAAGGTCCTGTCAAACTCCACGTGTACCTTGCTAGAGCCGGGTCCACTCTGCACCTTGGTCCCGCATGCTGTAAGCTCCTGCCGCACACCGTGGTACCAATCCCTTAATACTTCGTGAATATTGTTGGTGAAGTACTCATGCGTTTTGTCTTCTACCGCACTCAGCTCCTGATGTTTCTCTTTACATTCCGCCCAAAGCTGATCTAACCGCTCAAGCCTTTGCTGAATGTACTCGGGGGTCTTCCTGCTCGCTGAATCCTTCTTGAAGTTGGTATGGACCCTCTTCATCTCCTCCAGGATCTCAGCCTGACGCGCGATTAAACCCTCCATTGTTAACGAAGTAAGCAAAAAATGAACGATCTTACTTGAAACTCAGGAACTCTCCCTTTACGCTGATGTAACGCGTCGCTCTGGAACCTGGATCGCTGCGACTGCTTCTGCACGGCAACACACGACCAAGACACAAGTCACACGCGACGTTTTACTGACCGACAAATCGGACTGTACGGTACTTGCAATAATTTCGAAGGACCAAAAAAAAATGTAGGGTGCAAATGCAAATACACCTTAACATTAATTATTGTCAATGCAATGCAAATGTCAATATAATGTAAAATGTCAATGAGTGCCAACGGGCTGGAATCAAGAAATAAAAATGCAAGTTGTCCGATCCAAACCGCGTCTATTAGAACACTAAAATTAATATTGAAACAATGCATCATCAATGCTCTGCTCGCTGCTGCTGCTGCGTGATTATCATAATATCTAATGTAGGTCGCACGTGTAAGTGCAAAGGTGCGAGCCTACTTATTGCACAACTCCTACTTAGTAAACAATTTTAAACTCATGTACGTGCACCGTACACACCACTTTCATAGACACTACAACATAATACTTACAGAAGAACGATGTGACTACTCGGGCTCGAAAGAGATGAGAGTATACACTTACGGATCGAAGACGGACTCCGGTACCGGAGTCGGGGTCTTCTCACACGACTAGGAGAGTTCAACACCGTCTATCAGGCGGAGTGTGTGGGCATCATACTGGCGGTCCACGCCCTAGAAGCCAGGAGGGTTACGGACACTCACATACGTATACTCTCCGACAGCGCCTCAGTCCTCCAATTCTTACGGAAAAAATATATCACATCAAAATTAATACTAGAATGCCACAACGCACTAGAACAAATAACCGTATCTAGTCGTAACACGGTGACACTGCAATGGATAAAGGGACACAGCGGATCATTGGGTAACGACGCGGCTGACGAGCTTGCGAGACGCGGATCCAGCACGACGGTCCATGGACCCGAACCTGTTGTACCCATCCCCTTCAACCAAATACGCAGGTGGCTACAGGAATTCACCCAGGCACAAGCGGAAACCTGGTGGACCTCGGCACCAGGCTGTAGGCAGTCCAAAGAGGCTTTGCCATCTTTGGACAGTAGGCTTACCAGACGTTTGCTACGCCTGGACAGGAATGGCCTGCGCCTGATGACGGGGACCATCACGGGACACTGCTCACTTAACAAACACTTCCACACCATAGGCATAACGGATAGTCCTCTATGCAGGGCATGCATGGAGACTGAGGAAACCGTCGTGCACGTTCTCTTTGAATGCACAGAGGTCACCCATATAAGAACACAAACCCTCGGGTCACCCAGATCATACACAGACGTTCTAAGTAAACCAGGAGCCCTAATTAGCTTCTGGAGGGAGGTGGGCTGGTTGGAATAATCCACCCAACGGCCGCCATGGCCCACGCACAATGGTCCACTTGAAGGACTAAGTGCGGAAACCAAACCCCATAACATACAAATAATTTTATTTTATACAAATACATTCAGTAGTTTTTTCATGATACTCATACTCCCAAAGGTCTGTTTATAAAATTACGCGTCCTCTTTTTCCTTCTAAATAATCATCCATTTATTATTTTTATACCATGATTGTGTATTCGTACGCGCACTAGCCTCTTACTGCTTATCACAGCGTCTATCCCTTTCGTATGTGTTGTCGGATGAGATAGCATTCATTTTAACCCCGGCAACAAAATAGTTCGTGCCGCCGACTAGTGCAACCTTACAAATGAAAATTTTTGAATGATGAAATACACTGGGCTTCAAACTTAGTACCACACTTTAAAATTGCGATTTCTCTTCAACTATAGCATCAGAGATTTGAAAAACAATCATTTCATCAACTTCCTTTGAAATTATAGTTTATTATAAATAAGTAACGTGTTTAACTTAAAAAGATAGAAATAAAAAAATAACCATTTTAACTTACTGGAAAAAACTCAAACAACGTTTATAAGGTACTGCCTCCTCGGGCTCTAATTACAGCTTCGAATCGGTTTGGCATACTGAAGACGAGGTTTCGGAGGCGATGTTGGGGAATATATATTTTATATCTTTTTTAAGTTTAAAAAAAGGTTTGGTGGCCAGTTTAATACTCTCCTCATAGTCAGGTCATAAAAATTAGTAATCCCACATTATCTTCATAACAAATCTATAAGAAGTCACGATGCCGAATCGAAACGACGTCTTTTTGATCTTGTTTGCCAGTCACTTCCCTCAGTTATTCTATAACAAAGAAAATAGAAAACCGGTTTAACAAACTATGCATATTTAAAGATGCTTTTTATAAATGCAAAGTCCATTTTTTGTGAAAACCAAGGCGTTATCATGAATATGTAAGAAAATCTGAGAAAATGGGTAGACTCCCGACCGAAGAAATCGCTTTAACCCACTTTGATATTTATAAGGTGTAGCTAGTTTTTTGTTTTACTTGAAATAACAACGAATATTGTAAAGGCACTCATGAAACTTCTTGTTTAAAAAAGTAAGCAGCATTTTGGAGTACGTCTCAGTGTCTTAAGTAGATTTCAATAAAAACACAATAGTTTTTAATACCAACACAAATAATATACGGAATGAGGCAAATGTCATCTGCAGTAAAGATTAACTGTAGGTCAAACACTTTATTTTAATCTGTGAATCTATACGAAGTAGTTACAATATTTTACCAAGAATCTCAACCAACCATTTACATGGTGTATTACGTATGTCGTCAACAACACCGCAGATAAATGAGAATGCCCATACAAGCCGAACCAATATTAGAGAAGTACATAATTTCACGAAACTTCGCCAATATCTATTGATTATTTCGCCATCACCGAGATAGTAAGGGTTGCAAATTATCTACGGACTCATGCAATGGCAATTTCCAACAGAAATGTCTATAGAGCGTCGCAGGTGGTAAAAGAAATTGTCCGCTTTGCCGGACCATTTTATGGCAACTGATGGCATATTGTTTGGAACAAGAGATGATCGGAAAGAAATTTCTCTGTTAATATTCATGTCTCGAGTGAACCTTATGACTGCAAGAAGCTTCGCCGAGATTAATGCAAAAGGTTTTTCTTAGTTTTTGTGGATTTTTTCAATCCACGTGCGTACTGTCTCGCCTAAAATATAAGTTATATGAGGATTCTGGGGCAATACTGAGAGTGAACAGTTTTGTTCGTATTATATTTTTGCTTGGTTCCAACACACATACACACAGTTTTGGGCCCAGGGTCCGTTTTAATAAAGCGAATTTATTATGTAGTCCATTCTGCTTATTATCTAAGATTTTTCTTAATGCTACTACATCATGTTAGAGGTTGACTACCTATTCTCAATGGTTTTTGTATTGTCATAATAAATGAAACAAAAAGCTTGTCAAGTAAAAATAGCTGTCTAAAGGAAAATATATGGTTTTTATTTTTCACGGATAAAATTCCTCTCAAACATGGTAGCAGAGCGTTTAGGATTTTAAAATCGATATTACAAAATACGATAACAGTGTTTATTAGTGAATATGGCAACCAAACCAGATATACACGAGATTAAACATTGGAAACCTAGATGGCACCAACTGGTTGATATGGAAGTATAAAATATCTATGTTACTGAAGGGAATCCCAAAAGCCCTAGATCTATTAGAAAGTAGATATGTAAAAGTTTTATGTAAAGATACAGATGACAAAACTGCTTCAGAAAAGTTTCAAGAACTAGATAGCACAGTCCTTATAATTCTTACGAGCAATATGAAAGATGAAATTGTTCAAAGAATAATGCGTTTCGAGTCTTCTAAAGAAGTATGGGATGAACTAAAAAGGTTGTTTGACGGAGATGGTGACGATTTAGTATATGACAATTGCCTAAAGTTCTTTGAGTACAAGAAGCAACTGGATGACAATATGGCTATACATCTTTCAAAGTTGAAGAATATTTGGTTCAAACTGAACAAAGAAATTACGAAGCTAGAAGGAAACAATGAGTTACCAGAGGTACTATTGATATGTAAGATTTTAGATACTTTACCAGAGGAATACCTTACTTTCAAATCTAGTTGGCTACTTATGAGTAAAAAGGAGAGGTCTATAGAGAGACTAACCTCACAACTCTGTGCCTTTGAGAGAAACATAGATACACAGGCTTCTATGTCTACAAGTGTGAGTAACCAAGCTCTTACAGTTAAAGCGTTTCAGAAGAAAGTAAACAAGGCTTGCAATAAAAAGATAAAGTGCAATTAATGTGGTCAAGATGGACACAAGGTAAGAAAATGCTCTAAGTGGTTGACTGATGGACGACCTCCCAAGCCAAACACAAATACAAATAATGTGAATAGTACAGTCCTAATGAACGTTGACAGATGCTTATACCCTGACAAAGATAATTGGTATCTGGACAGTGGAGCCACAAGCCACGTCACATTCAGGAGAGATTTATTCCATACGTTTGAAGTTTTTGGTTCACAGCATACGGTAATGACAGCGAATGGCGAGAAAGTAGATGCCACTGGTAAAGGTGACATAAAGCTAGAAGCTACGGTTGGAGCGTATGTGTGGTGTGCGCCGACACTGCAGAAAAATTTATTCTCATTATTAGCAGCGCAAGATAGATTACCGCAAAGTTTATTTGAATCTGAACCCGAATTTTGTAGATTGAAATCTAAAGGTGAAGTCAAAGTTACAGGCATTCGAAAGAAAAGAGGAGGGCTGTTCAAACTTAATGTGAAGAATGTAATGCCACCAATTCTAGTCGAAATTAATGCACTGACACGCCAAGATTTATTACAGATTTATCACGAGAGACTTGTACATCAAAGCAAAACGCATGTGAAGAAGCTAATTGAAAGGGAACTGAAGATTAAGGTACCGAATAATACACATGAATGTTGTGAAGGTTGTAGCTTTGGAAAAATGAAAAGGCGACCTTTTGGAACCAGAGACAGAGCATAGGTACCTGGCGAGATAATGCATTCAGACGTGTGTGGACCTTTTCCGTTTTCATACATAGGATATCGATATTTCGTTCTATTTAAAGATGATTTCAGCAAATACCGCTATGTATACTTTATGAAACAGAAGTCTGAAGTCCATTCAAAGCTATATATTGATGCTAGAAGAAAGCAAGGTAGCTGGTCATGTAGTAAAAGAACTATTAAGCGACAATGGTGGAGAGTTTGATAACGAGAAAACTCGAACAATACTACAAAGGTATGGCATCAAGCATAGATTGATTATGCCATATACGCCACAGCAAAATGGCTGTAGTGAACGGGAGAATAGAACACTTGTCGAAGCCGCTCGTGCCATGATGTACGCGCACGAAGAGTTGCCTATTGCCTGTTGGGCAGAACTTATAAATACCGCAGCGTATGTGCTGAATCGTACAGGACCCACTCCTATTGATGGTAAATCACCATACGAATTATGGTTTAACAAGAAACCAAAGATAAGTCATTTAAGAATCATTGGAACTCCTTGTTACGCCCATGTACCCAAGCAAAAGCGTACGAAATTGGACAAGAAAGCAGAAAAATGTTTATTGATCGGTTATGATAATGATGACGGGTATCGTCTTCTGAATGGAAATTCACTTGTACGATCAAGAGATGTAGTATTTCAAGAGTAAGCAATCGACAGATCTGACACGAAATTGGATAATGCATCAAATTCTGCTGAGAAAAACTCTGAGATGGAAATAAGTCTACGATTACCAACGAATCCTTTTGCAAGGGAGGAGAATGATCGAACGATTCATGATGTAAGGGAGGAAGCAAATGAAAGTTCAGACACATTTCAAGAGTGTATACCTCCTGAATCGTTTGAAGATACACCTGACACAGAGATAAATAACGGAATCCCAGAATTATCTTCGGAAACTCAAGATGAGAGTGATGAAACTGATGATGTGGACAAAGATTTATCAGATCAAACATTACCAGAACGCTTGGAAGCGATAAAAGATGAGATTTTACCAGATAGAGAAATAGAGAATGAAGGACGAATAACTCTTCGAGACAGATCAAAGTTAAGACCACCTGCAAGACTTGGTGACTACGTAATGATATCAGTAGATGATAGGACTGAAAATGATGAACCTACAACATATACTGACGTACTACAGAGTCAGGACAAGGAGCATTGGTTAAAAGCAATGAAAAGTGAAATTAAGTCCTTAGAAGAAAATAAAACCTGGTCTCTAGTTGATCTACCCAAGGATCGCAAAGCTATTTCGTGCAAATGGATCTATAAAATCAAAACGAACGCTGATGGCACAATCGACAAATATAAAGCAAGGCTTGTTGCTCGAGGTTTTTCTCAACAACCCGGAGTTGACTTTGACGAAACGTTTAGTCCTGTTGCAAAAATGACGACAATCAGATCGATCATAAGCGTTGCTGCGAACGAAGGTTTATCTCTTACTCAATTTGATGTCACAACTGCTTTTCTAAATGGGTCTATCAATGAAGAGATATACATGAAACAGCCAGAAGGTATAAATGACGGAACTAAACGAGTTTGCAAGTTAAAGAGAAGTCTATACGGACTTAAGCAAGCACTAAGATGTTGGAATAAGAGCATTGTGGATTACTTGAAGACCATAGGCTTTCAACAAAGTCAAACTGATCCTTGCTTATTTATTCGAAAACGATTGCAGAATAAAATCATTTTGGCATTATATGTCGATGACGGACTCGTAGCTGCAACAAAGCAGTAGGATGCAGATAAGTTTATGGCAGAACTTAAACGAAGGTTTAAGATAATACTACTATCTAGGTTTGCAACTACTATACAAAGATGATGGCTCCATAAGTATAACGCAGAAGCATTACACTGAAAAGGTTTTAGCTAGGTTTGCGATGAGCAGCTGTAAATCAGTAACTACACCTATTATCAGAGATTCGGAACTACGAAAGTCTGAAAGAGAGGGAATAGACGAGAAGTCATACCCTTATAGGCAAGCTGTTGGTGCCTTAGCTTACCTCATGGTAGGAACACGTCCTGATATTGCCTACGCTGTCGGTGTCGTTTCCAGAAGCCTAGAAAATCCTTCAAAAGAAGATGTATTAAAGGTAAAGCGAATAATGCGCTATCTACAAGGTACATCAAGCTATGGAATAACGTATAAAAAGGATTACAAGTCAGGAATACTAGAAAGTTTTAGTGACTCCGATCACGCAGGAGACGTCAAAGACGGTCGCTCAACTAGTGGCATCCTTTGTTTATATGCTGGCGGACCTATCACCTGGGCAAGTCGAAAACAGTCATCGGTTGCTATTTCCTCGACCGAAGCTGAAATAGTTGCTGCGAGCGAAACAGCACGAGAAATAGTATGGCTGCAAAGACTATTTGATGAAATTTCTGCTCTGAAGAATGTTCCCATACTGCAGATTGATAATGACGCCGCTGTGAAGTTGGCTCAAAATCCTGAACTTCACAGAAGAACAAAGCACATTGCAGTCAGACACTTCTATGTGAGAGAACTAGTTGCAGATGGAAGACTTAAGGTTCAGCACGTTGGTACACAATTTCAAAGTGCTGTTTTCTTAACAAAGGCTCTTAGCCGGCCATCTATGATAACAATATTGGACCGAATTGGTTTACATTGTTTGTTAAATTAGTATTTGTTATTTTTATGACTTTACAAAAAGGGAGGATGTTAGAGGTTGACTACCTATTCTCAATGGTTTTTGTATTGTCATAATAAATGAAACAAAAAGCTTGTCAAGTAAAAATAGCTGTCTAAAGGAAAATATATGGTTTTTATTATTCACGGATAAAATTCGTCTCAAACACATCAGGGCGAAAAATAATAACAAAGTTGGTTCCCTGTATTGTATTGTATGTATATTCGCTAGAACGATGAGAATATATATTGAAACTTGGGACTCGCTCTTCAACCAAGAGCGGTGTTTTTTTGGTTAGAGTTTTTTTTATTATATTTTCAACACTGTTGTGATGGCGAGCTCAGCGGCAGTATGCCGGCCACACACGTTACGATATACTAGTGCAAGTCTTGGCTTGCTCCAGTATACAGTAACGTATGGTGGAAGATAATTGTGCAAGTTTAGGTAATTGCGCAAGTTTCCAGACTTGATCAATTTTCGATTTCGAACTTGTGCTAATTTGCGTTTGCGCAAGTTTACCGAAGCGTGTGTTGGTGGCATTTTCGCGTTCATTTTCAATTTTTTACTGTATGCACGTCCTGCGGTCGGTTTCGCGCCAAAATGTCGAACGACGAGACACTTGGAGTTCGAGAGAATTTGGAGGAATTTATCAATATTTATAGAGATGTATTTGGCAAATAAAGATTATCAAAAAAGGGATATAATAGAGCTGCTTATAATAAATTAATCGAACAATTTCAAAAAATTGTACTAATCGCCAACCGTGAAGTGAATGTTAAAAAAAATAATAGCCTACGTACGAATTACCGAAAAGAAAAGAAAAGTATTTTCTGTTTTTTATAGCAGATATTAAGCAAACCATTGCCATAACGTCATTAAAGGATGTCATTACTGCTCATCACAACAGAACACAGCAGCCTTATTGCGTTTATAATTCGGCAAGGCACCTTTGCCATCTTTGCCCTTGCAAAGAGTATGAAAAATCTACCAATCACATGCAAGATGAAAGACGCGATGTGGAATACCGTCTGTGTGATTGGTCGATTTTTGGCTGGACGGTGACTTTCACAAAAGTTATATCGTTCAAGCGTACTTGAGCCGTCTGTGTTCACTCTCAAATTTCCTATATTTGTGCAAATGTAGACTTGCAACATTATATCGTAAGGTGTGTGGCCAGCTTAAGATCTCGCCTCTCGTGCTTTGAGGTCGTGGGTTCAAATCTGGGAAAGTACAAATGTGACTTGTATAGAAGAACTGCAGGAACTACTTCAATAAAACTCGCTGGTTCTCACTTATCTGGTTTATTTTCCGAGGCTCTCTCGTAACACGGTTGGTAACCGACAGACCATTCAAAATAGCGCGCTACACAAGAAAACAAAAAACAGGAAGTAAGTGTAGCGCACCAACTCGGCGGAAACAGTCAACAATTTATTTAAGACATGTCATGTTAACAACCTAAACAGTTCTTACAAACTCTAAATTCTTCAAACAGTTTGATATAATATTACACCATAACACAGGAATTAATTACTACACAACTCTTAGTATTATATAGCAAAACAAATAGATTATCAGCAAATCCAACTAGCGCCATCTGCAATATGCGACGACGTTCACCCCTAACGTCAAAACGACCGTTGTCACATCCGCAATGCAATCACAAACAGATTAATAACTAACTACCCAGAAATCACCAATCTTATTATAATCCTTAAGCTCTAAGACAAAAAATGAAAGGAACAATTAATGCGTTGCTGTAGATGTAAATAAATATTTAACAAAACAAATGGGTTAAGCGAATCTTACTAACGCCATCTAGTGATATTTAACGACAGTCATTCCTAACGTCAAATGACTGTCGTCTTACCCTCACAAGTAGATTAACAACAACTCAAACGTCAAACATATATCTTAATAAAATAACTAAACTCTAACACTTGTTCAAATTCATATTAAGTACTTTTTAGTTTATCTTGGATATCGCTAAAACCAATGAAATCTGGACTTATCATCATCAATCAAATACATAATACAAATACATAATAAATCTATAGAAACTTCTAGAAATCGTTTTTGTACATCGAAAATATTTCCCAAAATAATTGCCAGGATGTTAAAGGTTAAACAGAACCAGAACCCATTTCCAGAATTAATGGAAGTGTTTTTTTTTTGTCTGTTTATTTGTGCACGCATCACGTAAAATGTATGAAACCAATGCACATAACTTTAAGTGACCAGAAAATAGTAAACACCAGTTCATCACTTCGGGACAATACAAACAAGACAGAGCAAAACTCAGTAAAATCCTTCTATTAAAATACGACATATCTCACACTCAAGAATGGTCGCAATGAGCTCCTTACATTTGGTCGTGTTGGCAACATACATCCTGGTCCTGAAAAATCGGCTGCAAGGTCATCAAATGCTGCGCCTGACACTAAATCAGTAACAAGAAGTATAGTGCGTGATATAGTGTTTCCTGATTCAGAAGACATTCTATGCTACCAGATGCTGCCGGATGATGAAATTCCTTCTTTAATGAATTATACAAATGATAAATAACTGTCATATAACTACTAAAACTTTTTAAGCTTAAAATGATATTGTGTTTTAAGTGTGGAGAATTGGGGGTTCTAGATCATGCGCTCGAGCAAAGCGAGAGCAAGTGATCCAGAATCCCCAATTCTACCGTACTTACAGGGATTTATCAAAGTTTGAAATAAAACTAAAATCTTACTAGGTGCCTAGGTATCTTTGCAGTTGGTTGCTAGGATAGTCGTAAATGATAGCCTAAAATTAAAAAAAAACGTTATATCAGTCCGTTTTAAAGTTCGATTACAATTTTGAATGCAGGTTATTCTTAAAATACACAAACAACATTTTTGTATTGTTTTGAATGCATAATATGATGTGCTAACATTTCAGTGTAAACACGTTATTATTGAAATTCGCTTAATATACTCGTAACACGCGGTGCATTCCATCTGCTTTTTCAACGATCAGAAGCAATTATGACCGAGGGCAAAATATAAATTTTTCTTTTACGTGTTACGAGTTTCATGGAAATTAAACTAGATTGCTTTTTAATATTTTTCTTTTGCTGAAAACATGTTGGTAATCCGCCAGTTTTGCTTCTCTGATTTCTACTGTAATGGTATAAAAAATACTTGCACAGATGTAAGCTCGCTCGTTTCCTCCAAATGTTACCTCAGGGTCGTTTTTCCGAGATGGAAATGTTTTTACTTTCAATACAAAAGTGCTTGTGTATTGAAAACGCTGTACAAATTGTCGGAAAAGATCCCAAGGGCACATTGAAAGCGTGTTTTGCAGATACATGTTACTTGGCGTCTTACCACCGAATAAACGTTCACTTAGAGTGGTTTGTCAATACAACTCGGAAAGCTTTTACTTTGCGCTCCTTGGAAATACGTAAATATTTTTGGCTATTGTGTGGGTAGAAGTAATAAGTATTTCAACGCGGTTTTCATACCCTCGAGGGCCAATTGGCAGACATTTAATCAAATGACAGCTATTGTGTGAACGATTGCGCCTTAGTAGAAATCAATGTCACAATCGCAATACGTCTTACTTACAAATTTCAGTACATTTTATTTTTCATTGTGTTATTCTTGTCTTTGTATGTCAGTCTTGAATTCTGAATTTTATTTATTACTAGCTTTATTTATTTATTATTAAAAATATTTAATATCAAATAACTTTGCTGCAAGAGAACTAAGACTGAATTGCCAAATTTAAGTGGCAGTGGGCAGGGCACATTGCACGCACAACGGATGGCCGGTGCGGCCGAAAAAATCTGGATTGGCGACCGCGTATTGGAATACACAGAATCGGAAGGCCTCTAGGTGGAGTAACGACCTGGTCAAGACCGCGGGAGTCCAGTGGACGTGAAACGCGCAGGACCGATCAGTGTGGTGACGCTTGGGGGAGGCCTATGTCCAGCAGAACGGTGTCTCTTGCGTGAAAGTTGAAAATGAACAAAGTCGTGTTTCTAAGCTAAACCGGTTACCATACGATTATAAAATCAACATGACATCTAAAAATAAACATGTTACCTACCTGACGTCTTCACCTTTATCATTTTCCGATGTTTCAACGTGTGAAGACCTCGTGTTGACACAGGTGATATTATTATATTTCCATCGAGTGTATATTTTTGTAACATTACAAATGTCGTTTGTTAAACCTTCAAAAAACTTTAAAACATATATCTTTTACAGTTTTTTTATGGATTCTAATAACGGTTGCTGGTAAAGGTCTCCACAAAATGCCTGAATATGGACGGTACCGTATAGGTTGCCCAAAGACCTGGAAGCATACCGCGAGGTTTGCTTCGAGAAGTTTTTGGAAGGACATGGCGAGTTCTCTGCTTAGCAATGGGACAGTATAGCCTTAATAAAAGAGTAGATTTGATTAAAAGAAGTCTTCGTATTTTAAATTTTCCTGTAACAAATTACTTTAATTAACAATAAAGCACCGATCTTCCTGAAAGTTTCCTCTTGTATTACAAATTATATAAAGCAAAGCCTTTTCCACGTACAATATACGTATGCAAAGTAGTGTAGTATAGTTTACGATAGATACGAACTCGTTAAAATGTTCGCCTTCGACGCGATACAACAAAGTATCTCTTGGAAAGCTATGTTGATCCCGGTTTTATACGTTTTCGATTATTATGGCTGCCATAGTACCCCGGGCCGAACGTAAACAGCGTTTCACTTTGAACTGGGAATAAAATGAATTGTGAATTTGTGCTACGGCGCAGGCTGCAACTATTTGGTAATCTATGTAGATTATCTTTGGTTTTATTCCGAGAAATAAATTATTTGATTTTCATGTTCTCACTAGGTATTTTCCGTGGCATTGCTCCAGTGGTCTATCCCATAGGAACCGTAGGTAGTATTTCAAGGATAAAAAAAACCTTTAGGCAATCAACTATAGTCAATATATAAGCCGAAAGACGTCCTCTGCTGGACATAAGCCTCCCCCAAGCGTCTCGCCTCATTGACCTCCCATCACCAGATCATCGGCCTTTCAACGCAACGTCTTCCGGTTCGCAGTCGCCACTCCAGAACTTTTCTGCCCAATCGGCCATTCGTTCTGCGAGCAATGTGCCATTTAAGTTTGGCAATTCTTCGGGCTATGTTGGTAAATCTTTTTCTCTAGCGGATGTCTATGATAGAATAGTTAGTCAAAGAATTTTCGTATTTGAATCAGAAAGATCTTTTACAAACATAAAAACGAGCAAATTAAAATATTTAACTTACGATTACCTCCTACGTTTAGAGATTTTTGCCGTACTACACAGCTAACAGACAATTCTTCCTTGGTCCTTATTCAGGCACTTCAGAAAATGTCTGATTAAAACTTGGTGTTCCTACCAATGGCCATTTATTTCTTAATTTCAAGTGAACCTTAGTCACCAAACATAAGTTCTTACTAGCTTGTAACTTTTAGTTAGGGACTTAGCTTAATAAGTTTTTAGAAGTTGTTGGACAAACTTTGGGTGGGTTAAGCAAAGTACAGAACCTAAACTTGAGTTCGGTCTAAGATAAACTCTATAAGAAAACTGAGACGAAGCTAATTAATTTAAAAAAACAGAAGTTGGTTTTGAGGGCTTCA
Source organism: Orthosia cruda (assembly GCA_964057195.1). Lineage (NCBI taxonomy): Eukaryota > Metazoa > Arthropoda > Insecta > Lepidoptera > Noctuidae > Orthosia > Orthosia cruda. The sequence continues at coordinate 22,498,927 of OZ059829.1, read as the reverse complement.
AATTAGTTTTTAGGTTATTTCTAGGTCGGCTAATTTTGTTAATTAAGTATATTGGTTGGTTCCCTGTGATGTTTTTAGTACGAACTTAGTTTTATTATTTGGATCAGCGGCTAAGTAATTACGTAAACCGAAAGACGGGAATGTTCAGTTTAGTAAAATTTTCCGGCAGTTGAAAGTTGAGAAGCGTACATAACAGAGGATAGTTCATATTACGTTGGTTCTTTAAAATGAAAAGACTACTATTAAAATAACAGCGAATACAGATATCATCATCATTTCAGCTGAAAGGCTATAAAACGAGGAGGTTGTACTCAATGTATCGTTACAACCGGATGAAATCCACGAAATATTTCATTACCGAGACATTAGCTTTCTCATATTATATAAAAAGACTGCAATCTCAAACACGTGTCCAGTGAATTTATACTATATTGGAACACGACCCCAAACGTTCAGTATTTCCACTCAATTAAATGACTCGATGGGACAGAAATTCGGGTACAGACAGATTTAATCGCAAGACATTTTGGTTTGCCATGTGTAATTTCCCACCGGTTGGGTTTGGACCCACCCTTTGATTATTACCTCTTTAATAGTCCTTACATTTTTATGTCTTATCTTTTGTTTTGTCGCAGTTCTGGGGTCATTATATTTTGGGACAGTTGCATTGTTGGCTCTTCGTTCGAGGGTGCTTAAAGTTTTTGGTATTTTGGTCTCGCCGGTTGCTTATTCTGGCGATTTTACTCAATTGGTTTGCGTATTCCCTTTAGTTTTATATTTCTGAGCTTGGCCGATTTTTGTAGCGTTAAGTAGTAATAAAAATACTATATGCTTGTTGTTCTTCTTTGTTAGTGTTGTCCCTAAAACATGACACATTCAATCTCAAATCTCGTTACGAAAACTTTCGCAAACGCATTTCAGTGTTTTTACCAATATTAGGTACTGTCTCAACTTTTTATAGATAGGCAGAGAACTGCTAAAATTTCCAGATTATCTGAGAAAAGTACTTGGAGCGTTTATATTAGAGTTTGAGATCATCAATCACTTCTTGAAGTCCTTCCATTTTACTAGTGTCTCTTTCGCAATTTTCACTGACCGAACAGCTGTGTCCGATTCTTTGTTACCTTCTCTTATTAGACAGTAACATTTTTGTGAAAGTCTAATGAAGAAAACTGTCCAGACATGTCTCAGCTTGGACTGTATTTAATGGAAAATGAGACATGTAAAACATATTCGCAAACTTTTTCCATTAACGGTCTCTGGTTGATAAATTGCGGCTAAATGTTAGTTGGCATTATGCGTATCATACTGCAGCTCGAGGCAAAATTGATAGGTAATTATTTATAGAGAATTATTTATCTTAAGTTCCATTAACAATGCAAAACTAAGTTATTGATGTGGTTTGAGCATTTTGAGTTCTCTCACACAAACACCTTATATGTAGGTTAAAAGTGGGTTTTTTATCTTAAACGCGGCCTTACCGCTCGTACCTGCTCCATCCCTATTGACCCTAGATACGACACTATCGATCAAATGGGGATTACTCTTACATTAAATGGAAATAAAATTGCTTTAGGCACAGCGTATCGTCCCCCACGATTCGACTTGGACCTTTTTCTCAACGCCATAACTGACTCCATTAACTCCTTAGTAAAATGTGACCACTATGTACTGCTTGGCGATTTCAATGTTAACTTACTGAATGTTAACGGACAAACTAAGAAAGTATGTGAGTTTTTGAATAGCCTAAGACGAAAACAACTGGTAACTTCGCCCACCCATGGCTCAATAAATGGTCATTCAAGTAAATATAAACCCCATACAATTGTGTACAGACCCATCAAGCAAATAAATAGAGAAGTACTGGGCAGTGATTTATCGCGCATACACTGGGACAACATCTTGGCTTGCATAATGTTAATGACATGGTTGAAGCATTAAATGGAAATTTTAGCGATTTTCGATACGCACGCACCGGTCAAGAAATTTTTAATTAAGGAACCGTCATATCCCTGGATAACAGACACAATTAAATTGATGATGCGCTTGCGTAATGACGCTGTGACCAAGTACCGTAAAACGAAATCCGAGTCCAAAAAAGCGTTCTACAAGCAGTTGAAATCTCTGGTGTTAAATTCCATATTTAGAGAAAAGGTTGCGTATTAAAAAATCCGAAAGCATTATGGCAAAATTTGAGAGGCACTGTATTACCTAAGAAACAAATAGATGACCTTCCTACTCACCTCAGAGATCCAAATCAAATCAATGATCACTTTATGAGTGTTCCTGGTAATCCTGTCTGTAATATATCGCAGCGCACTTTCTTTGAGTCTCATCGTTATGGTGATGATAGCTTTGCATTTGCGTTACAACCAGTAACGGTTGATCAGGTTTTGCGATACTTCCGCCAGCTAAAATCTAACGCTGAAGGCTGTGATTGGCTAACGCTGAATATGCTTTTGCTTACACTCCCACATACACTAGAAGTTATCACTGACATTGTGAACCGCTCAATTGTCTCAGCAACCTTCCCTGACATCTGGAAAACTGCTATCGTTAGGCCATTGCCTTAAAAATCAAATTCGACTGACTTCAAAGACCTTAGGCCTATTAGTATTCTGCCTTGCCTTTCTAAAATTGCTGAAAAGGCGTTATGCCAGCAGCTTACAAAATATCTAGAAGATAAAAACTGTAAAAGACACGAGACTTCGCGTGATGATTTAAAAACGGACACTTCCCACGCTAGATTTGATAATGTCTTTTTAAAGGTACATGTGTTTGTCTATTTTATTTTTCTTAAACCATAGACCGTAACATAGGTAACATGGATTAGACCTCCTATAAGCTAGGTGTACACTATTATAAGGGTAGCGTAGTCTGACTCCTTTGTGAACCGTTTTTATTCGTTCTGGTCTTTATTTCCTAATTGAAATTTGAATTTGAAATGTAGATATATGACACAGAACGATGAAAAACGGGCGTCAGTTTTTAGTTTTGGTTCTGGACTGAACGCCGAAAGCCGGTTTACTACTGGGTATTCTGAACTGGACTGTTTTATCTAAAACTCTCTAAACCTAAATATCCAGCTTGTGTAAGAGTAATATAATCTGAATTGCACTAAAATATAAATATTGTGAGATTGTATGATTTTACCTACGTATCTGACTACTATCCGTTTCACTCCTGGCTGCCTGCCTTCCTACCTACTGTATGCCTACACAACTGCATACCAAACCGTGTGCCTGAAAGACCGTCGTGGTGTCTGCTCACCTGTCCCTCTCAAGCTTACCACGACTTTTGAAGAGTTCCAGTCCGTCCAGCTGCCTGCCTAACCGATTTGCTACCTACTCTACTGCCTACCTGCCCAATTGCCTGCTTGTCGTCGTGGTGCCAACTCACCCGCCTACCTCGGTCATACCACGGCTTCCAGCCCGTCCTGCTGCCTGGTTAGCTGCCTAACTCCAGCAACCCACGTCGTGTGAAGCCGGCCCTTCTGATTATATACTCGATATCCTTTTTCTTAATTTTAATTTTTAATTACTTTTATTTTATTAACGTAGTTAACGTTAGCTCTCCGGAGCTTACGTTACGCTACAAACTGTAAACTGAACCGTCATTTAAAATGTTGAAAAGCGACCATCGCAACCGTCATAAGACCAGGAATGAATGAATGTCGGCCTATATTGTAACCCAAACAGATGGTGTGGCCACGGCGACAGAAAACAATAGGTCCCTTTAGGATTGTCCCAGCTTTCTCTTCTTAGTGTAACTAAGAAATGACCACGTGGGTGTTTAGAATATGACACACGTAAGTTTTACGCGAATTTTATCGTAGGAGTATAATAAAACTTGTAATATACATAAGATTTAGAGAAATGGTAGCTAATTAGATAAGATTATGTATATTTTTATAGTTTCATACTTGGAGTAAGGAGGAATCTAGGTTAAGACTTTTGTGTTGACCTTTGTACACCTTTTATATTTTTCATATGTAGAATTAAGTACGTAGATTAAGGAAATGTATAATTTGTGTAGATTTAAGTAAGATAAGATAGATAAAATCGGTATATCTATGGCGCCATTCCCAAGTAGCGTTGGGAGAGAGGGGTGCCTTTGTTCTCGCCGAGCGGTTTTGTATAAAGGCCGGCCCGCTTGGGGGCAGAGACACAGTCGGTCTTCCACTCTACAAGTAGTAACAAGTAAGGAATAAATTTGAAGATACAAATCAAGATAGTATTTTCATTTCCTTAACAAGACTCCAACGAATAACCAATACAGTCCACTTCAAAAACATTCTGCCTCAGCTACAGTCAGGCTTTCGCAAACAGCGTGGTACGTCTAGGGCTCTTTTGGACGACTGTCTCGTCCAAAAGAGTATAACGTTCTATCAGCACAAGATGCTTTTGCAAGCTACTTGTCCTACTTGATTTTTCGCGAGCTTTTGATTGCATAAATATAGATCTGTTTCTGTCAAAGCTTAGCTACTATGGACAATTCACTGGTTCCAAAGCTATCTCACTAACCGACGTCAGGGTGTCGAAATACAACTTAGCAATAGCTCATCTCTTGTTTCGTCACTCACTTCTGTTTACAGAGGAGTCCCACAAGGCTCAATACTGGGCCCCATTATCTTTATTTTTTATTGTGCGGATATCATAAATGCCCTGAAGCAATGTAGTTACCTTAATTAGGCTGATGACGTACAAGTCTATATTTCCTTTAAACCAAGTGACTTTGACATTGCAATAAAGGATCTAAATGATGATCTTGACAGGATAGCATGTTGGGCTGAAAATAATGGTTTGGTACTTAATCCTACTAAAACCAAATATATGCTGTTTGGAACCAAGAACCAAATCAGTGCAGTGCCTGCAACACTCAACGTTGCCCTGCTGGGTGAGTCGGTCAGTCGAGGCGGTGAGGCCCGTTATCTGGGTCTGAACATGGACGCTGGGTTAAGATCTCATATCTTACTGACACGTGCGCCTCATGCGCACGTGTCAGAGTCAGTGCGCACTTGTTTTTACCGGCTTAAGGTGCTGTCCAATCTGAACTGTGTCCGGCGCACGGGCTACTGGGCCTCAGATTCGATCTCTCCGGGAGGCCATGGTTGAACGCTTGAACCTGTCTTTGAAGGCGGTCTCCGAATGGGGTGATGCCAATCTGGTCAGTTTCAATGCTGCTAAGACCCAGGCGTGTCTTTTTCCGCTAAAAAGAGCCAATTCCATCCGGCTCCTTCTTTCCGTGGTGTAACCGTGCCGTTAACGGACCACCTCGAACTTCTTGGTGTTACGGTGACATCTACCCTCAACTTCGGTCCATACATTGAGGCAAAAGCTCAGTTAGCTGCAAAAAAGTTGGGGATTCTTGCAAAGGTGAGACGGTACTTCACGCCTAAACAGCTGCTCAACTTGTATAAAGCACAAGTTCGGTAATGCATGGAGTACTGCTCTCACCTCTGGGATGGATCTGCCAAATACCAGCTTAATGCACTTGAGTCGATTGACAGACGCGCCAAAAGGCTTATTGGCAACGATGCACTAGTCGCATCAAAGCTCCAGAGCCTCGAACATCGACGCCGAGTCGCCAGTCTGTCGGTCTTTTATCGGTTACATTTCCGGGAATGTGCGATGGAACTGCACAATTTGATTCCGCCTAGCCCTTTCCATCATCGGACTACAAGGCGTACGGCCATGCGCCATCGGTACATGGTAGACATCCCTCCCATACGCACAAAGCGTTTTGCTAATACTTTCATTGTGCGCACAGCTAAGGAGTGGAATTCCCTTCCGGAGTCTTTGTTCCCTGATAGCTACAACCTAGGGGTCTTTAAGTCAAGAGTGAATAGGTTTCTTCTAGACAAGCGTGCTTCACCGTAGACCACATCATCGCTTAAAATCAGGCGAGATGATGGTCAAACGCTAGCCTATAGAATATAAAAAAAAAAAATAAGATAATTAATTTAGCATAGTAAAATTCCGGGATTTGAAAAGGGGGAAAAAGCTAAAGGGAATATCTTTTCTGTGTGTATGTGAGTTGTATGTGTTATGTATGTATGTGTAATGTATGTATGTGTTGTGTGTACGAGTATATGTGAGTGTCTGCTTGCCTTCTTATGGTGTAAATAATTTTTCCGTGTCGTCATAGTTTAGGGTGAGAAGATACTGTACAAGAAGTCTGAGATATTGGTAAACAAAACCAGTGTTTGAATAATTTTATCTTCACTCTTATCTTCCTAAACCGTTATGCTGATTGCTAGATAATCTCGATAAAGCTTTAAGAATATACCTTACACGATATAGCCCTGTAATTACACATTTAGATCGCTACTTTCCGTTCCTTTCCTCCAGAGATTCCATTTTCATTACACAGTACTTAAAAGTAATGAACTGCATCCGTATGCTAACTACTTAATGACCATTTTACATTAAATTGAACCTTAAAAGTACGCTATCCAAAGCAGATATTCCCTTGAAAAAATCTTTTGAAAAGAGTAACCGGATTTTTTTTTTATCAAAAGCCGTTTTATCCAGTGTGATCTTTATTTCAGTCTGAAGATGGTTGAGTAGAACAAGAATATTTACTGTTATGTGAGATTAGAGATTATTTTAAGTGGTGTGTTATCTTTTTTTGAGATTTTAACTTAAAGATTTGTAGCTTTATTAGGCTTGGTGAAATGAAAGCAGGTTGTAAAGGTAATCGAATTTAGCTACTAACATTTTGCAAAATTAAGGATCAATTTCAGTGATGAAACTGTTAGATTTGTTGATCGCGTTTAGTTTCATTGGTGAAATTTTCCCTGAGTGAATTGATATTATAGGTTGAAATGTTTGATACTTAGACAAAATACCCATGACCTAACACTATTAATGAATTGGTCTTTTATCAAACTAAGTATTTATAATTTTCAGCAATTTACTACACCAAGATTTTTCGGACTATTTCAAAGAAAGTATGAGGCTTGCAGTCACCCAAAGGGCAATGACGTTTTTCCTTGCGTGATCGAATCAGAAATGTAGAGATCCGAAGGAGAACCAGGGTTACCGATATAGCCCGAAGAATTGTCAAACTTAAGTGGCAGTGGACAGAGAACATTGCTCGCAGAACGGATGGCCGATGGGGCAGAAAGATTCTGGAGTGGCGGCTGCGAGCCGGAAGACGTTTCGTTAGAAGGGCTCCCACAAGGTGGACTGATGACCTGGTGAAGGTTGCGGGGATCCGCTGGTTGCGGGTCGCACGGGACGGTCAAAGTGGCGACGCTTGGGGAAGGCCTATGTCCAGCAGAGGACGTCTTTTGGCTGATATGATGATGATGATATAGTTGCTAACATAAGAATTTGTAAGTTAAAATAGATCGAAGACTTTTAACAAACATCCAACATCCATCCACTATCTCGTCGCTTGACATTTCCCCCTAAAACATATTCTCCACTCAAATAACTTTTACATTATAAAGACGCGCTCTCTTAAGAACTGGAGTATCAAAGGAAGTTTGTTTTCACGTCACTTTGGCATTATTTCACTATATTAGTATGGAGATACGACCAGCCAGTTTGAATTGACCTGTCTACCTACCCTCGATTCTTGAAAATTAGTAAATTATGGTTCAGTTGAAGACCCGGCTGGAGGTCTAGAGTTTTTGGTTGGTCGTTACTAGTTGTTCGTTAGCCAGGGATCGGCATCCGGTTTTCTTATCACGGCACATCCGGCTCCAGAGCCTTTTGTTTCTTTGAGAGTGTACCGGATGCCTGGGATCACGATGGCTGAGCGTAAACATTAGGTCGTATGTGGCATCAGCTGGTATTATCTTATAAAACCGTCTTTAATAGAATTTAATTGAAGTTGCATAACTAAATTAGTTTATTTGATTAAAAAATATTTTTAAGGCCTCTTGTTCACACACATTTTTTCAGTTTAAAAATACACGGTTAATTCGCCGTATGTAGGCACGGCTGTCAATGTTGTATGGGTCACTGTGAGAGCTTGTTGACATACATGGTGGCGCCACGTCACGGCACCGCCGCCGTATGCACCGTGCGTCCCCCTCGGCGCGCCACGCCTACGCACAGCCAGATTTTCATCACTGTTGTATCGCAGTCTATGCGAGCGTGTCGAAGGTGCCGGACGTTTTAATTTATTCGGCAGAAAAAAATGTAATGAGCGGCATGTCTCGACGGGTAGCTTTGCCGTGCCATGTACACACTTGCACGTTTTGTTAACCGCACGGCTAACTCGCCGTACGGTTAATAAAACGTGTATGTACAAGAGGCCTATACTGTCCTGTATCTATGCACCCAAATGAGCTTTTCAAATCAAAATTATAAATTAAAATGTTACTGTAATTTAACTAAAAGATTCTCAGATAGATTGAGCCCACGGGTAAGATACACACATTTTCAGTCAAGAACAAACCAGTATATGACCCGTTAAGGTCGTTTTTTCCTACCAATACTAAAACGTGAAAGTCTATACGTTTGTTACAAGTCAATCATGACTCAAAGGCTGAACGGATTTAACACACACACACTGCGTAGCATTGCATTTTGCATGGAGTAATATTTTTTCGGTAATACGTTCACGAGGGATATTTTTTTTTTCGACACACCAGCATTACAAAAAAAAGATTTCTTTGCTTCACAGTCAGACGGAAGACTTCTATTTTAAATACAGAACGCCATAGCCCCAGTCTAGAGATAATTAGACAAACCTCATGTCTTCTGGACGACACAACTAACGCGTGTAACGTGTTCGCATGCCGCAATGGAATGGCGGTTTTACACGATAACAAGCAAAACATATGACGGAATATTCACCAAATGACAACCCGTATAATGCACCTGAAGCACGGTATTTTGAACTTTATGTTTTAGATAGTAAAAGTGAGTGTAAGTGGTTTACATTTGGTAATTTTAGTAGGTGTTGTTGATAATTCCACTACGTATAATCTTGGGCATAACATTAATTCAGCTATAGTTACACGAGGCTTTTATATGAGACCTGTCTAACGATGTGTCTCTAAATTGTTGGTTCATATTTTGTAGAGAATAATGACAGGAGTATGTCTTACTTTGATGTGAAATATTATGAATGGTTTAAGTTCGAGGTGATAGAGCTATAAAGAAGGCTATAAATAGTAGTAACATCGCACCGTTCATTACTATTGGAGGAACAAATAAATCAAAGTTCTACAAAATTAATTAAATGAAGATAATACGTTTACAATACAACATAGTTTTACTGTTGTAGGAACCTATCTCTACCTGTGGTACCTGTGTTATTTAATCATTTTCTAACGATCTAAGACGGTAGCTATAATTCTTTCAGTAAAGAAATTCATCTAGTAACAAAATAAATTGTATCGCCATTCCATCGTAAGGAAAGGTCGACATTTCGCCACGGTTACATAATGAAGTCACCGTCAGGCCATCAGACTCAAGACTCTTCAAGAGCTCTCGTACCTACTTAGTTATGTAGGAGTAGTTCAACACACAATTTCTGTTCTTGGATAACTGCTAGCCTGGATTTCAGGGTTCCGTATCAAGAGAGTGCCAATGACCTTATTAATAAGATTTCGTCACGTTGTCTGTCAGTTTTCTTGTCACAGGTCTGTCATTATATTTTTAATAATGACTAAAGTTTTGATTACAAAATGAAAAAACCAGTTGAATACAAGCCAGTTAAATTCCATAAAATTCGTTTCTATTACAACTGTTATCATGGGAAATAATAAAAAGAAGGTATCTCAACTATAACAGTCTTATTATAAAACGAGTATGAACTTTAGTCCTAGCTTGTAACTATATAGACATAAGTATCAGACTCTTATTGTAACGGTGTTCTCTAAGATGTGATGGTTCGATGACCACCTGGGTCATTTGTCTTATCCCCAAAGCGACTTTAGAAGGTTTTCTCCCAAAACCAAAAAGGCATCGATCCCATTGCACCTAAGTCCGACACGCACTTGGCCAGTTTTCTATACTAGGCATTAAGTACAGGCCGTCATTTGAAGTTCAGTACCAGGGAGATGGGCTTCGAAGGATCTGTGATTTATGTCCCAATCGGACGCGAAATTCAGGCAAGTGATATTTCGGGTAGTTAGGGCCTTTTACAGGTTTTGGCCTAAGTGTGATATTAGTTGAATAAGAGAAGCATGCTTCGTTGTGGCTTGTAATCCTACTACTATTACGGGAATCTTTGTGAGGATGGATGGGCGGATGTTTGTTACTTTTCTTCACACAAAAATTACTAAATGGATTTTAATGAAACTTGTCACATAGGAAGACAATTTACTTGACATACGATACTTTATATCCCGGCAATATATGCCCTTGCGACAATTTCCAACGTTTACGTGGGCGAAGGCGGTGGCAGAAGCTAATTTATAAATATAATCAATGCACCTGCCATGTTATCTGTTCACCACCCTAGATTGACTGGTAAAGAATGCCTAAGGCATTAAGTCCGCCTTTGTACATTTTGTGCATGTAGTCTAAATAAATAACTGCTTTCAAAATAATATGAATTCTCTCTTAACGTTTTCCTGAGTCATAAATAGAATTGATAAATAAATGAATGAAAACCGCTACTTATCGGACTTGTAAACCCAAGGGAATAAGCATTAAATGTGCCTGAGAGCCACCGCTGAAGAGACTTAGGTATGTAGGTTTCAGCTTGTTATTTTACTCCACCATGGGCACACAGATAAGCTGCTTAGTGGAAAAAGTACCTATTCATAGTGATTGTAATTGCCCGGAAGAACCTTTTTACAAGAAGCTTTAAATCACTCTTAGACACAAAATACAAAAATTAAAATTTCATGTAGTAAGTTGTTTATTTCGTAAGTATTCATTTATTTTAGTGTAATAAAACAAGTCAAATAAAGCACTGTCTTATCAAGGGGTATCGTGATTATTGGAGGCTCTATGTGTGACTGGTTCAGTAGCACTCAGTAACCCTCGTATTCCGTGTCATGTCCTCCAACTCGACTCCACCTAAAACCACCAAATTAAGAGTTTCAGTTTATTATTCCATGACATTATTCGAAGATTGATGGCGATTGAGCTGAGCCTATATTTCTAGTCTATTTAAAGGACCTCCAGTACTTTAAACATACTAGAAATATAGGCTTTAGACTAAATAGATAGAAAAATTAGTTTAACAAACAAAACAATATTTATTCCACACTAAATTACCTACATCAAGCGCAAATTCATGTAACGCTCACATATCCACACCGTGGCCAAAATATACCCACTTCAGCTGACGTTCAGCTGTCTGCAACAGAAGACCGGAATGTAGACCAATGCAGTGCTGTATTATTAGATTCAGACACAAAGGAAAAACGTCACCAGATGGAGTGTTATGCGGGAACCATAGATTTTCTCTTCATCGTTGTCACTTTGAGGTGTGTGAAACAATACTATGCATGTAATGTTTGGGTTTGGATGTCTATATACTTCTAAAGAATACCTGTGGTAGGTTATCCAGATGCCAGTAAGTCAGTTGATAATGGGCCTCATAAAGTTTCTTGATTTTCATTAATTTATATTTCTTATTAATAGCTATCGTTAACCTAGGTGTCTTTAAGTCTAAAATTAATTCAAGGTTTACTTTTCGGCAAGCTTGCTCGATCATATAATACTGTAGTAAGATTATGGTCAAACGCGAGCCTATAAAAGGTGAGGCAATTGCAATAACGGGGTATAAGCAATAGGGTGTGTTTAAGGTTTAACTCTTAAAGAAAACTGGTGCTGCCATCTCTGATATGTGTAATTGTACCTTTGGTACTTTATGAACTACGCGCCGATCAATTCGCGAGAGAGTTTGGCGGATCGATGAGTGAATGAAACGTTATTAGTTGAGTGACGTTGATGCCGCGTCAATCGGTTTTCATCTTGGAAAAAAACCTAAGTTTTAGAATGTATGCTTATATATGCGGATGTCTATATTTGTATTAGAGTATAATATTCTGTGTTGGGAATGAATCTAAGTGCAGTTTTTTACTTAATTAGTGCAGGTTGTTCTTTTATGGCTATTATTGCATTTAACCCTTGACATTTTGGTGTTAGAGAAATTGTGCAAGCAGAGGCAAATGTAAATTGTTATTACAACTACCCCTTTATTTCCGGGTGGTGCGAAATTATATCAAAAAAGGACCACCTAAATACAATAAAAGAAATATAAATATTTAAAAAAAGATCTGTTATATTATTACCATTTTTGTTGATTTACATAGTTTGTAAGAAAATGTTCATATCATTGTAAGCTGTCATGTGATCTCTTAAAAATAAAAAGCCAAAGTTAATTCAATTTACGCATTTTATTACTATAACACCTGATTTGCAACTATTATATTTACAGTCCTAAGAAATTTACCAACATTATTAGATTTGAGTAAATGTAATAAGTGAGCCAATTTTTTTCTAATTTTATTACCGTAGTTATCAGAGTGATTTAAATTAAACAAATAACTTAATGAAAACTATGGCCATACATTTTATATTGTTATAAAATAATTTGTTGTCTATGGTTGAATAATGTCATTCTAGTTATGGAACTCGCATTTATCCCACCTGACCCTACAATAAAAAAATGTGTCACAACCGTGGCAAGATGCAAAGATGAAGCAATTTTACTGATGACATTCTAATTGATTTATATTATTCATGGTATAGTATTAAGAAGCAGTTGAAAATGTTTTACAAAATAGCAGAACCAACATACATTGAGTTTTTGTGTCCGTTTTATCTTTTAATCTCACTAATTCCATACTTTTTTATCAGCTTCCATCAAAATAAATCGTTGCTTGATTACTGTTGTAATCAGAGATATAAACTTTTATTTATTGTTGCCACAGCATGTAATTAACAAGTTTTCATGAATTGGTAAAGTTCAGGTGAAGGCCATATTGTCATTATCTATAAGAATAAGCTTTTCGTTATTTATTTATATAAAGCTACGTTATAATAGATCAAGATAATATAGTATTACATAAATGAATCCTTAAAATATTTTATCAACCATACAACAGGTGACCTTATCGCATTCCACGGTCTCTTTTATAGGCAACCTGGATTAAACAGAAATTGTCTGATCACGTAAAGGTGTAAGAATGAAGTTCAATAATAATTTGTTTCTTTTACCCTAAAAACAAACACAAATTAAATTACCAAACAATTAGTTAATGGTATACTAAAATATAACTATCCAAGACATTTACCAAGTGCTTGGCCTAACGTCGCTCTCAAAAGTAAACTACAGAACTTGGAATTGACCGGATTATTGTACAAATATGAGTCGGACAATAATTTGAACGAGGTCGTCATTCAAGTGTCGGCCGCAACACAGGTTGGCACTCATCTGCTTATAAATAATTAAGGAGAGTGAGTACATAGCAAAGGTCTGGCCGTATTGTACTGTATTGGATGCGATGTGTATTTTCTACCTCCCATATTTGCTGCTTCCATGCCTTATGTCTAAGTATCATTGTGCCCAAAGGACATGTGGGTATGTTTCTGTCTCTAATTCAATTGTTCTATACCAAAAGAGTAATGTTAGAATGTGCCAACAGAAATAGAATATTTCGCAAATTTAAATGAAATTGCTTTTACCAACGGTAGTTTTTTGTTATTGGTTAGCATTTGAGTGCTTTATACTAAAATGTTTCAAACAATTTATTTGTGAAAATCGAATTTTACCTTGTGGATTCCAGATTTTCTATTTGGAATGGACTTGCATTTACAGATACATCAGTTATAATTTTCATTTGGTCGAGGCTAATGTCCAGCACTTGGCTGTTATGAATAAAACAAAGCCTTGTCAATAATACACCATCAACTGAATCGTAAACTAGGATCAAATTTATAGAAATTGACATTTCAAACCAAATATTTCAATAAAAACAGCAATAGAGGTGAATACACAGAATACTCTATTTAATATCTCAATGTGTTCGTAAGCTGTGCGCAGCAATCTCTATCCAGTTTAGTCAGATACAATAAATAGACGGACTTACAAAAAATAACATCGTTAAAACGTATTTCTGACAAATTTTGTCGTTTTTGAAATCGCTGAGCTTTCGATATCTGAAGGAAACACGTTTTCAACTTATGATTATTCAGCAATATTCTGAACGTATTTTCTGTAACGCTGAACCTTTATTGGTTTGGTATAGTAATACCTAGAGGTTTTTTTTGTTAGATTTCATCAAGATGTAAGATTACTGTTGGAATTGGAAATTGGATAGTTCAGGGAAAGTTATTTTTATTATATAAGGTAAAGTAGTCACACTATTGTATCTGATTGTTGGAGCAGAACTTAATTTTTCATAGTAATACTCTTTACGTGACCAGAGGGCTGCCCTTGTCTTTGGCCAGAAAATCAGCATTGGCAAACAACGTGGCAATGCTGCCAGCGTTCTGGCCACTTTTCCCATTGACATCGACGAGGACGAATTATTTGTTGCACAATGAGACCTTTTCACTCTCTTCTTTGTATTTGTTTATAGGCTTTTTTTTTGAATATTCAATTAGGGCCCATTTATTGGCGCTTGTTGCGTACAGACGTGCCCACAAGCAATATTTAGTTGAAATAAATTATTAATAATAGTGACCTCCTTAAGTGTATTGGTAACTTTGCACTTTTAATTTAGCTTAGTATGTGTGCATTTACAAACTATGAACAAGTAAAAGTGATTCAGTGTACGCATAAAATGGAAAACAGACCCTCGAATTCAAGGGGGCCAGTGCTCTCCTTTGCTCCGCCTGTGGAGGCGCCGCGCCACCTGAAATCATCACCACGCCCGAGATTCAAAAATGGATGTCTTCAATTGAGCTGCATCTGAATGAAGTCTGCTCTATTGCCGCGGATGGAAAACTCAATTCGGAGCAGAAAATGAAAATAGCAAACCTTTGCCGTAAAATAGGATCCAATACCTAACAAATGGCAGTAATATACCAGTCGCTAAAGGCTAGATCTCTTCTAATGCACAATGCGATTGAATCCCTTACTGAAAAGCAAGACCTGTCAGACCACATCATGGACCTCAAGAAGACGATACAGGACTCAGGTACTGCGGGAAATGTTTCTTTTGCCGAAATGGTAAAAAAGCTTAGGGAGCAAATAACTTTGTACGCCCCAATAATTTAAGCTCGGTTGCAATTCATCAACCAAAGACAGTAAAGCAAGCAGTCCAGCCTTCTACTTCAGGACTTACCGCCGACGAACCCAGCAAGCGCAAACCCCGGATCGTGATCTTAGGAGTGCCGACTTCCATGGCTGAAAATGAGGTCTTCAGATGCATTTTTGAACAAAATGTAGCCGACAAGTTTGAAGACATGCCCTTCGAATCCTTCCTGACCTTGGTAAAATTAAGCCACAAATCTGGAAAGAGAGATGCGTCGACCTGCAACTACATCATTAAAGTACCAGCTGATATACGTAAAGCCCTAATCGCTTAATCGAGACTTTTTATTAATTGGACGTCCTGTCCTGTCAGGGATTTTACACTGGTAACTCGGTGCTACAAGTGCCAACAATATGGCCATGCAGCAAAATCGTGCAGAGAAGTCAACTCGACGTGCGGGCATTGTGGTGAAACAGGGCACTCGATGACAGAATGCGCGAAGAATGCTCATTTACCAAAATGTGCAACTTGCTCACGCTTTAAAAAGCCCAGCAATCATAAAACAGGAGACCCTGAGTGCCCTGCAAGGAAGATAGCGGAATTCAGATACATCAACTCTGTCGATTACGAGGGCGCCTAGAGCGTCACACTCATGTGATGCCGACTCAACAAAATCAAGCCACTGCACTGACCTACTTCGCCTGGATTTGTTGCTGTCTTAGGAAATTTGCCGCCGTGCGTACTTTGGCAAAATGGTTTTAAAACATTTTGCAATAGTGGTTAACCCAGCTCAAATATCTGCTGACGCTCAAAGTCCTTTGTCCGTGAATGTAAATAATTATGAGCAATCAATTTAACGTTATCTAAGCTAAGTTAGGAATCATATGTTTATTATTATTAATAGAATTTAATTTTAATCTGTTTTAGTTATTAAGATTATCAATAAATCAATATATCTGTCACTATTCTAATGTTAAGAAAATATTGTAAAAATTCCTTGTCCTTCCAATTACATTGTTTGTGCCCCCGCCGCCTGTGATACAGGATTACCTAGTACAGGCACCTAACATTGTTGTACCCACTTTTTATATAAGACCAATTAGTATATTTTACCAATTTCAAGATTGAATAAAGATTATTATTATATTATTATTATAATTGTGTATATGTTAATATAAATTTAAATTGTAATTCAGAATAAAGAAAATTGTTCCTCAAATTCAAAATGTTTTCCCTAAAATGACACTTTAACCACCATCACGTTGAAAACATCAACTTCTATAAATCCTACCTAATCTGAGCATGTACACTTGAATCTAAGCGTCTTCCATGATCCTCCCGACAAAATAAGTTTCCGTGTGTAAATGGCTGCGTTTCTCCGACGTGACAGCAGTCAGATGATATCACTCTGTATTAGAGCCTGTCTGACGTCCCGTGAGGCAACCTGCATTCAAATGAACCTCGATACATGTACAGTCGACAAAGGAGACTGATGTGCCGGCAAGAAATAGACATTATTGCTATGCAGGCAGCAGCATTCATTAGAGTGCCACAAGATCGCGGACTGACGACGTAATGCTGTCCGAAAGCAATCTGGCAGCACCCTAATGAATATGTAATGAAATCGACTGTTACATATTAGAGACATTAATAATATATAAGGTAGACATGTTATTTTGATTTGAAAGTCGTTATTATTCAGTGCTACGTTGTTTTGAACAAAAGACATGAACGAAGTGAAAACACACAACATATAACAACACAAATATAAAAAGGTATTGTACGTAGCTATTCAGATACTTATCTATTTTATTAAGTGTACACATACTCACACAATCTCGACAAGGATTTAGAAAACATTAGCACAACAAAAAATAAATCAATGGAATGAGTTTTATACGGCATTTGTTACAGTTTGTTCATTTTAGTGTATTTTTAGTTTTAGATTGGTTTTCGACTGTAGCTATGCAGTGTTTGTTGGTTTTATGTTTGGTTTGATTTTAATGCTGTTTTCCAATCAGTTGGCATGCAATTTTTTTGGGTAAATTCTTCTCTTTTTGTTGTTTTTATAGAATAGCTGATTTAGATTCCATAGTATGACATCACTTTCTATTACTTTATTTATAAAAAGCACACCACAGCACCGTCACTTATTTCAAATAAAATAACATCTAAAATCGGCATTTCAGAAACCATGCAAGTAACGAATATGATGACATTGACACAATGAATATTAGAGATAAAAAAAAGTGTATCCAGTAGACCTAAATCTATGTTTAGGTAAAACGCTTTCCGTTTACGAGGACTATACACTTGACCTTTTAGGGCGTTCCCAACAAGTTTCCACTCTGACTTTTTCGTTTAATTTTATAAACTTTTATTTGTTTAATAAACGGTCCCTAAAATAAAATAACAAACGAAACAAAACCCACAAAGTACGAAATCAAGCGAGAAAAGTATTTTCCGATAACAGAAGAAATAGCCACCAGAGATATTAGACGCTAAAGGTCATGTTCACGACAATTCGTACATTCTCATAATGTCTAAACAAAAGCCATCGAAACGGTTCGAGCCATGAACAAGCGAACAAGGAGTTTAGCTATTAGCCAACGGACTTATCGAAAAAGTTTCACCTCTTCCTAACTATATACGGCAATATAATATTTATTAAAACTCGAAGAAACTGTGGTGTATCGTCATGGTTTGTTTGGTTTTACGGGCTGCGGAACTTGGTCGGGGTTTTTTCTGCTTTTAGTTCTATAGTGTTTTTTTTGAAATAACATCTTGGAGTTACAATTTAATAAATCTGACAGCCTGCTTGCTGTAAGGTTTACTTCAGCCAACAACCTACACAGTACTTAGGTATTATTATTAACATACCATACAGTGACTGTGACACAGACTGTGCACAGTATTGGTATGGATCTTGCAGCCCACTCTCTTGATGGAATTCCATAAAAAGATTTTAAGATGTCATAGAATTACAGGATGCCACTTACGTAGCTTTTATGGGAAATAAAACCAAAACTTATTTATCGGTAATATTATCAACCTTAAATAAAATGGCTCAGTAAAAAGCTGAGCCTGTAAATATAAACTATTACTTTAGTCGCTATAACAGAATAATGAGCAACCTCTATAGATCTCTATAAATTTCCCAAATCGTTATAGCAGCTAATTTAACAAAGTCACGCATACATAAACGTTTGCATGCCACGAAAAGTAAATGGACTTTATAAATAAACAACCCTAATTTATAACGCACAAAATCAGTGGAACTGAAAATTGTTTCAACTTAACTGGTTTACTTAAATCTTAGCGATTCTAAAGTTTTGAGTGCTAGACAACGTATTCCTTCCAGTCAGATGTTAAGAATAATAACCATTAAAACTTTCCATACTGAGCCATGGAATGTGCTTAGCAAAGTTTGCACACAATTTGAACACTAAATTCCGCCATTAAGGAAAAAAGTGTTATCAATCTTTGTCCACCTACTGGTCCAATATTGGAGGAAGAAATAGGCGAGAGCCAAACCTCGAATTATGACTTTTTACTAAGGAAATTAAGTCGGCGCTTTCTGCCCATATTTTCTCTTAATTTTACCGACAATATTTTAAAAATTAAAGGTAATCTATAAATACCTATCTTGCAGTTCAAAAATATAAAACTGTGAAAACAAAATTTTAATTCTTTGATTTCTATTCCCCATTTCAGTTTCTCCGTATATCAAAAGATAAGTTTCAAAGAAAACGGTCTTATGTAAGTTCTATAAAGGAATCCCAAGCTATAAGACTTGTCAGTGCACTTTAAAATGAGTAGTATCGACATATAAGCCGTCGCGCTTTCTCCAGAATGTTAAAAGCCTCTGGCGAAACTACTCCCTTGATGTTCCTTTTATATCGCATTTCCACAGTTCGAACCAATAAGCTAACGTTTGTCCACAGTATAACGGGTTACCATGTGTCTAAAATGGATCTGTAAGTGAAATTTTAGCGGCTAAGCAAACATATTCAAGCGTTTTGTTAGCTTAATATGTTAGAAATTATTAGTTAGTTTCCTCGCCTCAAGTAATATATTACCCAATTATAAGAGGACTGGCGTAACTAACCGGAATTTTGTCATAGAAAATATATAGGTATTCGTATGAAAATACAAGTAATAATTGAATCTATAGGTACACGCTAATACGTAAATTTACACCACGTTGTTCACAAGGGACTTGTGGACGATAAACCCGACACCACCCTGGGACTGCCGGTCACCCTCTCGGAAATAGAGCAGGTTACCGGATTTGAGGATTATCGAGGCTTCCCCCTCTCTTCGGACTTCAGATAACCCTATAATACTCCATCGCAACCTGCTCAATTCCTCCTCGAGTTCGGTGACCTTCTCGTCGATCCGAAGTGTGCGCGTGTTGTACGTTGCCAGGTCCAGTCGTCGGTGATTTTTGGGGTAGCCGGATCTCGTCCGGAGATTCTTAGCACCCCTTGCCATGCCGTAGTCTCGACCGCTACCGTAGTCGAGGGTAGGCAAGCTGCCGGGTACCAGGGGCCATTTTTTATTTGTGCTATTCATTGGGGGGGGTTTTGCCACAATCGCCACGCTTGGCAGGTGGGTTGGCGATCGCAGTATGGTTGTTATAGAAGCACAGAGAACGCTGCTGCCCATTCTCTGGTTTGTCCCTTAGTCGCCTCTTACGACACCCACGGGAAGACATGGCATGGTGAAATTCTTTACGTCCGGCACCATACGGAACCACTTTAATACTTGTTTACGTTTATTTTCGTTTCATATTTCTAAGGTTCTTAGTAAACATTCAGTTTCAGGCTCGACGAAGCAATTAATAATTTATATTTTACCATGCTAAACCAGTTAAGTTAACCAGTTTATTCTAGGAATCAGTTTTATTTGTAATTCGAATAATCAGTAATAGTACGAAAATAGTAATCGCCCGTTTTCCGTAGCCGATGTCCGTTCGGGAGACACCTCAAATCCCAGTTTGGAGAGATGTAGGTTCGGGGGTTACATGTTTTATTTTTGTTTCCCTGGGCTCGATATTCGTGTCTACGCAAGAAGACAGCTCGCCAAACAAATATTTTAACTTGTTTTCTCATGGATACCCACATTCACAGCTTCTTTGTGTGATTTACTTACTTTGTAACGAACATTGTCGTTGTATGGAAATATTTTATAACGTTCACAAATATTGTTATAAATTTTTGCACGATATAATTTTTACATTATTACATTCAGCACATTGTATTACTACCCAATTAAGTTTTTATAATCCAGTATGGCGGAGTTTAGAGAAAGTATAACAATGTCGTTACGTATAGTCCCCGGCACGTAACTTAGCAAGGTTTTGGCTTAGTGAGGGTAAGTTCGCGCATAGTGCGCAAACTGACAAACCACTATATAGAGCGATTGGAACGTAGACGCGACGCGATTGGTCAGTCGGTCACACTAGTTCACTCCTTATTAATAATAGTTAACGATTTTGCAAATATAGAGGAATTTCCTCTTAGGTTGGGAGCAGTGTGTAAATAACGATAAGTAGTTAGAGTGTCGTTTAGTAGGAAGATAGAATCCGTTTTCCTTGCTGACAGTAACACTTATCGTGTTTTAATTGAAACGTTCTTCGGTTATGTCTCCCTAAAGAAAGGTGAGCAAACATCTGACAGACAAACATCGGCAGATTACAAAATGTAATACCACAAAAGGAAAGGTTTTGAAAGCTTAAAGATCCTTTGTCAAAATATGGAGCAGAAAAAATTACATGAAATCCGATTTATCATATAATTTTGCCTACAAAATCCGAAAAGGTTTTCTCAGGAATTCTTTTGCTAAAACATAAATGTTTCGAATGACTTACATGTGTGATGAAATTTAAAATACTTAACCAAAGTTTATTGTTGTGTCCAAGTAATTGTAAGAGTTTAGTGAGTATAGCTATTGTTCACGTAAGCGGAGGATGCTCAGCCCGCCATGCTCCTTTCGCCTTATCCTCTAATATGATGTTAAAATGCTCCACCAGTCTGTAGTTTCAAGCAGGACTCCCATAAACATACACGAAACCCTTAAACAGAAAAGATTATAAACGACTCATTATACTGTAAAGGTAAATACATGAGCATTAATTAAATAGTGTGTGGGTTTCCTTAGATATGCCCAATGTAGATTATTTTATTACACGTCCGCCGTGGGGGTCTTATATTCAAATTTAATAACTTGGCTCAAATTAAGGTCCCGCATGCCCTTCCTTTTTAACGTTAATAAGGTGCGTGTTGTAAGCATAAGTTTAGGCCCCTGACGTCAAAAATGCGGACTTTGTTCCGCATGCAACTGAGTTAAACGACGTGACGTTAGAATACAAAGAGGCAGGCTTGTATCTAAGCTCAGAAGAATGCCAGGTTTGAATTCCCAGATATTGTAATTCAGAATGTTTGAACTGAAAACTGTTTGTGATTGAAATAAGCATGTCATATTATTTTTCAAAACATTGGTTTATTTTTTGAAAAGATCCAACTTATAAATATTAGATTCGCTTTTACTATGGTTTTGGGACTTGAATATTTAATCTAGTCGAGCATTTGTATTTAACATAATACAGATCTACGTAGCACTTGCGGCGTAAGTCTGCATATTAGAACTTCATCTGAATATTTCTGGATACATTGTAATGGAAATTTCTCGGATTTTCGCCAAAAAGCTCGTGTGTTTTTTTCGCATTTTGCAGAGCTTCGTTTTTATTTAACCCATAGCTGAATGCGCGCAATACAAAGGCGTGTCAACCTATCCGCGTACCGCGTGTGTACGTATCATTGACGTGGCGTTTAACTGGAAGGGACATTGACGAATTGGCGAACGCTATTTTACAGTTTTATCAAAGCAAACAGGTATGCCGATTACAAAGGTATTGGCAGTTTTAGTGTGAATTTTGTCGGGCTTTAGATTTGCTGAAAATATGTTCACCTAAAAATCTAATATTATTTTCATTAGTTACTTTTGCTTGTTATTTTAACAGTCTAGAAGTAATCGAAAAACAAGCTCTTTTGACTGAATTTCTAAGGAACTTGAAAGAGTCAACGACATTTTTATGTATTTTCTTCGTTTTCCTTGGTTGTGGGTTGCTAATAAGATTATGGTAAACTTTCTATTCATTTTACTTTCCTGGCACTTTAACAAGACTACGAAAAAGATGATTTGTCAGTTGATTTTACTAATTCTTATCTCAAAAATCTAATTTCAGCAATAATTGTTTGGGAGGCTTTTAATTGGCAGTTATTTGGCAAAATCTGTATAGAAAAACTACCTAATATTACGAAATCATTTCAGCACAGAATTTCTCAGCTAAGAAACAAGGTTGAGGTATGAATAAAGAGTTTTCGCCAACGCATTAAGCGAAAACTTTTGCGGATTGTAGAATATTTCGCCATATCACTCTATTCGTACAATAGTTGACATTTTAAAGTTAATCCGTCTTCCCTCGTGAAGTGAGTTGTAAAGATACTAGTGCCTCGCAGCCTAGAAGGCTATATAGTTGCGAGAATTTCGTAGTGAGTCCGTGTCGAGGGACCAGACGAGCTCTTTAGAATACGAGGTACCTCGACAAAGTTACGTATCAGAGTTTTTGTTAGAAAGCCGGTAATTTAAATAAGCTTTGATGTTACGAAATTTAACAAGTTTACAACAAAAATAAATAAGAAGCATCATTAAAAAAAGGTTTTTTTTTAAATATCATGCTAAATTTGTTTTATTTTTCATGTTAACCTAACCTAACATATTTATTTGCTATTTTAATAGGTCAACTACGTCTTTTTACAATAGTTATTTATTATTCTCAAAATTTAAATTATACTCTAACTAAACACCACTAAAATGTAATATGACAAGACATTATAACTACTAAAATATGGACTTAATATACATAACCGCGGCAACATAATTTTCCGGCACCACACATTACACTGTACCGCAGAAATTCCATTTTGCTAAGACACACAGTTTTACATCCTTGTCGTTTCCAGCTAGTTTTTATCTACACAGACACGTATGAGTATGTATGGTATTATCATGGTTTCATCTAAAGAGCGGCACACTGGCACGCTCCGCAGCCATCACGGCTCGTCACGACGCCATTCATTTGGCTTCGTTGATGGTGGTCGCAATTATGTCAACTTGAATACACACATACTTTCACTGTATTTAGCTTTTCAACTTTTGTATAAAAGCTCGCCTTCTTTCTAATGATTTCCCTTTTTCGTTCGGGTATCACGTATTGCAGCTATTTGTCAGTGAAATTGTGTTTTTGAAGGGTCTATCTAGTAAGCGCGAACCGCGATGTTTCTGAATTTTAATATCACGTAGCGTTACAATTTGTCACTTGAGCTTTATTGGGATATTCATGGAGCAGCTTCAGTTTTATGTTACTTGAACATTTTGAAAATATATTTTTTTATGGACAAAGTAATTGAGCTACTTTTCAAGGTATTTTCGCACTCAACATTTTGTAAATAAATTTCTATTTTCTTACGCCTGGTGTAAGAAAATGGAAATTAATTTTCTCAATTATCACGAGTTCCAATAAAATAATTAATATCTACAAATCCTTAGTCGTACATTTTGAAGCTTGATTTATTATAAATTTCTTAAGATATGCCCCTTGTTCTGAGTGCTCTCAAAAATTTAATCGTTTAATTGGAATTTCATCCAATTTAGTCGTATTAAATGTTCCCACGCGATAATTTGCAGATGTCTTAGAAATAACGAAAGACGATACTTGATAAATTGAATATTAGAGAGTAAGTCTAATATTCAATTTATCAAATATCGTCTTTTTTTAACTATACTGTAACGTATACTGGTGGGAGGCTTCGGCCGAAGGCTTGTGACCACCGTCAGATAACGTCAACAGATAACGAGTCCGTCAGACGTGTCGTACCTGTCTTACCCAGGGTTCACCCTGGAGAACAATTTAAGAACACGGGCGGGCGTATGTACGTACGCCCGTGATGATCTTTGCTATCGGCGTCTCCTTAACCTTGAGGACTCAAGATTCACAAAGCTCTGGGTTCTGGTGGACACAGGTCTGGATAAAATTATCTACGCCTGTGTCTACCATTCGCACAGCGGAGATCAGGAGACAACCAGGCTCACAGAGTGCCTCAGTGAGCCGGCTGATGCAGCACAGCAGCGGTACCCTTCTGCCCAATTAGTGTCACTGGGTGACTGTAATGCCCACCACCAGGAGTGGCTCTTCCCATACCAGTGCACTGATCATGCTGGACGGGAGATGCGTAAGCTTTCGCTAGCGCTAAACCTCACCCAGCTGGTCCACCGTGCCGGATGTTGATTCGCAAAGGGCGAATTGCTTGGAACTTCTGCTGATAACAGATCCAGACAGATACTCCTTGTCGATAGCATCACCTTAGGGTAGTTCCGACCACTGTCTGGTGAAGTTTGTGTCCGTATATTCTCCGCCCGATCCCAGCGCAAGAGGCACCCGGCGGGTTTAGCGGTACAAGTCAGCAGATTGGGATGTCATGCGATCTTTCTTCGCATGCTATCCTTGGCAGCCTACTTGCTTTTCTTCGACTGATCCATCGTCGTGCGCGGATGCCGTGACGGATGTGTTGCGTCGGGGATTGAAGTACTACATTCCGTTCTCTGACGTATCACTGACTAGCGAAGCGCGCCGACAGGCTTAAACATGGGGCGTACCTGGCTTGGGTCGACGCTCGATCGCGTAAGGCGAGTGACGTGGTTCAGAAGAAGAAGGCCTTCAACAGGGCTGCCAAGTCCTGCAAGAAGGTAATGCGAAGGGCTCGGTTTGACTACATTGGCCGAATAGGGACCAAACTTGCTTCTTACCCAGCAGGTAGTAAAGCGTTTTGGTCTCTGGCTAAGTCGGTCAAGTCGAACTTATTCCGTCCCTCACTACCACCACTGCTGAAACCCAACGGGTCACTGGCCAGCTCCGCTGAGGAGAAGGCAAATTTATTTGCCTCTCTTTTTGCGGAATCTTCACGTCTGAATCCTGGTGACGCGCGGCCCCCTCCTCCTCCTGATGGATGCGAGACGAGTATGTCGGACATTCGTATCCATCAAAAGGACGTCCGTAGGGTGCTGCGTAACCTTGACGTGAACAAGGCTAGCGGCCCTGGCGGAATACCAGCACTTGTTCTTAGAACCTGTGCGCCTGAACTGTCTCCGATCTTGACACGCCTATTCCGTCTTTCGTATGAGGCTGGAAAAGTGCCGAATGCTTGGAAGCAGGCTAACGTACAGCCCGTGCCCAAAAGGGCAGTCGAGCTGACCCAGCCAACCACAGACCCATCTGTAACCTCCATACTCTGTAAGAGTATGGAACGTGTACTCAATATTAAGCTCCTGGCATACCTAGAAGCAAACGATATCCTTAATGACCGCCAATACGGCTTTCGCCGAAATCGGTTTACTGGGGATCTTCTAGCGTATGCCATTCATATCTGGAGTGAGGCCATCGAGAGGCACGGGGAAGCGCTTGCCGTCTCCCTAGACATCTCGAAGGCTTTTGATAGCGTCTGGCACGAAAGCCTTCTTGCTAAACTTCCTTCATTCGGTTTGCCCGGTGGTCTGTGTGATTGGATTGCAGACTTCCTGAAGGATCGGTCCATTCGAGTGGTTATCGATGGCTGCTTGTCAGAACACTTGGATATTAATGCCGCAGTTTTTCAGGGGTCGGTACTCTCAGCACCTTTATTCTTGCTGCACATTAACGATCTGCTAAAACCCGGCACCTTTGGGTATGCAGACGACAGCACAGTTGCTGAGCGATACTTGTCCAACGCTCGTGCTATCGGGCCTCAGATCCATTCTCTTCGGGGGGACATGGTGGAGCGCTTAAACCTGTCCTTGCAGGCAGTCTCCAAATGGGGCGATGCCAATCTGGTCAGTTTTAACGCTGCTCAAACCCAGGCGTGTCTTTTTTCCGCTAAAAAGAGTCTATTTCACCCGGCTCCAACTTTTCGAGATAAAATATCCAACCAATATCAATAACCAGCCAATATCTGACCATCTTGAGCTTCTTGGCGTTACGTTGACATCGACTCTCAATTTTGGTCCATACATTGAGTCAAAGGCTCAGCTGGCTGCCAAAAAGCTGGGGATCCTTGCAAAGGTGAGAAGGTACTTCACGCCAGAATAGCTGCTTAGCTTGTATCAAGCGCAAGTTCGATCATGCATGGAGTACTGTTCTCATCTCTGGGACGGATCTGCCAAATACCAGCTTGATGCACTAGAGTCGATCGAAAAGCGGGCCAAGAGGCTCATCAGCGATGAGGCACTGGTTTAGTCAAAGCTCCAGAGCCTTGAACATCGTCGCCGAGTTGCCAGCTTGTCGGTTTTTTATCGGTTAAATTTCGGGTAGTTGGAATTGCCTGATTTAATTCCACCCAGCCCGTTCCATCATCGGACTACCAGAAGTACGGCGATGCGTCATCGGTACATGGTGGACATCCTACCCATACGTACTAAACGTTTTGAGAATACTTTTATTATTCGTACAACTAAGGCACGCCTTAGCTGTACGAATAATAAAAGTATATGCCACGGCATTCCCTGCCGGAGTCTGTGTTTCCCGATAGCTACAATCTAGGGATATTTAAGTCAAGAGTGAATAGGTTACTTCTAGGAAAGCATGCTCCACCGTCAACCACATCATCGCTTACTATCAGGTGAGATAGTGGTCAAGCGCGAGTCTATATTAGATTAAAAAAAAACATTAATTAATTTATACAGATGAAACTTCATATCTAAGGTATATCATCACTGATCGTGATAATATATTATTAATAATTTCTAATAGTGGTTTTGGTAAAGGTAGCGATAGGATAGGATAGATGCCGCACTTAGACTCCCATTTGGTCTGTTAGTGCAGGCCTCCTCTCTGTGAGCGAGAATGAAGTGCAGGTTGATGGATGTCACATGTCTTAAAATTTTTGGTTCTAAGACATGCCGGTTTCCTCCAATATGATTTCTTTCACGGTTTTGAGAGCAGTGGTGATGAAATAATTTACGCAAAGTAAAGCGCCTGCCTGAGTTCGAACCCACCACCTACAACTTGCAAGTCGCGGCCGTTACTACTGGACCACCACTGTTCTAAAGGCAGTGATATTGACATACCAAACCAACTAATAATGCCTCCAAAATTAAAAATTAAAATAAAAATTTCATGTAATGTTGGAATTTGATAATCATATGATGTCCTACTTAAATAATTGCTTTCGTATAAAGTTGACTACATTTATCACGATTTCTCGATTACATAATCGATATAGTCGATGACCTATGTAAGTATCAGATAAAACAAAAAGATATAAAAAACATAACCCTATTTGAATCCAGCGTCAGACAGCATCAGTCTGTCGTATTGCTGAAATGAACTTCTTTAACGCAGCCGTGAGGCACACACTCTGTTTTTAGCATACCATTTTTATTGTTATTTCTGTGTGCGTGCTTGTTTAATGTCGGTACTGTTGCAAAATATTTATATTCTTTCTTTCTTGGCAGTCGGGTAAAAAGGACTGTGGTGTCTTTTATGGCAAGTTGATTTGGTCACCGACAGCCAACTTTGAACTTCACAATATCAAAGGTAGATATAGTTGTCTCCGACCTCTTGCTACAAATTACTTACCGTTCGGTCTGAATAAAAAATTCCTTCTAGTGACTGGTGGAAACGTACATTGGCCTTACGCTGCGTTTTCCCAATCCGCGGTCTCCACTTAATAAACACATCAACACGATCTAGGGATATTTTTAAAAAAGCGAATTACTATCAATGTGTTAATTATTTATAAGACATGTATATATTTAAAAGATACGTTATTTAATATTCTACCATTTTTTAATAATGGTTAAGGTACTTCGATTAAAATTTCAGGATTTTATGGAAAAAAAATGAAGCAAAGACGGAAACCGTATATGAATCAACTTTTAATTTATGAGTAAAAACTGAAAAAAATAGAAATATCATTTAATTTGTGTTTATAAACTTGAAGTTAGTAGTCTGAGAAAGCGCCCATGATGTTCATAACACTCCTGGGGTGAGTGAGAGTGTTAAGTTACCGATCATTCTTGACGGTCGTCATCGTATTGTACACTTAATCATTTTGCATAAACACGCTGAAGCTGGACATGGTAACCATGAGCTTGTGCTCAATGAAATAAGGCAGACATTTTGGATTCTACGGGCTAGGGCTACCATCCGAAGCGTAGCCAAAGGGTGTCTACAATGCAGAAGACAGAATGGTCGTTTAGTAACACCAGCAACAGGCGATTTGCCACCAGAGCGGCTAGACCACCACAGACGGCCGTTTACGAATGTTGGTTTAGATTATTTCGGCCCCATAGAAGTTGCAATTGGCCGACGACGCGAAAAGAGGTGGGTGGCCCTTTACACATGCCTTGTTACAAGAGTTCTACATCTGGAAGTAGTCGCTTCATTATCATCTAGCTCTGCAATAATGAGCCTTAGACGCTTAATTGCACGGCGAGGGACTCCAGCTACAATCTTCTGCGACAACGCAACCTGCTTTGTTGGAGCCAAGCGTGAGCTTGCACCACTCTATGATGAGGCAGTAGAAAACTTCGCGACCAGCCGCAAGATCTCCTGGCGTTTCATTCTACCTGCCTCGCCATTTATGGGTGGAGCGTGGGAAAGGCTGGTACGCTCGGTGAAGACAGCTCTACGAGTCACATTAAAGGACAGAGCACCTCGAGAAGAAGTTCTTACCACGTTGCTTATCGAAGCGGAATCGATCGTCAACAGCAGGCCATTGACTTATGTACCAAACTCACCAGACGCCCCCGAGGCTATAACGCCTTTTCATTTCATCCTCGGATCTTCATCAGTGACATCATGGCCCTGCGAACTTCCGGATACAGACTCATTACGATCGACTGATTGGCGGCTCGCTCTTAAGCTGGCTGAACATTTCTGGGCATGATGGCTGGCTGAGTACCTGCCTACTCTAATTCCACGAGGCCGAAACAGAAGCGAGTCCGGTTTAAGCGAGGGTGACGTGGTTCATATTTAATAACTTGATTTTTTAAATCTAGAATGAAGTAATATAACACTAACGTACTTTTTATAGCTGTATAAAATTGATATTAGTAAATTATATGCAATCTTGTGATGTCTCGGATTTCTATTCTAAAATGGAACGTGAGGTTGAAAGAGAAAGTGAATGGATCTTTGACAGGTCCATACTTATGTAGGTACTTAGGTACTTACTTAACTGAGCTAGGTAGATTCTCAATTGTGAAACGTAAAAAACTCAAACGCTTCCTAAATTATTAGACACTGATTTGACAATACTCAACTGATTATTGCTGCTTTACTTAAATCAGAAATCGGCCAATAGACTGTTATCCTCCTTCGGCAGGCGGGTAAAACTTTTTAACGAAAATCAAACCGACGACGTCCAAAACAAAACACTACAAAGAGGAAGTTTTTTTTTTTTTTTATCTTTTTTGGTTTTTGGTTTTTACATTTATAGCCAAAGTTCATCTTATTACGATTCCAATAACCGCAAACACGACTAGGATACATTATTTTATTTCGAAGTTCCAGTGCCTACCTTCCGGCTTCTTCATCAGATCAGTTGGATGGTACCATTTTCACCAGTAGGTACCATTTATTTATAAGTATTTGCTTCATCATAGTCTGTTAACTATTCGAGATATCTTATACCCGTGACAAAGTACTAAGAAGTTGCAGTGGCCATCTGTCGTCTTCTTTATCACATCCACTTCACTAAATTATACTTTCTGAGTGTAAATGTTCGATTTGTTGATGAAAATACCAAAATCGCTATATGTATGTATTATCGGCGAATGCATTTTTAGAATTTCGTACCCAAAGGGCAAAAACGGGACCCTATTACTAATACTCCGCGGTCCGTCTGTCAGTATGTCACCAGGCTGTATCTCATGAACCGCGATAGCTAGACAGTTGAAATTTTCACAGATGCTGTATTTCTCATGCCGCTATAACATAGTAAAAAAAGAATAACTTAATATTAAATTGGGGCTGCCATACCACAAACGTGACTTTTTTGCCGTTTTTTCCGATAATGGTACGGAACCCTTCGTGCGCGAGTCCGACTCGCACTTGTTTAATGTGTATCCCCCGCTTACTTAAAGACGCCTGGATCGATTTAGAAAACTCTTGGAAAGCCTGCGTACAAGGCTTTTAAGTCTGCCAAAACAATGACCAAAACTAGTAAAATAAAAATTGAATCGAAAAAGTCAGTAATCCAGTTGGTTAGTGCAACGCAACTCATTTATTCTAACAATAAAGGAGATGTTTAATTATGGGCTACGTCTTACACTACATAGATAAATAGAAGGATAAAATAGGGAAATGTCATAAAAATACTAACAAATTAATTTGAAGAAGGGTACAGGCGTACAAAATGATAATAAGTTTTTTAATAAGATAACCCTATTTTTAAGATAGCCATGAAAGTTGTGTATGATATGACGTTTGACAGTTTTAAAAACTGACGTGTTTGAGTCTTTCTTTACTTTGAATTTGAAGTGGATGTGTTTCGGAGTTTTTAGTAGATGTTTTTGTTTAGCGACCCAGTTAACTACTAGTACGGACATTGTTTGATTGCTTTTCTCTTGACTCCGGCTTTCTTATATGTCGCAGATATAATGATACACGTCAACAAATGAAATTGTCAAAATGTTTTTTTTCGCATACTGCTGAACTGATTCAACGTGTTTATTTTTATGTTTATTGCTCTCTTTGACCAAGTTAGGCGCATGGTTGGCGCAGTGTTTGAGCGATTGACTGCTGCGCTGCGTGTCGCGGGTTCAATTCCCGCACGGAACAAATATTTGTATGACCTACAGATAGTTATTCCGGCTCTGGGTGTTATGTATGTGAGTTTATATGTTTGTAAACGCACCCACGATACAGGAAGAAATTCCTAGTGTGGGGCAACATTACAAAAAGAAAATAGTTCATTCGAATGTACATTGAAAAAAAGTGAAAAAAATAATTTACTAAAAAAACGGTTACTATATTATTGAGCGAAAATTTACATAATAAAGTGTACTTAGTGCTAGCCCAGGTTCTAGCCTAGGCCTAGCAGATTGTTGCTCTCAGTTATACGCACTGGTCAGACCACATCCGAACCTCGTTGAACAGCCTCAGAAGATCTGCAATGCATGTTGCTGAAATTAAGAACAAGGGGTGAAACATGATCAAGGAGAAAGTTTGGAAACTATAATGTGGGCACAACCCTCAGCATTCAGAAAACGACGCAAGGAGGAATAGGGGGATAGTCCCTAAAGTACTTACGGCAAGTTATAACAAACATGCTTCATAATTTAACACCGAGTGTAAAATCAAATCTAATCCGAAAGCTATAATGAAACCACAAATTGCGTCGTAAATGAGATCACTTCGTAGGCGTATAGCTGAACAAGACCACGGTACATATTTAACAAAGTCGTAAAGTTAACTGCTTCAATAAAATACGTTATCTGTCGCGAGTAAAATTGAGTGCTATCCAAATAATATATTGAGTGTAGAATAAAAACACGTGGAAAGAAAAGATTTCAGTCAATTATAGTGGAAATCGGAATACCTGACTTAATTAAAAAGAAAAGAGAAAAATGTTTCTATTTCTACTTAGCATAAGCCTCCCACATGTTTTTAACAGACTTCAAAAAGGAGGAGGTTCTTTATTCGACCGTATTTTTTATGTGTGTTACCTCAAACTTTTTTACTAGGTGAACGATTTTTATTTGAAAGCTAGTGTTTTCATGTGGTCCCACTTAAATTTGATTAAGATCTTACAAGAAGTTTTTGCGTCATCTTAATGCGTATTTTTATGGTAATAAAAATAAGGTACCAAAACTAAAAGGAGAAAAATAACTTTAAAAAAAAACGATTTCGAAAACAAAATAATACAAAACAAAAAATAACTTTCTTTTCGAAAGTCGGTGTCAAAAATGATAAAAATATGTAGCAAAGATGGCGACTTTTTTGTTAAAAAGTTTTTCCAGCTACCTCCTGCTCTCTCGGCCTATATGTTAAGAACGAGTCCAATTCGTCAAGCCAACGTTTTTGGCTTGTTCAATCAAACTGCCTAGCCTTTTCCATCTAAGTTGGAGAATTCTATCAGTCTAACTGGATTCAGCTGACTACCAGTATTTTATGTGGAACTACTGGACTATATGACCTCCACAAACCATTAACTAGGTAACACGATACACCCACACTGGTGTCAGAGTCTATAGTAATAATTTTCAAAGATGTATAGATGGCACCTGGGACCGACGGCTTTACGTGCTTTCCTAAATAGGGGGAGTCTTGGAATGTACTGGCCAGTCACCCGTCCCGGACCAAAGCTGGCAAGCGTTGCTTAACCGGTTGAATCAAGCTCAAGCTGTTTGAGTTACTAGTAATTAAAGCTGTGTGAAGTATAAAATTAAGTAAATTATATTCATACAATACGAGACTGTCCTATTAAATAAAAAAAGCAGTTTCAAAGCCAGGTGAATGCCCGTATTTTTTTTTTTGATTGATTCGCTCTTGAGTCTAGTCTAGGTCAGACGTGACAGAGACAAAGTCGACGATGGAGTGAGCGAAATTACCGAAACAATACAAAAACCATTCTGTCTCGCATGGGTATATGTTTTGGGCTCTCAACGAGTTAACCTTGAAGGTAGACCCTTGTGACTGTAATTATTTATTGCCCTTGTTTTGGAGACATACATGTCAGTCTAATGTACCTTTTTTTTTATCAAGACCAAAATGTATAAGTGTATGTGTATATAAAAGGAACACAATCATAACAATATTAAACAGTTCCAATACAGCTATTCAGCATACGTATCACGTCTCTTCGTTATATGACATTCATTACGAACGAATTGAAAATGGTGGTCACATAGTCACATCATGTTCGACCATTATCGTTGATAGTGAACATTTACCACAAAATACAAATGATGAACATTTACCACAAAATACAAATGATAAAATAGAACAAATTGCATTTAGATAGCTACTATTTTGAAAGTGGTTGACCTTTTAGTTCCCAGCTGTCGAATCCTGGCAATTTGTGTAGTTATGTTAGTTAAAAACTTAAAAGCAACACATCAAAATTATAGTTTCTGTTTTACAAATAAAAATAATCTTATTTTCTTTAACAATTTTTCGAGGTTGGAGTTACACCTTCCTACCTGGGTTTTGAGTCCTCCTCTCTGAGTTCTGGGTTCAGTTTCCTATGATTGTGGAATGTAAATTTGATTTGTTATCACCTAAGATTCCTGTTATTGTGATTTCTCACAATAAAAATGTATGGGGGGAAAGAACCAAGGAACAAATAAATACATATTCTAATGAATGTCACAAGCGATTAAAATTGGTTGATTTTCCTGTAGAATTAACTGGTTGTGGTGATATTTTTTGTGGTGAATCCACCCATAGGATTGTTATTGATAAGCTGTATTCGGATATTGTTTGTGCTCTCAGTGAGTCGTCAATTTGTAGTGCGGCAAATAAGTTTGTTAGTCGTAGGAAAAACGCTCAAATCACAGGCTGGAATAATCATGTCAGTTGCGCTCACAGGCTGGCGAGGCAGAAATTTCACGTATGGTTATCGTGTGGCAAACCTTCAACTGGCCCAGTGTATGATGACATGCGGGAAAGTAGGGCTTTTTTCAAATCGCGACTTAAATGGTGTCAGAACCACGAGGAACAGATAAAGATGGACATAATTGCTTCTAAGCATTCAAAGCGTGATTTTCGCTTTTTCTGGAAGAGCACTAATAAATTGAGCATTCGGCCGGGCCTGCCTGTTAGTGTGAATGGTGTGAGTGATGCGAAAGATATTGCGAACCTTTTCAGAAATCAGTTTATTTTAAAGTCACCGCTAGGGAGCTCTTGTGAGATGCTGGATGCTGAGTCCCGTTGTGGCAGGGTGGGCACCCGCTTCAGTGCCAAAGATGTGGCCAGGGTCATCAGGTCTACGACCAGAGGTAAGTCCCCTGGACATGACGGGCTCAGAATCGAGCATTTACAATACGCCGGTCCTCATTTACCGAGGGTTTTGGCACTGCTGTACAATTTATGTATTGGTCATTCATACTTGCCCTCCGACCTAATGAGGACGATCCTGGTTCCCATTGTTAAAAGTAAAACAGGTGATCTTTCGGATAAGGGGAACTATAGACCTATTTCTCTAGCAACCATAGTCGCTAAGGTGCTTGATGGTCTGCTTGATACGCAGCTAAACGAACATCTTGTGCTGCACGACAATCAGTTCGGGTTTTGGTCAGGACTTTCTACAGAGAGTGCAGTTCTGTGTCTCAAGCAGGCCGTCAGGTACTACACAAAAAGAGGAACACCTGTTTTTGCTTGCTTCCTCGATCTGTCCAGGGCTTTTGATCTGGTTTCCTACGATATATTATGGAGGAAACTTGAAGCTATAAGCTTGCCTATCGAGCTTATAAGTATCTTCAGGCATTGGTACGGAGGACAGGTCAACAGTGTTCGG
This sequence comes from Orthosia cruda, assembly GCA_964057195.1. Lineage (NCBI taxonomy): Eukaryota > Metazoa > Arthropoda > Insecta > Lepidoptera > Noctuidae > Orthosia > Orthosia cruda. Next base: position 22,464,244 of record OZ059829.1, on the reverse strand, counting down.
TGGGCAGGTGTGCTGTCGGAGCCTTATCAATTGGAGTGTGGAGTGAGACAGGGGGGGTTAACCTCCCCTGCCCTCTTCAATTTGTATATGAATGCCCTGATTGAGGCGCTTAGCGGTCATCATGTCGGTTGTCATATTGATGGTGTCTGTGTCAATAATTTAAGCTATGCGGACGACATGGTGCTGCGAGCGCGTCAGTCGGTGGTATTGGGACACTATTGGCCATATGTGAGCGTTACGCAACTGAACATGGTTTATTATATAACGTTCAGAAAAGTCAGTACATTGTTTTTGACGCAGGGACCAGGTACCTTCCTGATGTGCCTCCCATACGGCTAAACGGTGTTACTCTTGAGCGAGTGGAACAATTTAAGTACCTAGGTCACTTGGTCACCACTGACCTCAAGGACAATGCTGACATTGAAAGGGAACGGAGAGCTCTTTCCGTGCGTGCGAATATGATAGCTCGTAGGTTTGCACTTTGTACTGCAGAAGTAAAGGTGACGCTCTTTAAAGCATTCTGTACCACCTTCTACACTTGCAGCCTGTGGGAGAAGTATTCGCGGGCGTCGTATGGGGCCCTTCGGGTCCAGTATAATAACGCGTTCAGAAAACTGATGGGGTTGCCTTGGCGTTGTAGTGCGTCAGGGATGTTTGCAGCGGCGCGTGTGGATTGTTTTTACGCGATAATGCGCAAGCGCGCAACATCAATTGTGGCCCGGGTTATGGACAGCCCTAACAGGGTTCTGAAAATGATTGCTGACAGAGTGGACTGTCCGTATATAGTTCACTGCTGTCAGTTACATGTGTCACCGTATCGTGTTGTTTACTAACACTTAGTTTTAAGCACATTGTTACTAACCCTATATGAGTTTTCGCTCGAAATAAAGTTTTTGAATTTGAATTTGAGTCGGTTCAGGGAATTCCATGTAGACCACGAAAGATTAGATCCTGCGGGAAGATGCTCACTTGGAGGTAAATAATGTGTTGGTGGGGGAAAAGTATTCTGCCAAAGTCTGCCGCGGGCGTCAGCCGTGTCTCCCGACAAGGAGCCCACCGTTTTCAGGAAGCTGTGTCTGCTTTCCAGCCGTTGCGTCGGTAGTTGTGCACCAAATAGTGGGTGTCTGATGTCACGCTCCTGCTTTCTCGGCTGCACTCACAACTTTTCATCGGACGTGTGGAGGTGCTATCCCGGTTATAGGGCATAGTACGCTGACCAGGATTGGTTTGAGGCAGCCGGTAATTGAACGGCATCTGTCGTTAAGAGCAACATCTACTTCCTTGCCGTGGGCGGAATGGTGCCACACTGGACACGCATATTCGCCAGCCGAGAAGCAGAGTGTTAGGCCAATAGTCCGGCGAAAGTGAGGTGAAGCTCCCCAGTTGTTTAATGTTAAAAATGTATACTCAGACGTTCTGAATAAATTGTTGCGGGACCCTATTTATCACACAATAGAATTAAACTATGCCATTCCGTCTATAATGCCATTTGTATACATTTGTATAATGTCACAGCATTTGATGGCGCGGTTCAAAGAACGTCGCACGTTCTTAAGTCCCTATCGTCACTAGCGAAAGCTGTTTAATGCCCTTCCTTATGAAAAGGTGACATTAATATAAAAGGATTATGGCAAAAGGACCCCTCGTTTCTCCCATAAGAAAAATATGTTTCGTAATGTAAGTACACTTCCGTGACAACTTAAATACCAGTTACTTACTGACACAATAGCACTCGCAACATATTTCTTTCAACCCCAGATTGTACCAAAAATACACATTTTCAATACACAACACGTACCGACATAAAAAATATTGAGGTCCAAAATCCATACGGCCGTTTATTCAGGTTTATGTAGTCAGAAAACGTTAGGTTTTTTTTTTTTGACGCTGTAACTTACAATCTAGAAGTAGGTTTGGGTTAGGCCCCAATTTAGGTAAAAGTATTCGCCTTGAACTGTTTGCGGTCTTGTTGTCCTTTTCTTCAAACTTAAACACTTGGGGATTATTGCTGGCCAGTTGGTTATAACTGCCATACAAATTCAAGTTATCTTTTTGGCAGCGCGCACAAAAAATAATAAATGTTTAGTCTGGTTTAGTCAAATGAGTTGAATTTATTATGCTCAAAGAACGAATACGCTCACTGAGCGAGATTAAACATTAAGTATTTTGAAACCACGATAGTAATCCATTATTTTAGGCTTAGTTGTGGCAAGTATTATACACATCGAAAAAAAATAAAAAAAGAGGTGAGCAGAGGTGAGTTGTTTCCTTCGGCAGCTTTCCATCAAAGGGTTGGAGATATTATTCTCTTGATGGGCCAAAAGTCACTGTATATATTAATGCACAATAGTATACAAGTAAAATTTAATAAAATCGGATACAATTTTATCTATTCATTAGGTGAAAATATGACTGCAACTCTATCGATATTCTCTGCATTTCCGAACATAACATGACTGTAGAAGACGCAAAACTTCTAAAAATGCCTAATTTTACGCTAGGAGACTCATTCTCACGAAAAACTAGGAGTGGAGGATCTTGCATAATTGTTAAATCGAGTCATAAATTTAAAATAGTTACTTAAGCCAAAAGTTTAAGTATTAGTAATATATTTGAATGTAGTGGTATAGACATTATAGAACACAAAATAATAATATAATGTATTTATCGACCACCAAAAAAAGGCAAAGAATATTTAGACTTATTTTGCACTTAACTAACGTACTTATTAAATAAAATATGTTTCACAAGCAAAAAAGTAATAATTTGTGGTGATTTTAATATTAACAGGTTAGACGATAGCAACGTATCCCGTCAGTTTGAGCAATTATTAGCGAGTTATAATTTAAAATTAACAATCAATCAACCAACTAGATTGAGTAGCATGACATGTATTGACAATATAGCCCATAATATCAGAGGCTGTAAATCAAAAGTTCTAGAACTCTCGCTATCTGATCATACAGCACAAATTATAACGTTCCCAGTAAAGAAAAGTTATCACATCACACACTGGTTCAAATCTAAACGAGACTATAGTGAAGATAACGTCAGGAAATTTATGGAATGCACTGAAAGCCTTAGTTTTAAGGAATGTTACACAAATAATGACCCTGAAAGGGCTTACGAGGCATTCTATGAGCTATTTAAGCTATTTTATGTTCTATGTTTCCCAATCATACGAGTTAAAATACCTATTTTCAAGAAACCTAAATGGCTAAGTAATGGTTTCCGAGTATGCTCTAAACGAAAACGTCAACTACTTTGGAAGTATAGGTTAACATCAAATCCGAAAGATAAAAAATACTTTAAAGAATACACAAAACGGCTGAGAACTATAATTAAAAATAAATATGTGGATGTCTCTAACTATTCTCAATCTCATTTTTCTTTCCTTCTTTAATTTAGACTTTTACAATGGTTTTCAAACATCTTTATAGCCCTTTGCTAAGAATAGTTACAGCACTGATAACAAAATTTGTGCCACATGTTAAGTTAAGTCATGTAATACTATTTTTATTTACCTTTGTATAGATTCTTTTACCGATTGTTTTGTGAATGTGTGAACATTGTAGGCCTTCTAGATGCTAGTTAACATTTTTTTTTTTTTTGGGACTATCCCACCGCACTATTCCCAAACCACTGCAACTCCTGAAAGCCAGAATCAACAGTGGCGACCACCAGAAAAGCGCCGAGGCAATGAAGCTCGACGAAGTCCTGGAGAATGAATTTAACTGTCTTGGATCCCGCAACGAAATTAATCAGAAAAGAAAATGGAGGAGTAAGAAAAATACAAATTTCCACTTCCCTCCATATCAAGATTCAAGCAGGAGACAGAACAATCAAGACCAATAGGCACAAAGGGTCATTTACAACTGGGATAAGCCCAGTTGCCTAGCACCACGGATAAAAATTAGCATTAATATTAATGGGTCCTAACATTGTGAGCTTTTATATTTGATTCCAATAATAGGTATGGCAAAAGCGCTTGAACGCACGGAAATTTGTTCTAGTTTTCACAAGGTCCGTATAGTAAACGGCTCCTGATACAGCCTGTACATTATTCAACATAGTATTGCGTTCATTCTGCCAAAGAATACACTCCCATAAGATATGATGTGCAGATTGTACATATTCACAGTCAGATGTAGAACACTGACATAATGGCGAGGCAACAAGCTTGAAGGAACATAATTTACTTTTAAAGTTACCATGCCCTGTGAGAAATTGGGCAACACAGTGATCCACCTCCAGCCACGTCCTGGCCAGCCGCACGCGAACGGATGGAAAGAATTGGTGGAGGTGTCGGCCCTTGATGGAATTATCCCACCTACATTACCATTCGGATAAAAGTTCCTCCAAGACGTCAATATGTGGTTTAAATAATCTAGAGATTTTGGCACGGTCACTCCGCGTTAAAAAGTCCGCGTCCATGGTCTCTTTTGCGGAATAGTACATTGCAGCACGTCGCTGCACTTCAAGGTCGACCGGAAGTACGCCAGCAAGTACCGCTAAGGCCTCAGTACTAACCGTCCTGTATGCTTTGCATAAGAATATCAAAGCCAAACGCTGACTCTGAAGTAATTTACGTCTAGTTAACATTTGTTAACTTTTTTATAAAATACATAATATATAATTATTTTTTTAGTTTCTAACGACTTATTGTCATAAGTCGGGCCTACGTTGTCCCCCCATGTCTAAGTACTAATGCTGTAACATGGAAATATTGTAAAACCAAACCATTTTTAAAAGAGTAACCATGGAGTTTCTTGCCGGTTCTTCTCTATAGGAAACTACCAACCCGAACCGTGCACCTTTTGTCGACGTTTTATAAGTGCCCATGTAGGCCAATGTGAAATAAAAAAAATATATTTTGATTTTGAATTAAAAAAACACAAAAATCACAAAACAACTATTATATTAATTCAGCTACCAACAAAGCCAAAGCAATAAGGAAATAGTTAATAACTATAAAACTGTAACTCCCAATGAGGATATTAATAAAATTAAAGTGAAGGACAAAATAATAACGATGCCGGAAGAAATAGCTGAATCTTTTAATAATTATTTTATAGATGTCATAAAACCTACAATAAAGGAAAATGGTACTAATCCAAAAACACTGAAATATAATACTTGCAATTCAATGTTCATGAAACCGACAAATCCATATGAAGTTGACCAAATAATAAAAAGACTAAATAACACTAATAGCACTGGATACGATAACATAAATACTATAATAATTAAACGAGTTTCCCAAATCATAGCTCCAGTACTCAGCACCATTATTAATTTGTGCCTGGAACACGGAATATTTCTATCAAAACTAAAAATAACTATCATAAACCCATTATTTAAAAAGGAAGATAGAGAGGAGATGAAATTTTATAGACCAATAGCTTTAATACCAATTATTGCTAAAATTTTTGAAAGTACCCTTTTTTTTTTAGTTATATAAATTACTATAAATAATAAATTTATAGTAATTTATATAACTATTTTGAATCCAATAATATATTTACACATGAGCAATTTGGGTTTCGTAAAGGCAAATCAACGAGCAACGCACTTTTTAATTTTTAAAGAAAGTAATGACAGGACTGGACAATAAACAACATATAACTGCAATATTTATGGACATGTCAAAAGCCTTTGATTACGTAGACCATAATATCCTCTTAAATAAACTAGAACAATACGGAGTTAGAGGGAATGCATTGAATCTTATAAAATCATACCTCAAAAATAGGATTCAAATAACTCAAATATCAAACGAAACAAAATATGAACAAACTTTTCAGTCTAAGCCTAAAACGGTCAAGTTCGGGGTGTTTCAAGGAAGTATTCTTGGCTCACTTTTGTTCATAATATACATTAATGACCTCCCTAAAGCCATAAACCATGACATGATATTATTTGCAGATGACAGTACAGCTATTTTTACTGACGAGGATCAAGAAAAATACGAAATTAATGTAAATAATTCCCTAAAATGCATCATAAATTGGTTAAATGCCAACAATCTAAAAATTAATTAAGAAAAAACATGCTATATTTCATTTGCTAATATAAATAAAAAACCAAAGAATCTAAACATAAACTACAAAGGTGAAGCTGTAAAAGAAGTTAAGACCACCAAATTTCTTGGCATACATATTGACTCTGGACTAAACTGGAAAAACGTTTGCAAAAAACTAAATCAGTTTTCATATGCCCTCTATATGTTGAGAAAAGTTGCAAATGAGAGTACTTTACTAAGTGTTTACCATGCATATGTAGGCTCCATACTAAAATATGGTATCCTATTCTGGGGAAATTCAACGAATAGGGAATGTGCTCTAAAAGCACAAAAAAAGTGCATTAGAAGCATATGCGGATTGGGACAGACTGATTCATGTAGACCAGATTTCAAAAGGTTGAAATCTTAACCCTACCTTCATTGTACATATTTGAAGCGGCAATGATGATAAAACGCGATATAGATATGTATGAAGCGTTGAGAAGTGCGAGACACAAAACTGAACTTAAAGGCATTAAATGTAGAACGGAGAAATTTAAATCTAGTATATTTGGTATCGGCGTTAAAATCTATAACAGACTTCCAAACTGTATTAGGAATATCTCATCATTAAGTATCTTTAAACTAAAGCTAAAAGAATTTCTCATATTTAAAACGTATTATTCAATAAACGAATTTCTTAGTGACCGAATTATTGACTAAAATTGTTTTGACTTATTTAATGACCGTAATGTCGAATAATGAATGTAGTATGACATGTTAAACTTATTTTTTGAATTATTTAATTTTAATTGCATGAGCATAACAAGTAAGTCTATTAATAATAAGATGAGGTGACCTATAAAAAAATTGACATGTTAAATTTGCTTTTATTTTTTTGACTTGTGAATCGTAAATTGTATGACCGTAATAATCATGTATTAATCAAGTATTAAATGATTAATGATTTTAATTTAATGATTGTATGTTAAATAAGGTTTACTAAACAATCAATGCAATGTATAACAACCAGCAATCTAGTAGTGTAATTGTATTACTATTAATTGTTTTTAACATAGCCAATATTATAGACATACATATAAATATTGTACACCCCATGGGTATGTTACAGTGATACAAAAATACTTATTGTAAGACCTGCATTTTCACCTGTGACAAACAATAAATAAATGAATTTGAATTTGATATCATTAAACTATACGATATAAACTTAAACTCGAACAACTTATCCTCAACACCAACTACTAAAATAATGGATAGATTAACAATAGGACAATTAAATCTCCACAACGATAGGGTAGCGACTTCTGAACTTGACAAACTAATTATCGATTATAACTTAGATATCGTGCTTGTTCAAGAACAATATCAAAACGCGCGTTTACGTCACAAAGTAGTACAGTTGGATGGCAAAGCACGAGCTGGAATTTACGTGGCGCATTCTTCTAACTTCACAGTAACGTCTTTGCGTAATCTAATGACACCCCATTGTGCCGTTGCGGAGGTCTCATCGTCTTCTTTTAAAGTTTACGTTGTGAGTTGCTACTTTCAATATTCAGACCCTGTTGCTCCTCATATACATAATCTCCGTCACGTCTTGCAGTCGCTCGCGGGCTGCAAAGTTATCGTTGGCGCTGATGTGAATGCGTCATCATCACTCTGGTATGGCAAAGTTCGGTCTACGGATTATGAACGACGCTGCGCTGTTGAAGATTTCATTGCTGAAATGAATCTGACTATTCATAATACCCCTGAAGCACCACCAACTTTTTGCAGCCAAATGGGCGAATCTTGTATTGACGTCACACTTTCTAGTGCAGACGTACGCTTGGATAGGTGGCGTGTCCTACCGGACGCGTCTTGTAGTGATCATCGCTTGATCGTGTACGAATTTGTTCCAGTTTTTACTCAGGGTACGTCACATGTCATTGGTAACTTTAGGTATAAATGTAAGGGTGCGAATTGGGAATTCTTTAGCTCGCTTGTTGCGTCTCACGCCAAAGACTTCACTCGTGATGGGCTTTCAGCTGAAGAAAGTGCTGAAATTATGTCAGACACCTTCACTTACTGTGCTGACATTGCCATTGGTCGTGGATCTTTGACCAATATACGTAGATGTGATTGGTGGTGTGACTACCTAACTGAACAGCGTAAAAATTATCGCCGAGCGCGTAAACATCTTAACAAGCTTAAAAAACGTAAGGTTACCGGTGACCCTCTTTCCATTGCGTTAAATACGTTTAGACTTGCCAGGTCCCGCTACAGAGCATCGGTGGAAAAATCAAAGGGTAATTTATTGCGTAAAGTAGTAGAAAAATTAGATAAAGAAGGTCCGTGGTCTCCTTTATATCATGAGTTTAAAGCCAATCGATCAGTCGACCTCGCGTTTGTTCAGAATATTAAAGTAAATAATAAACACACTACCGGTATTGAGGAAACAACTGAAGTTTTGCTGAATACTCTTATACCTGATGACGTACTGGCTAATGACAACGAATACCATCAACAGATCAGAGCGTGGGCAGCTGTACCACCTGAATCACCAGCGTCAGACCTTCCATCCACTGACGAATTTATTAACGTTGTCAAGAGGTTACCACTCAACAAGTCATCAGGTGAGGATAAAATATCTAATCGGATGATTATAGAAGCGTGTAAAACAGCCGGTGATGCGATTTTAACCGTTTACAACCGTTGTATTGCGGAGGGCGTATTTCCACGTATTTGGCGACGCGGATTTATACGAATAATCCCGAAAAGTGGCGACAAACCCCCGGACGACCCGAAGTCGTACCGGCCCATAACATTACTTCCATCTTTGGGAAAACTCCTGGAGCGCCTTATCGTTCCACGGTTGCTACCGGACGGACCAAAATTTCATAATAATCAATTCGGTTTCACTATTGGAAAATCGACTGTAGACGCGGCCCTTACTGTTAGGAAAATAGTTAATACATCTGAACATAAGTATGTAATTGGGATTTTTCTAGATATTTCTGGGGCTTTTGATAACGCATGGTGGCCAATGCTATTACTTAAAATGAAAAATCGAGGCTGCTATAGAAATATATACAATTTAGTTTACTCTTACTTTTTAAATGGTTCCGCGAAACTCAAACTCGGCCATCATTCCATGTCGAAGTCTCTCACCATGGGATGTCCTCAGGGTTCGGTTATTGGTCCACCTTTATGGAATTTAGGCTTTGATGATTTCCTCGCGATTCCGCTTCCAAGCGGCTGCTCATTAACCGGTTACGCGGACGACGGTCTTCTGCTCATTCAATCAAGTACTCGAGCTGGACTCGAGAACTTGGCTGACACTTGCCTACGATTAATATCTCAGTGGGGCGATCGTAACCGCCTGACCTTTGCTCCGCATAAAACTTATCAGCTCATTTTGAAAGGTAATCTTAAATCGTGTCCTACTATTAAATTTAATAACGTTCCGGTAAAAAGGAAGCAGTCCGTGTGCTATCTTGGTCTTGTGTTAGAAAGGAATTTTGCATTTATAGATCATATTAAAATCGTCGGTGAAAAAGCAAAAAAGAACTTCTATGCCTTAACGAGAATATCTAAATCTACGTGGGGTCTGTCTTTTTTGACTTTAAAGACTATTTATGGGGCTACTTACTTGGGTTGTATCTGCTATGGGGCGCCTGTTTGGGCTGATAGGGCCACAGTAGGGGCGGTACGACGTAAGTTACTTCAGAGTCAGCGTTTGGCTTTGATATTCTTATGCAAAGCATACAGGACGGTTAGTACTGAGGCCTTACCGGTACTTGCTGGCGTACTTCCGGTCGACCTTGAAGTGCAGCGACGTGCTGCAATGTACTATTCCGCAAAAGAGACCATGGACGCGGACTTTTTAACGCGGAGTGACCGTGCCAAAATCTCTAGATTATTTAAACCACATATTGACGTCTGGGAGGAACTTTTATCCGAATGGCAATGTAGGTGGGATAATTCCATCAAGGGCCGACACCTCCACCAATTCTTTCCATCCGTTCGCGTGCGGCTGGCCAGGACGTGGCTGGAGGTGGATCACTGTGTTGCCCAATTTCTCACAGGGCATGGTAACTTTAAAAGTAAATTATTTTCCTTCAAGCTTGTTGCCTCGCCATTATGTCAGTGTTCTACATCTGACTGTGAATATATACAATCTGCACATCATATCTTATGGGAGTGTATTCTTTGGCAGAATGAACGCAATACTATGTTGAATAATGTATAGGCTGTATCAGGAGCCGTTTACTATACGGACCTTGTGGAAACTGGAACAAATTTCCGTGCGTTCAAGCGCTTTTGCCATACCTATTATTGGAATCAAATATAACAGCTCACAATGTTAGGACCCATTAATATTAATGCAATTTTTTATCCGTGGTGCTTGGCAACTGGGCTTATCCCAGTTGTAAACGACCCTTTGTGCCTATTGGTCTTGTTTGTTCTGTCTCCTGCTTGATATGGAGGGAAGTGGAAATTTGTGTTTTTCTTACTCCTCCATTTTCTTTTCTGATTAATTTCGTTGCGGGATCCAAGACAGTTAAATTCATTCTCCGGGACTTCGTCGAGCTTCATTGCCTCGGCGCTTTTCTGGTGGTCGCCACTGTTGATTCTGGCTTTCAGGAGTTGCAGTGGTTTGGGAATAGTGCGGTGGGATTGTCCCAATTTAAAAAAAATAAAAAAAAAAACATTAAACTATTCGATTCGATAAATAATCTACCGAACACGTAATTATGACACGATATGTTGCAAAAATACCCCGATCCAAAAAGTTAAACGTGTTCTTAGCTATGTTTGATTAAACTTATGGTAAGTTTAATCAAACATAGCTAAGAACACTCTGAATAAAGTCACCTTTCAAATAAGAAAAAACCGGCCAAGTGCGAGTCGGACTCGCGCATGAAGGGTTCCGTACCATTAACGCAAAAAACGGCAAAAAATACCACGTTTATTGTATGGGAGCCCCCCTTCATTTATTTTATTTTAATTTAATTATTATTATTTTTTGAAGTGTATGAACAACTAAATATTCTGTGAATATTTCAAGCGTCTACCTGTTGCCATTATTAAAATCGAGCAAAAAACAGCAAAAAATCACGTTTGTTGTATGGGGGCTCCCATACAACAAACGTGATTTTTTGCTCCTTAAATTTTTTTTTTTTCTGTTTTTAGTATTTGTTGTTATAGCGGCAACAGAAATACATCATCTGTGAAAATGTCAACTGTCTAGCTATCACGGTTCATGAGATACAGCCTGGTGACAGACAGACAGACAGACAGACGGACCGCGGAGTCTTAGTAATAGGGTCCCGTTTTTACCCTTTGGGTACGGAACCCTAAAAAACTAAATCAAAATCGGTTCATTCGTTTAAGATCAGCTATGATGCTAGAGACAAGTACACACGTCAAATTTATAACACAACCTTTTCCGTTGGTGATTAAAAATGCAAAGAAACTGCCAAGTTAACCATTTCCGAATTAGTAATGTTTATGGTAAACACAAACCTGACACGGATTTGAAAGCCGAACTTAAAAATACCAAACAAAAAGTTTAACCCTTTATTTACCATTTTTAAACGTTGTTCAATGCCTATTTTGCTAACGTAAATTAAAAAAAAGATAAACTGTTTGCTATCAATATCCATAAATAACATTCTCAGTGGCAAGTGACAGAAGTTTTCCATTATGCCCTATTCAGTGCCAACTACCATTTCACTTCAACCTTTTTGGTTTATTTTTTATTTATCACTGAGCTAATGGCAGTAAACCTAAAAATACATGCTAAAGAACGAAGGAAGATTTTGAAGACGTTAGCAAAATAGGCACTGTAACGATTGACTACTGAGCAACGAGTAGGTAAGCTCTATTTCCAGGTAATTAAAATATTTGTTTCGACAATAGAAAACTGTTAGTTTTTGTATGTGATTTGATTTTTTGTGAATAGGGTGTAACGAATGCCTATATTCGAACCCATGCCCTACGGTACGTAAGTCGGGGCCGGTACCACTGGGCCACCACTGCTGGCAGTTGTGGCGATCACAAATAAATTGGGCTCATAGTAATAAAATAACGAAAATTACAAAGAGATCACTAATAGCAGTATTACGTGTCTACATACACAGGCTCTCTCAGCTCTCAACACCCTACCGCATTGATGTTCTAGCAAATGAACGATATCACCTTCGTACGTACAAAAACAATTAGTAATTAGGCACAAGACTACTGCCTACTAACGACCAATACACACTGTAGTTGTTTACGTGATCTGTCGCGTCTAGTACACGGACGTGGAAAATGTCTAGCTTTCAATGAAATACTTGTCTGGTAGTGTAACTTTAGGTATAGCTGTAACGATGCGGCAAAAAAACATTAAAACCATAGTACTAGCCGGGCGCTGAAAGTTTGCTGAACCGCGCGGTGCCCTGCGTTCGCCTCAAATGTTCGCCGCACGTTAGAATGACTTTATGACGTCATCGGCAAACTTGCCGTGCCCGGTTTATACTTATCTCAATTAAGGAGAGTGAGATGTGGACGGGTATTGACATCTTAGGCGCTAGAAAAAGTGTCAGCGAAGGCGCTGTTCGATAGCTAAAATGTAAGGGATTACATTCCCATAATTTTTTGTCATTTTTCTGATTGGACAAGATTTCGTTGATAGAAAATCACTTTTCTAGAGCCTCTTGATAGTTATGTGATAATAACAACATTTTTAGTTCTGCCTTATGGCTGATTTCTGAATTAAGTATTATTATTACTTAAATGCCAAAATCTGACAGGTTTTCTGGCTAAATTAGAGTTGCAAATAGAAAATATTCAACGTCAAATACATAAATCTTAAATCTGGGGTTAGTGTTTCGCTGGTTGAATACGTGATTATAGTCTGAATAAGGGTATACAAAACACATCGCGTCACAACATAAGCAGTTTCTCTAATATATCTTAATGTTTTACACTAAACAGCACACAATAACAACCAAAAAAAGAAACAAAATGTATAGTCTGTGGCTGAAATGATGACCAAAATAAGAAAAACCTTCCCAAGATAACACAATATCTTAACAAATTACATTTACAAGAATAAAATATTGCGAGCTTCATTAATCTTGTTGCAAGTAAGATTCGGGTTCGTGACTCTATTGTCTAAATTTGACGACAATGTGTCACCAAATGAGAACGTTAGGGATTAGGTCCCAGTGTCAATCACTGGCGGCTTTGGTTATCTTGCTTCGTAATTGTGCCAGAAATCCAATTACGGAGCGATTCAGGATTAATCAGGGCCTGACATTAATATGGCTAACATTTTGACTACTAGAGTGTGCTGTCAGTCCGCAGCCACTGCTGGTGGCATTGCAATGGTTAATGGAAACTATGCTGGTATTTCAATTATTGTTGACAGTTAAATTAATAGTTAACGCCTTTGACCGTTAACTATTAATTTGGTTTAAGAATGGGATTCTTTTTGTCAATATATGGACCAAAACTGCGATTTATTCATGTGTATTTATTCTTGTGTAGTCTGGTTTGTCTGTACATAAATACATTACTAACTTCAGTATATATAGAGCCCCAAGTGCGTCTGGCTTAAGAAAAGCCACTTATTTCACCTGAATGCCTCTCAAGATTGCTTTAGTTTGATGCTCTTTGAACTAAATACACACAAGTACCTTCAGCATTAATGTTGTTTCAATTCAAAATAGACTTCTAGTTAAATTCTATCTGAAGAGTCTTATAAAGTAAAAACATTTTAATATTACACTCGAAATCCTAATCTCGATCTCGTCCTTAATCCCCCAACATTATTTCAAGGATACAATAAAAGTATTCAAATATTATTTTCTTTCGTGACATCTTAAAAGGAGCTTGTTCCAATTCTTCAGAGAGCTTAGCAGTCGTCAACGTTTGTGAGTGGCAAATGAGAGCGAATTCAACATGGATGTTAAAAAAACCGATTTAAAGAGGCTCTAGAGTCCCCAATTCAAGTGTTTCGATATTCAAAGTCTTTGTTGGCTCGGGGAGTACCTGCAAGGCTCCCAATCAGTCGCGATCGTTACCTAATTAGTGCTCTCGGCTAGAAATGAGATACTTAAGGTGTAGAATTTCTATTTTCTGTGTAAGTAAATCTCATTATGTTTGCGATTAGCTGCCTTGGCATGTTTACGAGTAACATACGGACGTATACAGCAGAACAGATTTTAAAAAAAACCGGGCAAGTTCGTGTCAGACTTCACACATTTATGGTTCCCTACCAGACCGCAAAATTAAGTTGGTTGTATTGGGAAAATTAGGGATTTTTAAAAAATAAATAAATATATTGGTGTTTGTCAGTAAAATATGCATAATAATAAACATTATTGCGACCCCCTTCACTTCTATGGGAGCCCTTGAAAACATTTCATTTTTTTTTTCATAATTTGTTTGGCTTTGGGTCAACAAGATACTTATACTGTGAAATTTTCAAGACTGTAGCTACTTTAAAACTTAACTCCTACTTAAACAGCTACTTTTTAAAAGAAACTATCAATTTTCAGCGTCCTAAATAAATAAACAATAAAACTATCCCATAATTTCTAACCTATAATTTAGACAAAATAAATCATAGATTTCATTCATAAAATATTTGTTAAACTTTGTTCTATAATGACTTTTGAAACCTAACATTACCACAGAATGTGGAACATCGCGACCCGGCGACAACCGGAGTCGTTGCCTCGATGGCTTAGTATTGTTTGCAAGCGCTACGGATGAACATGAGCTCCTCAGTTCGATTTCCGAGTCAGCCAAAGTATTATTCCATCTGGAATTTAGAATGAAAGAAAGAAAGAAAGAGTGTTTATTTGTCACAAAACGACATACAATATAAAAACATGCTTATGCTAAACCCTTAACAATAGTATTAGTATTTCTTAAATTAAGTTAGTAAAGACGAGAAATAATTCAAACAATAATAACATATACTACCAACATTTTGTTTATAACAGAAAATAAATAGGGTGAAAAAGATGCCAGGCAGATGCATGTCGTGATTGTGGCAATAAGGCTACCACTCAGCATAATGCTGTGCCGTGGGGGACCCACAGCACGGCGCTGATTTTTAGTGGTCGCCTAGGACGTAACGTACGGAAACGAAAGTAAAGTTCTTTTAAAACTTTACTTTCGTTTGTCAGTAAAACCCGTGTGACAGACTACGGGAAGACGGACAGACAGACGGAAAAGTGAGTGACAGCGATAGGGTTCCGTTTGGATCTTTCGGGTACGGAACCCTAAAAATTTAAGATTCTTTATAATTATGAAAGATTTTTTTGAGTGTCTTCGTTGTCTCACTTTTTGAAATTGTTTATGAAACCATTGTTTTGCCGATTGTGAAATATTTACTAACTTGATAAGTAATAGTATTTTTAAATAGAATAGCACCTTTTATCCATTTTATTTATACACAAATAAAAGTAATACTATACTGTTTGCTTTGGTAAGGTAGATATAATTGCACACGCATAATTGGCTTATAATATTCCCACTGTTGAGATGCAAGCCTCCTCTCAGGGATGGGGTATAGGCCGTAATCCACCACGTGTACTAGTGTACATAGTTGGGTTCTCTAACAGCAAAATTCAGTTGCGTAGAGAAATAGGCATTTGAGGATAGTACACCCATGTGCACAACAAAAGCTTATTAAATACAATAAACAATTTTAAATACTATATATTTAATATATTATTATATTTTTATATGTTTATTTATTTATTTATTAAAACTTTATGCATAAGTACAAAGGCGGACTTAATGCCTTAGGCATATTCTACCAGTCAACCTTAGGGTGGAGCAGAGATAAAACAAGGTAGGTACAACTAAATTATAGGATGAATAGAGAAAATAATATATATTTATAAACGAAAACAAAAATGAAATAACAAATATATACTTAGATACATACATACATATAAACAATATTATAGAGAATCCGAAACGAACAAACCAATTTTGTGATGATTCTGCAAACTTTTTGCGAATATGCTCACGTGTGTAATTTGAAAGAAAGCCGACTGGTTGCGGATGTTCTGAGGAAGTGCATTCCAAAGGGAGATTGCCTGGACAAAGAAGGACGAGTGGATAAACCCACATATGTATATCTGTATAATAGAAGTACTTTTTCTTCAGCAAAATAATAAAGAAAAATATAACACAACAAAATTATCCAATCTTCCATAATTTATGAGTGAAAAGAGACATTTTATTACAGTAATAACTTAACGAAGCTCACGTAAGTGCTTTAATCTAAACAATAGGGACCGCCTGTCGTCCTATTAAATAGAATTTGATGAAAAGCCGAGAATAAACAGGACACAAGTGCAACCGGAAATTAAGGGACCCGACCGTATCCGTTGTTCGGGTAAATACCCGTATATATTGTCGACATAGAAAAAACAACAATATCCCACGGGCACAAACAAACTCTTCTGATTAATGTTTTTGTTGACTGTATTGTGAAAATACCAAATAATGATTAATAAAAAACTATTTTCCTCGAGATTACTTCGAAGAACAATGTTTGGTCAAGTTTTTGGACACGGTTTTGAAACAAATGTTAGAGTTTTTGTCGACACGCGTATTTAGCCGCTTAAAGGAAAAGGGGCGGATCTGCCTATTTATGGAAAATTGTGTAATTTACATATTCAGCATCAATCAAATACTTTTTAAATTTTTCTACGCTGGATTTAGACATACTAGTGAAGAGTTTAGTTTTACTTTCGAAATGTAATCTCTGATCTCAGACCTTTTTTATTAATGTTTTGCTCCGTTTTTTGTTTCGGTAAGCTGCGTCCCTTTTTCTTTGGACGGCAGAATACATGTGTCGAAAAATTCGAATATCTGTATCGTCAACGTGACAAGACATAAATACATGATAAATTTAACCCTTCATTACCAACAACAAGTTTGTGAGACACGTGATCGATGGGTTCATAGTAGCTCAAGGTTGATCAGTGTATAATGGAAATCCCTGTTTATACTGATAAACCTTGTTTTTTTTGTCTGTGTGACTTTCTTAGAAGAAACACTTGTCTTAATTTTTTCAAGGGCGAGATTGTATTTAGATTCTTTTGATGTTATACATTTGCGGCACTAAGACTTTGTTTCTTTGACCTTTATCTCTAGATTAGTAATACACCACGTAGAATTAAATTGCACAATATCTTTTTAATGGTGCCTAGTGTTATTCTGACGTATCTAGCTATACAACTGTAAAGTTGTATCAAAATATGTTAAGTGGTTTTTACTTGAAATAGAGATCCCATTTCATCTATCCATACAAACTTTTGCGTTTATTATATTTAGTATGTAGGAGGATAGAATATGTTAGATAACTATTTATAAAATAAAGTGTCCTGTTTTTGCAAAGTCGTGCAACTGCGTGCCTACGCTTTTTCTTGTCTAAAGAAATTAAATCTTTGATCTTATTTAAAACCTTACATGTTGCTTCCCACACAACTTAGTCTCTTTTTGGATAATGAAAAAGGAACCTGATGTCTATTTCTGGACGTTTATAAAATAACAAAAGGATTCCTACTAATCTTACAAATTAATCTCACTTCTTATCTTGCTTAGAGTATTCAATAGTACACGGTTTTCAAATTAAGGTTAAGATTTTTCTTTCAGTCTATTTCTAAAATACATCGAAGGTAGATTTTATCTCTTTTAGGCTCTAGTCAAGTTACACTCTATCTACGAAAGCGTCGCGATAGCGATTAGAAAAGTCATTAATAAAGGGTGTCTCAGTAAGAGTGCTCTTTTTCATTTTAATATAAAAACAAGTATTTTATGACAGAGTTGTGATATTTTTATTGTATTGTAAAGAAGACATGTTCCGATTAAGTTTGGAATAAAATATCCGGCAAATGACCCCCACGGCTCCGATGACAGGCCATTACTCTTTTCATTAAATTTTCCATGACTTTTGCACAGAGATGTGGCTGTATCTCATCGATGACGCTTTGGATTTCCGATTTGAGCTCAGGAATTGTTCCGGGTTTATTCGCATAGACACGAGATTTCACAAAACCCCAAAGAAAAAATTCGCGCGGCGTTAAATCGTACGATCTTGGTGGCCAGTTGACATCAGAATTTCGTGAGTGTTCTGGAAATCGTTGCTGCAATAAGTCGATTGTTTCATGCGCGGTGTGGCAGGTTGCGCCGTCCTGCTGAAACCACATGTTGTTCAGATTCACGCCGTCCAGTTGAGGCCACCTGAAGTCCGTTATCATATTCCTGTAATGAGTCATATGTATCGGAATGGCCTTTGTGATTGAAATAAACATTTTTATTTTATTTTTTTATTTTTGTAATTTTATGATGTCATATTTTTGTAATGAGCACAATTATAACGCATTTTTCTTTCGAAAAGCGCTCCCTTTTTAATAATCGGAATAAACAGAGGTCAAATTCAATAAAATTTCAGAGTTTCCACCAGAATGAAAAAAAAAAACAATTTTAAAAAGTGCACTCTTACTGAGACACCCTTTATATGGACATAACAAGTGCCATTGAAATGTCACGTAATCAATGCCGTACATTTTGACATTGAAACATTTCGACGATCACCTTCACTAAGAAAATGGGGCGATGTCGACACTCGTCAATTTGGTCCGGTTTAATGCTGCTAAAACCCAGGCGTGTCTTTTTTCTGGCTCCAACTTGCCGAGATGTGACCATCCATTATCCAACCATCTTGAGCTTCTTGACGTTACATTGACATCGACTCTCAATGTTGGCCCTTACATTGAGGCAAAGGCTCTGGCTGCCAAAAACTTAGGAATCCTTGCAAAGGTGAGAAGATACTTCACGCCGGAACATCTCCTCAATTCGTATTAAGCGCAAGTTCGATCATGCCTGGAGTACTGTTTACATCTCTGGGACGGATCTGCCAAATACCAGCTTGACGCACTAGAGTCGATCGAAAAGCGGGCCAAGAGGCTCATCGGCGATGAGGCACTGGTCAAGTCAAAGCTGATCCTTGAGCACCTTCGCCGAGTTGCCAGCTTGTCGGTTTTTTATCGGTTACATTTCGGGAAGTGTGCGATGGGATTGCACGATCTAATTCCACCTAGCCCGTTTCATCATCGGACTACCAGACGTATGACGATGCGCCATCGGTACATGGTGGACGTCCCATCCATACGCACAAAACTTTTTGGAAACACTTTTAAAATGCGTACAGCTAAGAAGTGGGAAGAGTCTGTGTTTCCCGACTGCTACAAACTAGGAGTCTTTAAGTCAAGAGTAAATAGGTTATTTCTAGGCAAGCGTGTTTCACCTTCGATCACATCATCGCTTACCATCAGGTGAGATAGTGGTCAAGCGCGAGCCTATAAAATAAAATAAAAAAAGAATGACTTTGTCTAGCGCCTCTAGTGCCTTCCACACTCCTGTGCGGTGTGAACTTAATATCTTCACACATAATTAATTTAATTCAGAGCACACTCTACGTATACTCGTATTTTATACGAGTAAATACATATTGGTGATGCAACAATGGGTGTCCCGTTACACCCATTGTTTCATCCACCCGTGCGTTGGAAGCTTTTAAAAGGCACTTAACCAAACGAACGGAAAGTACCACTAATCATACAAAATGAAACTACTGAGTAGGAACAATATGACGCATCTTATGATGTAAGCATAAATGGTTCCTAAAGAGTTGCAGGGTGTTTATGAAATAGTACTATGCATTTCTGTCCTGGACTATGATATTAAACGATCAGAGAGTCCACCTGTGTTTGCACACAATATTGTCACTGTAATATCTACTGCGTACCAAGATTGGAGATTCCCATTGGGATTGGACACCATGACCAAAGTTCGGTTAGCAGTATTCTTGTTTATATATCGCATTTGTAAAAAATAAAGTGTGGTTGGTATTGTCAATTTCCATATTCGGTAATATCAATGGCAATTATTTCAGAAAACATAATTATGGGCATTGAACGTAAAAGGGACATTATTCTGCATAACTGTAACGATTCAAAAGAACGAAATTACGATTGCCACGCAATGGAATACGCAATACTTGCTACATCTAGTGTCAAAAGTCATTCAGAGCTAAACAACAACACTTAATAGTTCAAGTTTAATTTTTACGACAAAACCATGTTTATAACAAAACTTACGAGGTAAGCAAGTGCACCGCAAAGGCTTTTGCGGTTCACTAAAATGATGGTTTGTGGTATTGTATTAATCCTTCATATTGATCGTTATCGCACCGCAAGAATTTACTTTATTTTCTCATTGAGTGCTTAAGATTTATTAAGTAGGTTTGCGATTGCGTAAGGGCATTGGGAAATGGTTATTTGAGGATAGTCATAACTAGCAGTTACTTAAATAATCAATTATTCTAAGCCGAAATCTAAAATATTTAAAAAAAAAACTAATAATATTTTTATAATATTTTTTATTTAATTTAATAATAATATTATATAGAGGAAAGGTTTTTTTTGTTTGTTTGTTTGTACCATTAATATGCTCCGAAACTTCTGGACCAATTTAAAAAAAATCTTTCTCTTGTGGAAAGCTACATTTTGCCGAAGTAACAAAGGTTACAACTTATTTAAAAAAAAAATAGAGATCCTTATGCAAATTGCAATAATGTAACCAAAAGTAGCAAAATTATGCCTATAAAATTCATTATTTGGCGTGTGCTGAGAAAATTATTGATGATACATAAAAATTATGTACCACATGATTAAAGTACTCATAATTATCTATAAAAAAAACTGCAAGAGAATATATCTAACTATCATAGTTAAGTCACAATATACATTCAATGTACATATTTAATTATTTACGACACATTTTGTACGTCTTATTTTTGGCACTTATGATAATTCGTTAATTCAATTCATCACACCCTTGCGCCCTTTCTACTTAATAAAGATGAGGGTTTTACTAATTAGTGCATATTTTAATTAACTAACTTGAACACTACAAAATACAAAATGCCTAAATCGATAATACAAAATTTGCCTGGTTTAATAATACTTGTCTACCTTAATAGCAGGAGGTCTTATCTATTGTTATTCTATAAGCGATATTTAAATATCTCAATGTATCCGTTGATCGGCTGTTTCATATTCAACGGCGGAGCTCCCAGCAATCACGGCCACTCGTAAAACCTAACGGTATCAGATTTTATCCCTCCACAGAGCTTTAATAATAATCTCCAAAAATTTAGGGCAAACGCCCCTGATCTTGTCAAGTCTCAGCTTAGCGCCCTATTGAGGAGGATACGCAGAATTTTGTGGTAATTTTCTGGTTACAGGATTTAAGTAAAGCAAAAAAGTCCGTGCGTCTGTTATGTCTATGTCGTCGAATGAGCTTGGTTGTTTAATATATCAAATAGAATTTGGATAGTAAATGGGAAAATAAAATAAACATTTTACGGCATACAAAAAAATAATTGCCGATAAATATGGAGCAAATAAAAGACTTTTATTCAGTTTTTTTCCATCTACGTAGGTTACTGGCAAAATAATATTGAATAATTCTATAGCAAAGAAACACTGTATTGGTATTAATTCAGACATTGTAAATTGCTCCAAACAGAGTTATCAACTAATGGTTTTACCAGTATTAATGAATATCCGTTAGAATCCTTTCAATTCAGGCATACAATAATTCAGCCTAGCTTCCATCCATTTTACCCAAGCCGCAGGCAATGCTTGTTTATAACCTAATTTTGAAAATCCCCTGAATCAAGATTAATCGTGTTTTCACTTAACATGTAAATACTCTCAGTGATTCAACCTTTTTCGAGGCTTAATTTATAAATGTCTAAACCCCTGAGTCCTTAAAATGTCAATGCTTAAAGCTACTCAAAAGCCCACTCAAATTCATGAGCATAAATAGAACAGGTTTATCAGTTCACGAACGCGATTTTAATCCTTTGGAAATAAAGGTTGGTTACAACGAATGTGAAAAATAAAATTGTAGGAGAGCTTGCTCAAGATTCCACATTTCATTCGCAGGATATTTACTGGAGGGCTATCCGGATCTCTTCTGCCTGAAATAACTGTCGCATAATGTTAATATAAAGCGGGCCTGAGCATGGTGGCAACTGAATCGCCTCCGCTTTGATTTAACTAGTAGCTCAGACACCTTGCAGCAAAGGCTGGAGGATTTAAGAGCACTGTTTATTTAAGCTCCCTCGTTCAGAGATCCTTTTACGTTTGAGGTAGTTAAGTACCTAGTATAGGTAGTATACGATGGGATGCGGTTTTCAAAAAATATGAACAGTTTTGTCACGAACAAGCAGTAATAGTTTGTTCTGTGTATTTCTGCAGTAGTCTAGACTTTGTAATTTTATTTCTTGTGCAGCTACTTTATGATATAAACGAGGCTCTAGAGCGAAGTTTGTTCGAACAGTTTCTATAACTGCGGATCTCGTATTTTCATGTTATTTATTAATAGAAATGGTCATTATTTGGAAATAAATAAAACTCATAGTGTAGAAACGTGACAGCTTTCGAACTCGGAATTTTTCACGAAATTAAAGTAAAGGACCCTTAACAAAACACGATTATCGTTAAATTTTATTACTTCCAACAATTTACATTGATTGTCGCGCACTTGGTTCAACCGATACACGTAAAAGCACTCATGTTCCTATTTTTACAACATGGCAACAACAACTTGGGCGAACGCTCGAATTTATTTACTAATAAATATATTGAAACAGGTGTAGAATTGTACACTAGGTGGCCATTCACGAAATTACTTTACCCCAATTTAGTCTAGTCGAATAGTCCCAAGTCTCATTAGGGGAAACGAGAATATTGTAACTTCTTTAAACGGCTGTTTAGTATTGCCAGAGAAAAATTTTGTAGATGACACATTGCTTTTCCGTGACAGAAATAATTTAAACAATGTATTAAGCGTAGATAACCCGCGATTTGTCAATTAAGAATTTGAATTATAGAAATCGTTTTATTTTAAGTAGTGCACACAGAATAATTTTAGGTAAAATATAGGTGATCTAACTAATATTTCAAGACATCTATCTTGACGCGAAATACATTCATGTACCTACATATATAATTTATTTTGCTCGTCACTGTTACAATAATCTATACATACACCTCCTCATTTGATTTAGCAATAACCTATTAACCAAAGAGCTATAGATGTTCTATTAATCAGAGGTTAATCATTGCGGTGTAAGGACAAGCAAACTGATTAATTTATTAATGAGGATCAACCGAGTAATATATTACTAATACGCAGTGGGTTATAATGATTTGAATGGTTTTGACAAATATTATTAAATATATGTATTATGTTAGAAATCTGTAAACTATATGTTGTACTTGGCTTTTTCAGTATAGACAATCAATTGAACTGTACTGCTAGGTTTGAAAATACGTCTGTTTTTAAAAAAAGTCACTAATAGACTCATGGTGTTCCTCGGTCGGAATGTGTATATTTGACTCCAGCATTGTATACCTGGATGATGTCAAGGTGATGGGTTTTTGAGTCTTTCAGTTAAGAGTAAATGGGTTACTTTTAGGCAAACGTGCGGGTGTGGCGTGGGCTGATACTGCAAAAACGTGTTTTTATAGCAATACTAGCTAAAACATGCTTTTGATTTTTGAAAAGTGTTGTGTTGTGGGTAGTGTGTGTGTGTTGTGTTGTGTGGGTGCGATGTGGGTTTGTGCTGTTTTTGTAAAGGAACACACTACCGGCCAAATTTAATCTAAATATGTTCACCCGTTTAGTCGTGAAAAGGTAACAAACAAACAGAATTACTTTCGCATAAGATTATTAGCATGAATTATCCGTACAACAAAATGTCTGTAAAAGAAAAAGGTTGCTACATTGCCCCTAAGGCTCCTGGCTCCTGAAGACACGTGCAACGTGGCACGTGTGTTCTGGAGCCTTAGACGTATATTTTGGGATCATTCTAATTTGCTACTTGTGTGTATTAAAATTTTCATTGTTGATTCGATACCTAATATACCTACGACGTAAGTGGATAACCGTTCCGCCGAAGGTACTTTATTTTATGATAATAGGTTTTTTCTTCGTAATGAATATTTAACTCAATATTTATACGTAGAGCCGCGATATTCTAAATTAAGAATCTGCACTCTTGCATTGGCTTTGATTTTTCCAGCGAGTATGAAACTAAAAATAATCAAGCGTCCTTGAAGAGATTAACTCACTAACCAGGAGAAAGCAAAAATTAACAGCGTAGAAAGATCTTGAAGTAGATCACTAATTAAATATCCGGAGGCAACAACTAACAAGAAAATAAAGTAACATTTTCAAGCAAACAAGCGGATGTTTACAACTTGTTTAGGAAAGTAAAACAAACGAACGAATTATTTTCTGTGTAGAAATAACATTTATCGCTTAATTAACTCTAACACCAGAGGTGGCCCCATCCTCACACGAATGAAGGAAAAGAAGATTTATGGAATACAAGCTTTAGTATCACAAGGAAACATTAATCAACTGATAAAAAGTAGCCTATATTCTATTCCAAACTATAATCTATCTCTTTGCCTAATTTCATCCATATTCGTTCAGCCATTCTGGCGTGATTGAGTAACAAATGTACATCACATCCATCCAAACTTTCACATTTATAATATTAGTAAGACCACCGTGCAAAACACATCGATGATTTGGATATTAAAACGGTCCTGGTACGTATAGGAAAAATAATTCAATCTCTCTTCCTCTCTCCTTAAAATAATAATGATCCTAGCCTGTTATCGATCCACTGCATGGCAAAGGTCTCTTCTCATACAGAGAAGCAGAGCATTAATCACCAACCATGCTCAAGGCCGGGTGGCGATTTCAAACTTATATTAACTTTAAGTCCAAGTCCTCCTTTTCATCATAATCAGCCTTTCAATGTTCCTACTACTGGGACACACACTGTCTCACTTTGAGAGAGGGAATGGGCCATAATCTACCACGCGGGCCCAGTGCGTGTCCACATGTCTATGAAGTTTTAGTTCTACGACATGCCGGTTTCCTTACGATGTTTTCCTTCACCATTTTTAGAGCAGTGTTGATGAAATTATTTACATAAAGTAAATAATGTATGAACATAAATGAAAAACAAACGATGTTTTGAAGCCAGTGCATAAAACGGATTCAAACACACAAAGCACTAAAAATTATACAATGCGTACTGACACGTGCTAAAACATCGTCTGCTAACCACGCCTGGAATTTAATCCCAGTTTTAGAATGGTATTTTTAATTTCACAATTGCACTGGCGATGCTCCAAGCCAAGTGTATAGTTATCTTACCAATCAATATTGTTAACATTCAATGTAATAACTGCCTTATTTGATACACCGCCTATTTACAGCGTTATTATCTGCGGTTGTAGGGTTATATGATGTTATCTGTGCGCACTCTCCTAACTTGAACCGTTGGTATGTAACAACTGTGTGATCGTGCTAAGTGCTAATAATAAAAACCTAAGAAGACCTAGATTTTTACTTCCAAAATAACCATTTTCATCAGTTTATGAGCCCAGTCCATAACGAAGGTTTTAATGTCGTTGCCAGATGTCTACAAACACTTCGTGTCTGCGTGGGAGTCTGCACCGGACGACAAACAAACCTATGATAATCTAGTCGCTCTATGTTGATGGAAGAACAAAGAGTGAAGGAGAAGGGTGAAATCGCCTCGTCATCTTCTGCGTTTATTGCAAAGAAAAATGCTCCAAATAAAGGAAATATAAAGTGTTTTAAGTGTAACAATCGTTTAAAAAAGGGAAAGATAAAAATGCGTTCGTAGTGCAACAGAACCCTACAGAACCTTATCAACAGTCAAAGTGGTTGGTGGACACAGGTACCAGTAAACATATATGCAAAGATAAAAACCTATTTTCAACATTATCGCCGTTATCATCACAAAAATCCGCTATAAATAACGGATTTTTCACCTTATAATTGGTGATGGTACTCAGATTAGTGTCATTGGTTGCGGACAGGTGGCGCTAGAAGTACATAAGGACACAATTGGATTAAGTCGACCATAGACAATGTGCTTAGTGTGCCCGACTTAAAAATAAATCTATTCCCGGTAAATTGCGCGGCAGATAGAGGGTATGACAGATCAAAAAGTTTGCAAGTTTTACAAGAAAAACAAAGTTCGGGCGGTTGCAAATCGCGTCGGAAATATGTACATCATGGACGTACGTTATAAGTACGGCTTTGCAAACATAACAGAAGTTAAATCGAGTTAAAGCGAGTGGCATGAGAAACTTGTACATCAAAACATACAATAAGTAAAAAATGTGTTAGCAAAAAATAACGTTAAAGTGTTTGACGAGCCTCTTGTGAAGTGCCAAGGTTGTCTAAGCGGTAAACAAAAGCGATGAAAACATGTGAGCTGATACATGCCGACCTCTGTGGACCAATGGAGGAGATGTCTGTTGGAGGATCAAGATACTTTTTATTATTAAAAGATGATTACTCTTGCTATAGAACTGTATACTTCATTAAAAGGAAGGATGAAGTGATAAATTGCATCATTCATAAACAAAGCAGAAAATGACACGGGTAACAATAAAATTACCTTTAGAAGTGACAATGGCCGAGAATTTACTAATGGGGCTGTTTCAAATTTGACGGACGAGGTATAGTACATCAAACCTCTGTACCGTACACACCGCAGTAGAATGGCAAAGCGGAAAGGGAGATAAGAACCCTGACAGAAGCGGCAAGATCAATGCTTTATGCCAGGAAACTTCCGAAGAAATTGTGTGATGAAGCAGTGAACACCGCAGCATATGTACTAAACAGAACAAGTAGAAGTCATGACCCAGGTAAAACACCCTACGAAATATGGACAAATAAACAGTTTGACCTCAGTAAGTTACATATCCACATAAAAAATAAATGTTAAGTCAATATGTCCACATTCGAAAAAAAAAGAAGAAAATGGGATTCTAAAGGGGAGACTGGTATTATGGTGGGTTATAGAGAAAATGTTAAGGGTTATAGGATATTTTATCCAAAAACAAATCAAGTTCAATTGAAAAGGGACGTCATATTCTTGGAACCAATAATTGCAAAAACAAGAAAGAGTAAACACAGACTCTGTAACAGAATCAGTAAATAATGAGACATCAGTATCTGAACAAAACTCTGAAGAAGAGGTTATGATGGATTCAACCCTAACAAATGAGACGGCAGATGAAGACCAGCAGAGTTTATATAAACCTGAAGAAACAAGCGATGAGTATAGTGAATGTGAGAGTGATAACGCGTCGCATCACATGCATCAGAAAACCAACACAATTCTACACGTGTCAAAACGTTTATACTGCAGAAACAGAACCAGGAACCTACAAAGAAGCTATGCAGATAAGTGATGCCTTTCAGTAGAAGGAAGCTATCAACCACGAACTTGAAACTCTAAAAGCAAACAATACATGGACAGTCTGTCCAGTACCTGAGAATCAAAAGGTCATAAGCAGTTAGTGGGTTTTCAAAATTAAGAAACTTGATAATATTGTGCAATATAAAGCTAGGTTGGTTGCCAGAGGTTTTGAACGGAATGATTCATTAGATTGGTATGAAATTTATTCCCCTGTTGCCAAATTGTTAACATTTAGATTGTTTTCAGCTACTAAATTAAATTTTGCAATATACCAGATGGATGTCACTGGGGCCTTTTTATATGGGGATATTAAGGAAAATGTATTTATTAAATTACCAGAAGGGACATATAATGGGTGTGAGAATATTGTAAAACTAAATAAATCTTTGTACGTATTAAAAAAATCACCCAAATATTGGAATGAAAAATTTAACAGTGTAATAAGTAAGGTACGTTATGTAAAATCAAAGAATGATCCATGTTTGTTTACTAAATGTAGCCAAGAAAACCAAACCTATGACTGTGTTATTGTATGTCGATGGCATTTAATGTTTAGCAGTAATTAAGAACAGATAAGTGATCTTAAGATCACACTTACAGAAAGTATTTGAAATGAAAGATTTGGGACTAATTTCGTATATCCTTGGTATAAATTTAAAACAAAATTTGAAAGACAGTGTGACTGAATTAAGTCAGAAATCCTATTTAGAAAATGTATTGAAATGATTTAGTATGGAAAATTGTAAACCTATATCTACTCCTATTGGTCAAAACTTTAATGTAAAAATCTTAGAAGTAAAAGAATGCAAGTCAGACAATAATATTGAAAACACATGTAGAAAAATTATTGGAAGTTTAAAGTATGTAGTGTTAGGCACTAGACCAGATCTTTGTATTGCTGTATCTATACTGAGTAGGTACTAAAATCATGCTAGTGAGATACTGTTAACTCATTTAAAAAGAGTTTTAAGATATATAAAACACACCTTAGATTATAAGTTGGTTTGCAAATGTAATGTTGATTGGCTTGTGGGGCATTACGATGCAGGTTGGGGTGGTGACTTAAAAGACAGAAAGTCTATCACTGGCTACTGTTTTAAGTTTTATCTAACTGTCTTATATCGTGGTGTTCCAAGAAACAGTGCTCAGTAAGCTTATCATCAACTGAGGCTGAGTATGTTGCAGTCAGTATGGCGGCTAGTGAATCTTGTTGGCTAGCTAGTTTATTAAAAGATTTTAATATCATCAATGTGTATCCAATACCTATGTATTGTGACAATCAATCCGCCATAATGGTTGCAAATACGGATATTATTAAGAGATTAAAACATATTGATTAAGGACTTGATTAATGATGGTAAAATGTGTTTAATTTATGAAAAAACACAAGATCAAATCGCTGATATGTTCACAAAGTCATTAAATAAAAAATTATTGTTTAGGTTTGTTACAAAGTGTAGTCTAAAGTACATTGCTTATTTTTTTTTGTAGTTTATACATTGTTAAGTTATAAATATTTATTTATATGTATTACATTGAGCGGGGGTGATAACATTCAATGTAATAACTGCCTTATTTGATACACCGCCTAACGGTGTTATTATCTGTGGTTGTAGGGTTATATGATGTTATCTGTGCGCACTCTCCTAACTTGAACCGGTGGTATTTAACGACTGTGTGATCCTGCTAAGTGCTAATAATAAAAACCTAAGAAGACCTAGATTTTACTTCCAAAATAACCATTTTCATCAAATATGCCTAGACTTTGCCTTACTATGTTGGGGTCAGCTTTGAATGCAGCTGAAAGCCAGTATTTTACATGGGGCGTCTGCCTATCTGACCTCCATAACCTAGTAACTGAGTAACATGATACCCAAGACTGTCAAAGATCATTGACAGCCGAGACATACAGCTTAACGCAACTTTCCTAGGCATGGAAGATCTGCGGATAAATTTGAGAGACAGTTACTGCGGCCATGGCACAAGCAACTGAAGGAACACAGATGGGTTTTAGTCAGTAAAAGTCTAACACGACCTCTCGTTTCACCCAGAGCGGGAGAAGTCATTGGATGATACATCTGCGTCTGAAATGGATGATCATCCATCCACGGAGCGACCTCAGCAAACGTTGCTCAACCTTGAAGCTCGATCCGTGCAGCTATTACACATATAACTTAGCCACGAGCTCCTATATTTCTTACAAAGAATGCATAAATCGAAGTTGTAAAATTAATTCGAACGCTCTGAACGATAATAAAGCCATCTATTGGTAAATGACACGGAAAAACGAGATTAGAATTCGCTTTCGAAGCAATAAAAAATAAGGCTTTCCCTTCTGCGTTAGGTCGTGCCCGAGCGATTGCAATCTATATTCAGGGTAAAAATCCTTTTGACTTTGTGTCTGGTGAGACTAGTGAAATAAATTAATATGTATTGCTAGTGACAGATAGCGAAGTACTAAGCAAAGCCTCTGAAAGTAACTAAATAGCTCCTTTTGTATCCCAAATTCTCAACAAATACGTAACTGACCAAAACCGCTTAGCATAACTTAAGCGCAACATAGCTTCAGCTCAGTTTTGTTGAAGCAAAGCTAACAGGTCAGACTACAACCTCTCAGGAATTACACCTGACAGAACTATTCACAACTGGCCCCCGACATGCATAGTTTAGGGCACAACTTGTTCCAGCGAATGTCTGCATTTTGAAGAGCTAACTATCTGGCGTAAATAGTGGAAGCGGTTATCCGCTTTTAGTTACCCCATTATTTTGGATCGTGTGGCCGCTCGTAAAGTTGTGAGCCACTTTATTGCGGTAAACATAGAACACGCAATCCCAAGAGGAGCAATGAGCAGGTAACTGCGGAAGCCAACTTTAAAGCTAATATCAGTTCAGCCACGGCACCGGAAAATGGGTAGCGCAGTGATTGGCTGCGGCGCAAACCGGACTTTCAAATGTCCGATCAGAGTGCGACGCCAACGACTCCAATTAAATTCGATTTAATGGGAAAATTTTAGCGCCATCATGCATTCTGTTATTTGTAAACTTATTGAATAACAAAATCAAAAGCTTGTTCTGTTCGAATCCAAAACAAATCTGACAACAGTTATAAAATCGGTTATTTCTGATTATTTATTTCTGCAGCGTTCGCGTTTTCCTAAAATATCGTACAGAGTTTTGAGTAACTAAAATTATAAAGCATCGTTTCGCTGCTAGCGTAGGATAAATAGAGTTAAATGGTACAGCTGCATGTAAAATGTAGTGTTTACTTTACATTCGTAATAGAATAATATAAAAAGTACCCTATCTGGGCACAGGATCTAAATACAAATATTCATGTCTGACCGACACCTACTACTACACCTACTCAATTCTAAAAACTAACTCTACCGCTCTCACCAGCGATAATTAACAATCTAAAAGCAACAAAAAGTAACCGTTTTTCAGGGTACGATAATCGTTACATTTATTGCTGTGTGTGTCAGACCGCCGGTATAATTACACGACCAAAATTGGGAGGGGGGCGACGCAATTAGACATACATAGGAGCCGAGCCGTTGTCACATCGACTCTAATGACTTCAACTAGTTCCATTGCACGCCCGCAAAGGCCGGAACGAGTTTTTCAAGCCGTTCTTTAGTCTAGTTAAAAAAATATAATTTAAAATGTAGAGAGAATATTTTAGCTCTATAAACTACGGAAGAATCATCTGTTAATTATAACAATTAACTGTCGCGACTTTCGTTGCTGAGTTGTGAATCATTAGACCTTTTTTAATAGCTGCTGTTATAAACAATTTTCAGTTGTTGCAGTTACCTACATAATAATGGCTGTGGAAATCGGAACCGACGTTTTTATCAGGCACTGTAATATGCCCATTTTATTATAATTTTAATTATAATCATCCCAACCTGATTCAATGTAGAATAGATATAAAATCGTTCTGATAAAACAGGGTTAATGAAATAAAAATAAAAAGAGCAGGTACAGAGAAAATAAATAAAAACAACCGATAAGCTCCCTTTGCGGGGTTTAATATAAAAATTCAATATTATGACCCCAAGCATGATCGACACCGTTTCTAAATTGTTTTTTGTTCGTTCAGTAATTTAACTCGTTAAAAGCTTCGATCATTATGATTTAAGTCTTTATGATTGTGTCTGAGCTTGTTCGCGGAAAAAAAAATATTCACACCGCACATTGTTTCAACTGAAATTGCCTCTGTTCCAACAAACGAGTCACTTCACAGATGTTGGTGAACACAAATTAAGCAACATTTCAGATGCCATTTTTGATCAGAGTTTGTACTTGGGGTGAGCTACCGTCCTGCAGTTACTTTACGAGGGTTGGGAACAAAGGTAAAGTTCGCTATGCGTTGCTATCTCGATTGTACACTTGTTTTCACTTTTGCTATCGACTGTTTTCTCACGCACGTGGGCTCGAGTTGTATACCGCAACAAGAAGTAATTTTAACTTATATATAACCTCATTTTATGGGTTTTGTGGGGATACTCAGACAAAGTGGTTGTGCTTATGGTTTGAGCCGCAATATATGGACGACAACAATTTTGTGGGTCAAAAAAAGCCGAGAGCATACTTACATATGGAGCACAGCTTTCGAATATAAAGCTAAATAATTTTTGTAGTAGACTATTTAAATTTGAATTTTTTGCGAACTTTTTAGAGTATTTTATCTGCTACCAATCATCACCGCATGACTGGTAGCAGCTGGATAAAAAAGCCGATGATCGAGTTAAATGAAGTTGCTGCTTGAGATTGATTGATATTTACCAGTAGTGGACTAAGGTAGGCTGAGCATAATTATGTGAAGGAACACTAAGAAAGATTTCTTGATTACTCAAACGGGTATGTTCAGAGTTCTGATGCGACAAAATCATAGACAGTGGCTGTTATAGCGAAAACACAGGTGATTGTTATTTCTCTCATACCTCAAGTAAACAAAACTTGAACAACAAAAACACACAACCACAAAGCCATACACAAAAAAAACCATAAAGTTTTGGGTCACACAATAACCTACTTCAGAGACGAGGGGATAAATGATGCTTGCTTGATGGATGCTTGGTTCAAGCTCTCGTATTGCCTATAATCGACTATGCTGATGTTTGTTATTCTGATCTATCCCAAGAACTTCTTAACAAAATGGATCGACTTCTTAACAACTGTATTCGCTTTATTTTCGGGCTTCGTAAATATGATCACATTTTTTCCTTCCGTTCTCAGCTTAAATGGCTGCCTATCCGTCAGAGGAGATCCCTAAGATCCCTCTGCATGCTCTTCAACATCATGAACGATCCTTGTACTCCTGATTATTTAAAACAATATTTTAAAGTGTTGGGCAGTTCTCACGATCTTAACCTTCGAGCTTCCAAAAACTTACTTCTCCAAATTCCTTCTCACCGCACTGGGTTTATATCTAATTCTTACGCTGTCTCTACTGTAAAACTCTGGAACGTCCTTCCCCTTGACATAAAAAAAACTGAGAGTAAATTTTCATTTAAGCGTAGAATCCGGAACTATTACTTGTCCTCTCTTACATAGCTCGGTCTTCGTCTTAGTTATTATGTTTAATTTCTGTTTCATTTAGAATATGATATTTATTATAATATTTATTAGTCTATTGTTTTAGAAATTATTTATGTATTTTATTTGTTAGATAGTTTATTAATATCCGACTTTAATTATTGTTCATTTTTATTTTGTACTCCTACCACCTGTTTGTCCTTTTTAACCCAAAGGTTGACTGGTAGAGAATGCCTTGCTGCATTAAGTCCGCCTATGTATCACCATTGTACATGAAGTTTAAATAAATAAATAAATACCGTAAGTAGTGACAAATTGCCACCCATAGTCTACGATCACTAGAACACGACTCCCTTATCCCTAGTTGATTGCTACAACTTGTGAAATATGTTTAACCTTCTCTAAATTAAAGTCTCTGACACAATGTATCATATCCTTCTGTTAAAAAACCCGCAGTGAATATGAAAACAAAGTGTTTGCAATATCAGTAAAATCACACAGCCCAATAAAAACTTTTTTTTTTTGAGAATAATTGTTACACAAACACTCTCACTCATCTGTGGTCTGAAGTAAATATTTATCGGTATATCGCGAACAATCAATGATATGGCCAGTTTATCTGTTTAAATTCAATTCAATTCACCGTTGAGCCTCTACAATGCACATGTTGCGATGCAATCCCTTTAGCATTCGATTCGGGGAGTCCGCCCTGATTGACAATTTATTGACTGGCAGTCTCCTTTAAATTGGATGTTCACAAGGTGGTCCAAGTTGACACAAAGACAGATTGTGACTATTCGGTAATCCGAGCTTATGGTCACTGATGGCCGTTGTTAATGTCTCTGAAAAAGTGGGTTGCGTGGAATTGGATTCCGGATAAAAATGGATTGTTCTTTAATTGTGATTTAGGTTTTTGGCTACATAACTATGTGAAGTTTTCCTTAAGATTTTATTTTGTTTTGAAAAAATAGTCAGTCCTTTTATTGTATGTCGTTTTGCAGATTTTATAATGTATTTAAGGCTAATTGTCTCACTACAAAACAGTTTTACAATAGCCTCGAAATATTATCTACTATATTGATCTCCCTAAACCCTACACCATAGTAATTCCACAAATGATAACAACAACAAAATTATCATAAAGATTATCGCTAACGCTGTTATTCCCTTTATAATCTGATAAACTACCAGCAGAAACAGGAAGTCTCCTCCTATACAAATCCTTAATGTAGTCAGCAATGTACTCCGCGATAGGCTAACAACCTCTTTACTTATGCACTATTGTAACCTTTAGACTCGTATTGCTAATGGCTAAACTGTTGCTAAGTCAGGCCGCGTTAGTGTAATTTCCTTCAGCTTATTATATGGTTGGTAATGCGATGAACGTTTTTAATGTCGGTGTTTTGAAAGAGTTTAATGTCGGTAGCGTCTTTATGTGTGTTTCTTTTTTAACAACAGAAACACCACCCTCCTAATATTGTTCAATTTATTCATAAACGTTGCTTAAAGAGTTTAAAAATCAAAATGTATGGTTAAGCAGACATTAATTGTTTCTTACTTAACAATAATAAAGTTTACTGTGTAAGTAAAGGGAATTTGTAATTTTGTTTTGATTGATCCAAATCTCAGCAACTTAAATTAAGAAACGACAAGGACAACACTGCTCATCGTCTTAATAAAATCCTTTTACGACACCACGGTTTACTTCTAAAAAAACCTCTGTTAGTCGTATCATTTTAAAATGCCCACAGGAAGAAATCTTGAGGACATCGTAAAATGCAACTAAAGACTGACATTTATTCAGGTGGAGCGAAAAAAGGGTTCGCTGGAGGGTACGGCGCTGTAAGGTAGTCACGTCTTGGACTCGTAAATGGATTAAGAACTAGTTGTACCCTTGGTTGAAAGTAAGAAATTCTGTAAAAATGGGTTCTGGTTACAATGAGTTGTAAGACGTTATTCTAAACCTGACGTAGGTATAAATGTATGTACCAATAATAACGTGCGAACGTGTCAAAGGTTGCTTTCGAATTAAAATTGTGCTGTACATAGTATACGGTTGGTACGAAGACATCGCTACACTTTGCCGCAATGTGTAGTATAAACCACGCTGCGCTACAAGATATACACTTTTGGAGCTTTGCCACGGCGTGGCAGCCACGCTTCGGCTACCATGTTTGCTACAATGCTCGCTGTGAAGAGCTATAGTATCGTAGCGATGTTTCAAAAACTCAGCATATCCTACGAACGAATGTGCTACGATGCAGCGTCGGTGCGACAGCGACCCATGATGGCTCACTACTATGGCCCATGACCGCCCTCCACAGTTATCTGTAATAGTTTATATTGGCACACGTGTGTAGCGGTCTTTGTTTTTAATCATGGAAACTATATGGGGTTTCAACAACGTGCAACGCACCACTTTTTAATATTCTTAACTTTTGCAGTAAGAATTAATTGTTTGAACTCAACAGTTGGAAGATACCGTAATATCAGCCTTAAAGTATTCAAGAACATATATAGATTGTTTCCTCAACATTAGACTTAAAACAACAAAGCTCAAGAGGCAACGTTACCATGTGTTTATATTGCCTCACATAATGCCTCGGGAATTAGTATTTAAGCATTACAATCATGAATAAATTAAGTAGGCAGCTTAATAACTACAAGAAAACCTGTACCCTGCAAACTAGGGCAGAAGTACGTTAGAGGGCGTATAATTTTGACTGGATATGTTCCTACAGCCTTCGTTACGGACTCAACAATGTTGTGACTGTGACTAAGGGTGTATTATTCTGCGTAAACTTATGTAAGTTTTGGTTTATTGGCCGGGGAAGGCTTAATTGGATCAGCCGATGTTTTACATAAACTGATTTATGAAAAAGGGTACTAACGGCTATTGTACTACATTGAGCACGAATGTAAAAGATATAGAATTATATCATTTGAATCTAAAATTACTAATAGAAAGTTGAGATAATAAAGAATTTAATAAATTACTATATTTTTAATTAATATAAGATTTATATGTCGTAGTGGCCCAGTGGCTAAGACCTCTCCTCTTGTGCTTGCGGTCGTGGGTTCGAATCCGGGCAAGTATCAATGTGTATTTTTCAATTCATATGTACTTTCTAAGTTAATCTTGGACATCGTTGACAACGGCGCAGGAAACATCGTGAATAAACCTGGACTTACAGTAAGTTTATTATAAGATTGTGCTCCATTCTTGTAATTTCTGCAGGGCATACCGGTGCGAGGATAAACTACTAAATAATTAAATTATTAAATAAATAAAATTCTTGATGTTCTAAAAGAATGATATACTTATGTAAGTATATCAAACAATATATTGTAATTAAGAGTGCAGCAATAAATTTGCTAATATGCACCTATTTTAGTCCCAAGTTCTTCCCAGCCTTACCAATTACGAACAAACAAGACATTTACAACTTGCGTGACTCCTTCCGCTACATGTAACATGATAAAACTACCAGTCGGTTTTTAAAGCCCTTGTATCTAACTTATTTAATCTCTTTTAGCCCCTATCCCATATTCATTATTTATTTTTGCCTCGAGCAACGTTTGCCCTCGTCCTAGTTACATCGCTATTTTGATCACAGCAAAATAAACTGACATGAAAATACGTACATAATTGTTTTAATTGTTCTACATAAGAAATATATTTTATTAAAATATGTATGTACAAATATTGTTCTAATATAACCAGTTTATTTAAAAAACACACAATTTATTCAAAAATAATATTCTTCAGACATATTGTTTTCGTTTTTATTACACGTGATTTACTTTTAAAATTACAGGTTATGCGATAGTAACGTTCAGGAAAGCGTGAACCGGCTTAACACAACCGTTATTGCTTATTGGTTCTAAATCCGGAGAAGCGACGTAAAACGGGGAGGCTTATATTTAGCGGTGGGCGAAACCAGGTCGTGTGATAATGATCGATTTATGGCGTCGAGTTTTTATTATAAAACCACTATATGCGAATAAAATATCCTTTTTTTTCTGGTAGTCAGTATAAAACGTATATACGTTTTTTTGTTTTTTTTTGTGTAAATATTTACACAAATTCATATGATTTATTTAACAAGTTCACAGTCCTTTTAGCAAAAACATCATGGCTCATGGGACTTTGAACCTGTTAAGAATTCTGTTGCGTCTTCTGCTTCGTTGATACACTCTTGGCAAAGTAATCGTGGTTATCATGTTGCAGTGAGACTTGAGGCTGGCATGATTCGTCTGATGATGCAATGCGATCTTTCTTTGTATTTATTTGTCAAGGCTGCCTACTGCAGACTTGATCTTGTTGGTCCAGCGCATGGGAGTCCTGCCACGCGCTCTCATTCCTTCCACTCTACCTTGGACTCCAAGCCGCTTAATAGAGTCGTGACCAAAGATCTGAGTATTCGAGCATTGACTATAGCCGATAGACGCTGCTCAATGCTACTATTGCATATGACAATAAATAAAAAGAGATACTTTTCACTCCGTCTGAAACATAACAAACAAACATCGAATAAAATAACATCCATTAATTACTCCCCTAACCACGCACAATAAAATAAAAATTACAACTCCAGACCGTAACCCCCCGATAGACAGAAACACGTTTTAAGACCCCGTCTTAGTTAATAGACGAACTCAATTAACAAAATGGCCGCTGAACCAAACAAACAACAGACGAAGTAAGAATCAAATGAGCTCTTAAACAGCGTCTGTAGGTTTATATTAAAACGTTATAATTGAAGGGTCTGGAGGATTTATATCTTATAATGAGTGTACTCACTTCGAACGACCTTTGTTAGCGCGATCGTGAACAAAATTTTACAATGTATTGTGGTTGTTTGTACTACATTTGGTATTTCGTGGTATAATTACGTTTGTGTCACTGGTTTTGACTCGGAATGCTTGCACTTGTACTTTTTGTTTGCTCATCACTGGTTATTGTGGCGTCGGGCGGTATTTTGTATCGGGCACGTAATATTTTGATGAAGGTTGTAAATGTAGAAACGATTCAACCTCCGTGGCGGATATTCAGTCTTAAGGTAGTTCTACATTGCATTTGCTTAAACATCGACAGTCTTATTAATAAAAATGGCGTATTCCCAGCTTAAACAGAAGTCACTCTTGGACTAGCTAATCCCGGGGTAACTAAGGATTAACATAGATCTAGCAATGTTATTAATAAACATGGAATAACCTTGGACTAACTATTCATATCTTAGTCTTCGATTTACGCGTAAACTCTGGCAACCCAGTTGAATTTCAAAGTAAAAAGAATAAACTAGTGAATGAAAATAAGCAAGTTGAAGACATTAAGTAGAAAAAAAAATGACATTTGTCATAGATATTTGTTAGTAAAGGTGAAGGAGGGTATTTTAAATTATCTCAATAGCTTTAAACTTAAAAATTACATAAAATGATCAACACAAAACGTGTTAACTGGGATGAGGAGGAAAATATATGTAATAATTATGGATGCGAGAGTTTTTGGCGGGATTTTTTTGAGTGTAGTTCAACGGCTGTTAATATTATTTGCAAATTGAATCCTAGTGGATATTGTGATATAAAATTGGTGTGGTTTTGTGTCTCAACTGTTTAAGCAACAGGAAAATATGTGAAATTATTTACAGAAGCGATCTCGGGATAGTGGAGCGGAGAATTTTATTGTATTATTGACTACCTCCGCAAATCTTACTGAGGCTGACTCGATACAATTTGCTGCCAAATACTCCGAAAATACATTAGAATCTGTTGCATCCGCATTGTAATGCATACTAAAGAATGCAAGAAGGATATTATACACTGAAGACGAGGCGGTATGGTCTTAGACCTTAGCCTGCCCGAGAAGGGAGAATAAAAAAAAACTGTGTTTGCTATAGTTACACTACTCTTATTCCGACCTTAATTTAGCTGGCACCATGGTTTAACTTTTAGTCCGAGACTAGTGTCAGATTAGTATAATCCCTCCTTATTCCGTCTTTATTAATACGGGAATTTGTTACTACCAACCCAATGCTTGGCATAAAGTTAATCTTACCTTATTCCACGTTTATTAATAAGACGGCGAACGTTTTAATTCGCAATATTAGTCTCTATTTTTAACTTGTCGTCATTTTATTCATGTTGTGTCATATCAAATTTAATATTATTTGCAAAAACGAAAAATACTTCATAACTTCAAAAGTGACAGGCAGATTAAGTCTAATGTAGGAAAACAACATCTAAATTCGTCACCGCGCCACGCTAAGAAATTGATAAACTTTTCTTTTCTGTGTTTTCAGATAATCTCGTTATGTAAGTACGGCAAAACATATTAAAACTTATCACAACAAGTTTTATGCCTCAAACAATAGTTTTGCTGATCATTATAAAATTTTATCTTCTCTCGGACACCTGCTGACTATAAACTAAAATGTTTATTGAAAAAGTTATTCTCTATCTGAAGAGCTCAGCTTGTTTTTTATTTGAAAAGTTATGATAAATCAAAACATCGAATATATTTGCGAGATGTCTGACAGAGTTTTATTATTTGAAATTTTTGGCTCAGATGTTTATTTTTTTTATTTTTTTATATTAAATACCTTTATATTAAGAAAACAATGTGTACAAAGTAACACCTACACATAAATAAATTGGATCACACAAGATCTGTACTTCGAGAAGAAATTACCGCAGTGTGACCACAATTATTTGTTACCATCCGAGTCCTACTTCTGAGACAAAAATAAACGTTGCGATTGATCACAAATCGTTACTTTTTATCATTCCAGAAACATCTGCCCCTTGATCTCCCCAATTTCAGGGCGGAGCGCCTTCTTATTCCAAAATTTTGACCAACTTTTCGGGAGCGTTCAATATTATTACAAATTTATGGTGGCTTTGGTATTTAAATAATGATTAGGTGTTCTGTTATTCGAAAAAGGACTTATGTGATTATTATTTGATCGTTTGCTAAGGTACAAAAATAATGATAAGTATTTGAAAGAATTCTTCTCCTTTTTGTCGTTGGTGCAATTCAATGTTGAAGGCCCAAAAGTAGCCACTCATATATAGTACACGGCATCGTCAAATAGACAGCTTTGGCTGCAGGTTTTGGAACATGAATAATATTCAAGACAATCTCTCATCTGCATTAATAACAATTGCGAGACAAATTCCATTTCGCAGAAACAGACAAGCAATTCCAAATGTCTAGTCTATTCTAAGCTCAATAATTTGCAATATAATACAATTATGTTAAAGCCACGCTATGGACATATTAGACATGACGTGTGATTTGCAGATATACGGACATAAACCAGTTATGGGGCAATTAATATTAATTTATCCATGAACACGTTCT
This sequence comes from Orthosia cruda, assembly GCA_964057195.1. Classification (NCBI taxonomy): domain Eukaryota; kingdom Metazoa; phylum Arthropoda; class Insecta; order Lepidoptera; family Noctuidae; genus Orthosia; species Orthosia cruda. The sequence goes on along the minus strand of OZ059829.1, from coordinate 22,423,921 downwards.
TGTGTGTGCTTGCTGTTAATTTCCATTGTTTTTATTTGTATTGGAGTATTGTTATGTTGTTGATTGTCAGGAGAATGTGTGTGGCGTTTGTTTATATGGTCAACGAACTCACTTCTGATTTTCAAATTAAGAATATTAAGTTGAATTATTTGCACAAATTACGTAAGCGGCGGTGCGCCGGTATTTCTCAAACTCATATTTAGACCAAAAACCTGTCATTTGTCATAAAAGTAGTTTTTACGTTTTTTCACATTCTTAACTTGTACTCCTGAACTCAGAAACTAGAAACATTCAATGTTATTCAAACACAGGGTAGATAAAACTGGATTATAATACGCGGCAGTGACAAAAGATTCAGTGATAAAAAGATAGCATACTTGAGTCCATTATTGCTAACCAACGCACCGAGCTACGCGTGCTATCAATGCTACTACCAATGAATCCATCTTATTGGTTCAACGAGATTGGAGCCGAGCTCAGGACCTTATTAGGGATTAGGAGCCTATTCGCTAGACCTAGTTTATTTATTTATTTATCCATTCCGTCATATCTCTTCGTCTGTCTATAAGTTAAACGAACAGTATTCAGTCGCTATGAAATTATTTTCTGTCAATAATCCATCACGACATAAGGATAAAATATTATTGCACTAGGGGATTACTCACTCTGTCTATACGTGTATTTGGGTGAACCATTTTCAGAATGTAATAAAAAGGTAAAGTTTAGAAGGTGAATGCAGTTATGGAAATGATATAGCTCTTTCCAAAAATATTATAATTTCGTTAAATAGATAACGATATTTTATTGAACAAGTGTTTTTATTTATCGATGTAATTTGTGATATTTGGAATGAATTTCCTATTCATGGTAATGGTATTATTCCTGAGCTAAAGGTTAACCAACCAGTAATTGATCTATGTAGGTATGCATGAATAAGATGTTTGATATCAGTGTCTAATGTTTTTATGAGCTGATAATTTTAACACTTTCGAGATTCTCGATCACTTCGTTTAATTTAATAATAAGTATAAATTACAATCAGAAGCAAAAAGGATATAAATTAGTACACTTTACCAAGAGTAGTGAAGTAGTTGTATTGTTTTAAAACTTAGTTGACCTACGTATTAAGAAAAATGGTTGAAGTTTCCTTTACAAAGTAACTGTAGTCTCGTGTTTCTTTATTTGTTTTAGGAACAGAAGTCTTTGTTTGTATATTTTTTACACTATCCATTTCTGGGTCAATTAATCGTCTCAAAATATTTCACCCAGGTAAACTTTTTTGGAGAGAGCGAATGTTTATTTTAAATCTTTCTTTTTGTCAATGTTAGTAATAATTGCTTCGTTTTTTCTTGCTTCATTATTTTCATCAGCGATAAAAATCAACAGCACTAATTTGCTAACATAAAACGAAACATTTTTGTGTCATGATAGCAGATATTGACTCAGTTGGTTGGTTGGTGCTTATAGTACAAAAAAATTGTAAATAAAACTTCAAAACCAATTAAAGCACCGGTACCAACTCTATTGCATTTAATACTTGCACGCAGAATTATTCCAATAGACAATTTCGTCTTGCCGTGTCAAGTTCATAACGTTCCTAACAGCATTATTTATGCGGAAGACTTTGTTGCCACACGTACTTCTCGTATAAACCACTAAGAAACTCGCCGCGAAAATGCGAGAAAGTTAAGAGTGCCTCCGCTAGTTCTAATATTTCTTGAGCCGCTTAAAAACTTCGTGTTTTATCTTATATCGCTTTAATTGGATTCTACGAAAAAGGTTTACTTAAACTGCCTTGTTGGTCTAGTAGTCGTAAGTGTTATTGTTGAGTATACAAAATACAATACAAAATGTTTATTTCTGTACCAACTAGTATACATTAGTTTATGATTGGAGCCTCCTTTTTAGCTTGATGATGCCATGTGTTAGGAGATTCCGCTCTTCCACGGCTTTAGATGTTCATATTAATATTCCTGATTGTACACAAAACAAACATATACAAATACAGAAGGACAACTTATGTACAAAGGCGAGCTTAACCCATAATTGGGTTCTCTCAATTTTAATTTTAATTTTTCGTTATTACTAGAAAATATAATTATTTTGCTCGAGCGCATGTTGTGTGCTTTTTTTCCATTTAATTATACTAAAATTATTATATATTCAAACACGCTCGCTCGCTAGTGAATTAAACATAATAAATACATTAATAGTGGGTGTGTGAGGTGTGTTGAGAGTGTGTGGTATGGGGTATGTGAGGTGTGTGGAGTGTGTGAGATATATGGAGTGTGAGTATATAATATCCTGGGTTCAATTCCCGGGTTGTGGCAAAGTGTTTTTGGGTTTTCCATCTGGAATTTCTCAATAACAGTTGGGACTTTAAATATGTGCCCGATTGATGGTAAAAGGCTCGCCCCCTTAATGTCAGTGTTCTACATCTGACTGCGAATATGTACAATTTGCACATCATATCTTACGGGAGTGTATTCTTTGGCAGAATTAACGCAATATTATGTTGGATAATGTACAGGCTGCATCTAAAGTTGTTTACTATACGGACCTTGTAGAAACTAGAACTAATTTCGGTGCGTTCAAGCGTTTTTGCCATACATATTATTGGAATCAAATGTAACATATCAAAATGTTAGGACCCATAAATATTAATAATAATTGTTATATTGAGTTGCCTAGGCAACTGGGCTTCTCCCAGTTGTAGAAGACCCTTTGTGCCTATTGGCCTTGTTTGTTCTGTCTCCTACTTGGTATATCCTACTCCTCCGTTATTCTTTTCTGATTAATTTCGTTGCGGAATCCAAGACAGTGAAATTGATTCGCCGGGACTTCGTCGATCTTCATTGTTGAGGCGCTTTTCTGGTGGTCACCTCTATTGAATCTGGTTTTCAGGAGTTGCAGTGGTTTGGGAATAGTGCGGTGGCATTGTCCCAAAAAATATGGTTCGCCCCCTTACTACTTAAACATAACTTAAAGATATGTAGGTGTATGTGTTAAAGATTCATTGCTGCCCAACCCCTCGGGGAATCCAGGCATGATGTTATATTAACTTAGAACGTAGTATTTTTTTGAACTTTCTTATAGAATCGAATCTTCGTTTTGATATGATATTTTCTACAACAAAAGATATTTCTGTATTAGTATCTAAAAAGTTAGTAAGATTTCAAATAACGGATATTCCTGCTATTAATAGAATCCAATTTATTTAGTGGGCATTTGAGATGCTTCGAGGAATATCCCATTTTCATTAGGTTTAAGTACCATTGATGCTATTTTAAGTGGTCTTTTCATAAAAGACTAATCATCGTTTGCTTTGATAATAAGGTCTTTTTTTATAATACTGTTTTTGTGTATGCTTTACGGAAAATTCGTCACAATATAAGAAGTCCGTTGACGTTTCTCATTTTACATGCCGCGATAACTTTCTACGTAAGCAACTGAAAAATCAAATACATAATCTTAATGTATTACTTTGTTAACCATACACTATAACAAGGAGTATTATTCGCAAGCATCAAGTTTAATTATTATTAAGTATTTTTATAGCTGTCGTAACGGGTCTTTTATTTTTTGACAACTTTAAAAGCCCGAACTACGATAAAACCCAGGATTTACCGGTAAATTCTAAGATTTACCGAGTCTTCTGTTAACCGTCCGAAATTATCTATGTCAATGGCTAATTTCAGACTTTCACCAGCAACCACACGGTTAATCTTAGGATAACATTGGTTTCATGATTAAAAAATATACTTACATGATTTTAAAACATATTATCCCGTTTCCGCATTCGAAAATATTTAAAATCATGTTGGTATATTTTTATTAATCAGTCAGTCTTTATTGTTCTCATCATTTTGTATCGTAGTGTGTCACAGAAATAACAATTTTTGAACACTTGCAATTCAAGACAGCTAGTAAAAGCCCGAAATTAACGATATATTAGTTAGATCATTTCGGTCTTTTACCAGTAAGATTTTGTAAATTTTAGGTTGTACCAGTAAATCCTAGGTTTAACCGTAGTTCGGACTTTTATAGTAACGTTTACAAGGATTCGGAATATTAAAAGAACCCAAAGAAATATTTGAATATTTATCGGCCTAGTATCAGTCGTCGCCTCAGAGTCTTGCAATTACTGTCTCGGCATTTTCCCAATTTTCAATTATTCCTTATTTACCAATAGCGGAAGAAATAAACATAAATTCGACGACTGAAAACGGACTAGTTTCTTTTTCTTCATGGTCGCATTTTCCGGCCTGTAATTATTTTCAGGGACAGCTATAAAAAATGCAGAGACGAGGATGATACTCAATGTTCTTGATACAAGTTCTTGTGCCAGACCTGGTACAGATACAATTGATTTTAGTATTACTGCAGTTAAGTTCTACACTCAGATATCATTGTTCCTATTAGTTTTGTTAAACCAAAATGTAAGAAACGTAAAGAAGGAATCAATAAAAACAAGATTTGTATAATACAGGTGTCATAATTATTTGTTCACAACACCTTATAAACATAAGATGTTACGATCAAATTAGAAAAGAATAGCAATGGAAAACAGTTTTCATTTTTTTTTACATTTCTTCTATTCTATTCTAGAGATTATACATGGCCAGTTATAAAACTGAATGCTTTCTTTTAGAAACGAAACTCAGTAATTGACCGAATAACTATCCGGCATTAAAAGTTTCAGATTTGTATGCGGACGATATATTTATGGTAATTTATGTCGTCGACCTGGGGGGTGACCACAAGCTCTTAGAGTAAGGTTATTTTGATATCGAGAAAGTGACAGATGTATACACGTCATATACATCTGTCCCTTACTCGATATCAAAATAACCTTACTCTAAGAGCTTGTGGTCACCCCCCTGGTGTAAAACTTTCACAAGCCAGAAATCGTATTTAGAGCAGTCGGATGGAGCCATTTTTATTAGTTCGGGAGCTAGACGTTATGCCATAACGCCATTTGAAGCTTTTCTATAAAATAACGTAAGAGGCTCTAGACAGTTTTATTCTACCAACGATTTCAAGTGTCAAAAAGGGAAGGTTTAAGGGATCGGCCACGTGAATTTTAACGCAAGTCAATTCTATTATTTTTGACAATCGTTGTCGCTGTTAAAATGTTACTATGCGCCTAAGGTCATTTACATGTAAATCGATAAGATCATACAGGCATCATAGACACGCAAGTCATCTTGTGTACAAATATACAAATGACCACAGCTTATTGTAATTTACTGTAGATGTTTCAAAGACGTAATAGCAACAAAATCAAAAAATCAAAATCAATTTTTTTATTTCACATAGGCCTACATGGGCACTTATAAAACGTCGACAAAATGTGCACGGTTCGGGTTGGTCGTTTCCTATGGAGAAGAACCGGCAAGAAACTCCATGGTTACTCTTTTAAAAATGGTTTGGTTTTACAATATTTCCATGTTACAGCATTAGTACTTAGATATGGGGGGACAACGTAGGCCCGAATTATGACAATAAGTCGTAAGAAAAAAAAAAAAAAAAAAAAAGATTATATAAAAAAGTTAACAAATGTTAACTAGCATCAAGAAGGCCTACAATGTTCACACATTCACAAAACAATCGGTAAAAGAATCTATACAAAGGTAAAAATAATAAAAATAAGTAAAACAAGACTAAATTTAACATGTTGCACAAATTTTGTTATCAGTGCTATAACTATTCTTAGCAAAGGGCTTTAAAGATGATTGAAAACCATTGTAAAAAGTCTAATTAAAAGAAGGAAAGAAAAAATGAGATTGAGATTAGTTAGAGACATCCACATATTTGTGCCGTTTACAAGTTACCAGGGAAGCTGCATGCGCAGAAGGAGCTAAGGCCAAATGTTTTTATCTTCAACGTAGTCCTTGATTTTATAATATGCTTTTTTAACAAGGATACGTTTGATATAGTTTTTGAACCTCCCATCGGTCAGTTCTATAACTGACTTTGGCAACTTGTTATAAAAGCGTATACTGTTTATAAGAAAAGATTTGCTAGTTTTCGTTAATCTGAATTTGGGTATTACAATTTCGTGCTTACTGCGTGTATTTAAATTATGGAAGTCGCTTCTAGTTTTGAAAAGCCCCCGATTTTTACGGACATACAAAATACATTCCAAAATATAAAGTGAAGGTAGAGTCAGTATATCGATCTCTTCAATTTTTTCTCTGAGGGACTCGCGAGGACCCATTTTATAGATTGCGCGGATTGCCCTCTTTTGTAGGATGAAAATTGATAGATAGATAGATAGATAGATAAATCATTTATTTAGTGCACACAAAAGACACAGCACAACACACAAAATCTTAATTAAATTATTACAATTTTTATGTATGTTTAAAAACAAGGTGCCAACATAAAAAGAAAAAGGAAACCATACTTACGAAATAAAAGTCAAAGTGACACCAGTAACATTAGTTTTGACAATCAAAGATTACTATTATTATATACTGGTTGACAATCAAAACACAGTGCGGTGTGCGCCTCAAGGTTGCACCAAATGGGAGTCCAGCTCAGCACGTGTCAGGCAAATATACCTGACGCTGATATTCTGCTGGATCCCTGCAGTGACATATGGTCGCCAAGCAGACGTGATATGTTGGTGTTGTTACAGTGTTATGCGTAGAGTAATTCACGTAAGTATACCCGCAACTTTAATTTATTAGTTACAATAAAAAAACATTTATATTTTATTGCAATGGAAAAAGTTCCAGTTCTTAGGCGTGTTGAAAGTGTTATAAATTCGTTTTGATTACTTGGTTGGGTATTTATAAATTTAAATGTATAAAATAATAAACAATCTCACAATAACCAATAAATAAATGAGGGCGTAGGTCCAAATAAAGTAAATTTGGCTTCGGCTAGACTAAAATTAAATATGCTTACAATAAATAAATACACGTAGATAACATGTACACACAAAATATCCACAAGTCATTCAATTATTAAATACCTATATCCCTTGCTCACAGGTTTTGACCACGAGATACGCCAAATAGACAGCTCGGGAAGTACATGACAACTAGTTATATAATGGACGTGTTCAAAATAGTCATCCCCAGTTTTTTCTGTGATGCGATAAGAAACTGTCGCAATCGAACTCTGAAAGTTATAAGGCATTTAAGATTTCTTATCGGCTGGGGAATATTGTTCCAGCATTTGGATGCGGCGTATCTAAAACTTCCCCTGAAAGCCGCTGTCTTGTGCGAGTGAGTGGAGAGTTGCTGTGAGCACTGTCTACTCGCGCATTCTCTTCTACTAGCGATCCAGCTAAGTTTATTATACAGATATGTCGGCTGCTTGTACTTTATAACTCCAAAAAGTAGGCATGCCAAGTGGAACTTACGACGCGACCTCATCCTAAGGATTGAGTGATTATTAAAAAATGGTGTTACGTGACTTCTAGGTGGGATTGAGAAGCAGAATCGAGCGCAAGCGTTTTGCACTCTCTGAATCAGTCGATCAGTTCTTGCAAGCAGTCGAGGGCCAATAACTACGTCCGCATAGTTCAGATTGGACAGCACGAGAGACTCAGCCAGCTGGATCCGCAGCTCCTCTGAAAGATAAGGCCTTATCTTATAGAGGACCCTAAGCCGGTAAAAACAAGTTCGCACTGACTCTGACACATGCGCCTCATATCTTAACCCAGCGTCCATGTTCACACCCAGATTGCGGGCCTCACCGACTCGTCTGACCGACTCACCCAGCAGGGCAACGTTGAGTGTTGCAGGCACTGCACTGATTTGGTTCTTGGTTCCAAACAGCATATATTTGGTTTTAGTAGGGTTAAGTACCAAACCATTATTTTCAGCCCAACATGCTATCCTGTCAAGATCATCGTTTAGATCCTTTATCGCAATGTCAAAGTCACTTGGTTTAAAAGAAATATAGACTTGTACGTCATCAGCATAAATATGGTAACTACATTGCTTCATGGCATTTATGATATCCGCACAGTACAAAATAAAGATAATGGGGCCCAGTATTGAGCCTTGTGGGACTCCTCTGTAAACAGAAGTGCACTCACTTCTGTGAACACTTCTGTCTCACGAAACAAGAGATGAGCCATTGCTAAGTTGTATTTCGACACGCTGACGTCGGTTAGTGAGATAGCTTTGGAACCAGCGAATCGTATTTTGGTCAAATCCATAGTAGCTAAGCTTTGACAGAAACAGATCAATATTTATGCAATCAAAAGCTCGCGAAAAATCAAGTAAGACAAGTAGCGTACATAAGCCCTTATCTTGTGCTGATAGAATGTTATCTGTCACGTCCAAAAGAGCCGTAGAAGTACCACGCTGTTTGCGAAAGCCTGACTGTAGCTCAGGCAGAATGTTTTTATCTTCTAAATATTTTGTAAGCTGCTGGCATACCGCCTTCTCGGCAATTTTAGAAAGGCAAGACAGAATACTAATAGGCCTAAGGTCTTTTAAGTCATTCGAATTAGATTTTTTAGGCAATGGCCTAACGATAGCAGTTTTCCAGATGTCAGGGAAGGTTGCTGAGAGAATTGAGCTATTCACAATGTCAGTGATGACTTCTAGTGTATGTGGGAGTGTAAGCAAAAGCATATTCAGTGTTATCCCATCACAGCCTTCAGCGTTAGATTTTAGCTGGCGGAAGTATCGCAAAACCTGATCAACCGTTACTGGTTGTAACGCAAATGCAAAGCCATCATCACCATAACGATGAGACTCAAAGAAAGTGCGCTGCGATATATTGCAGACAGGGTTACCAGGAACACTCATAAAGTGATCATTGATTTGATTTGGATCTCTGAGGTGAGTAGGAAGGTCATCTATTTGTTTCTTAGGTAATACAGTGCCTCTCAAATTTTTCCATAATGCTTTCGGATTTTTTATTTTGTTATTAATATTGAATTTGAAATACGCAACCTTTTCTCTAAATATGGAATTTAACACCAGAGATTTCAACTGCTTGTAGTACGCTTTTTTGGACTCGGATTTCGTTTTACGGTACTTGGTCAGAGCGTCATTACGCAAGCGCATCATCAATTTAATTGTGTCTGTTATCCAGGGGTATGACGGTTCCTTAATTAAACATTTCTTGACCGGTGCGTGCGTATCGAAAATTGCTAAAATGTTTCCATTAAATGCCTCAACCATGTCATTAACATTATGCAAGCCACAAATGTTGTCCCAGTGTATGCGCGATAAATCACTACCCAGTACTTCTCTATTTATTTGCTTGATGGGTCTGTACACAATTGTATGGGGTTTATATTTGCTACGCCGAATATTGAAATCGCACACAACAAGTGAATGACCATTTATTGAGCCATAGGGATCAACAGATATTTTTTTGTGGTTGAGATTTGAACAGACAAGGTCGATCAATGTTTCGCTATGGTCTGTGAAATGGGTGGGCGAAGTTACCAGTTGTTTAAGGCTTAGGCTATTCAAAAACTCACATACTTTCTTAGTTTGCCCGTTAGCATTCAGTAAGTTAACAATGAAATCGCCAAGCAGTACATAGTGGTCACATTTTACTAAGGAGTTAATGGAGTCAGTTATGGCATCGAGAAAAAGGTCCAAGTCGAATCGTGGGGGACGATACGCTGTGCCTAAAGCAATTTTATTTCCATTTAATGTAAGAGTAATCCACATTTGTTCGATAGTGTCGTATCTAGGGTCAATAGGGATGGAGCAGGTACGAGCGGTAAGGCCGCGTTTAAGATAAAAACCCACACCACCCCCCCTTCCCCCATGAACAGACAGCGGTCGTGGTGAGTGTCGCAGGCGGTAACCTGGTACAGCAGGCGCACGCCCCTCCTCGCCTGGTCGTAGCCAAGTCTCGTTAACTGCTAATACATCAAAAGAATGCCCTTCTACGGCTGCTATAAAATCATCGTGGTTAGTGCTAAGGGAGCCTACGTTTAACAAACCAACCTTAAGGTGTTTTTCAAGCATACTTAAAGCAATGATAAACACAACAAAACAGAGAAGCACTGTCGCAGACGTAAATTGTCGACGTTTTCGCATTTGTCAAGGGACATAAAATGAAATTGTAACGTGTAATTCTGTGGTAATACTGTAAATAAGCGTTGTAAATAACAATTAATTGAAATTCGTAAAAATAATCACAAATAAAGCCAAAAAATGAAGACACATCAACAACATTGTAAATATTAAAAATTAAAAATAACATTGTAAAGATCAATTTGGAATCAACAACGTTGTAAAGATTAGAAATTAAAAATAATAGTTTTATGTAAGTGGTTGTAAATAAAAAATATAAGTAAATAATTGCAAATAAAAGCTGTACATTAGCCAGTCTAAACAATAGTTGTATAATACGAGTAAAAGTCTTTGTAAATAATAATCTAAAAGCCATATGCGAAATTCTCATCGAATTGTGTATATGAATAAGTGAAATGAAAGTGTAAACACCAGCCATATGTTTGTAAATAATATCTGTATAATAATATGTTTTAACATCCAAGTAATCTGTGCATGAAACTAATGACTTACTGTAAGCCAACAGTAATTGATAAAATAGCATAACTGTCCACAATTGACCAAAATAATCAACTTTCTTACAATATATTATGCTTAGTGTTGACCAATGATGTTGAGAGCCAAATAGATTCCCACTCGGTACACCAGGAAACACACACCGCCCTGTGACCCTACTTAATATATAAAACAAACCATTAAAAAAACCTCCAAGTGCAAAACACAACAACAAAGACACCAAACTGTTAACACCCACAGGAGCAATAGGTAAATACAACAAGTTTACAGGATGCGTTCGGATGTGGTACAAACCGACTATTACCCAAAAATCCTACTGATATCCTCTTCACACCTAATTCGTTCTGCTTTTTGGTGATCTTCTCTGCGAGCCAAGATTCTCCCTTCCCTTGTCCATACATACTTCCATTTGTTCTGAATCCCTGCCTGACGAGCATGATAAAATAACTGGCGGTTTGTCCGAGTTAGACGTTCGTTGACATAAACTCTGTGCGGCGGTCCAGTGATATCAAGTTCACCTGTACTTAAACCGCGACAAACACGGGCCGCGCGCAGTAGTGCGTCGCGCGTGGCGCGCCTTGCGAATCTCACGTATATACACCGCGGTCTCTGCGCAGTAGGGTCAGCAGAGATGTCGCCGTCAGAAGTCTGTACTCGATTACGGCGCGCGGATCCGACTCGCTCAGCATGAACTATGTCCCTCTCTTCAACAGAAACGCCAAGCTTTATGGCAAGAACACCAACCAGGTGTAGGGCGCTCTCACCCTTGCACTCCGGTATTCCGGTCACCTCAATGTCGTTGAGCAGGAGTTCCTGATCGCGCTCGTTCAATTGGCATTTCAGTTCAGCTATGGTGTTTTCTAATGGATCCCCGTCGACTTTTTGCTCCAGTTTCTGTTCAAGGACTCCCACTCTCGTTTCTAGGCTAGCCACACGCTTATCAGAGGTATTTAAGGAATCCTTTAATTGAGCCATTTCCGTGCGAAATTGTTGGAATTCTTGATGCATCAGGCGAAACTCGGCACGCAGCTCCTCTTTAAATAACCGAAGCTCGTCTGCCAAGTCAGGAGATAAATTAATAGCAGCGTTCAACGCAGTGCAATGTAATGGATCTTTCATGAGCTCCTCGGGGCCACTGTGCACTTCTTCCTGGACAGGTTCCGCCCTACCTCGAACTGGCATCTCCGTCTTGTTGTCCCTAACCAGATTTTTGCCGCACTCATGGCAGCGCCAGGTGGATGCAATAATACCCGTACTAGACAAGGCGACGCAAGCGCGATGGTAAAAGGCATTGCATTGGCCGCATTTAGCGGCCTCTATCGGCGACAAAAATTTGGCGCAACCACCGCACTTCGCTGCAGGCATTGTGTTTCGTACGTAAGTTACACTCCGTTATCGATCTCACCAAGTAGTTCCGCGCAGTGACAATAGATGGCGCTGTTTCGAACTTATATAAAATATAGTTTTATGGGAGTTTAATGGCTGGTTGACACCATACAATGACACTTGGGTAAACAGAGTTGAAGCACACTCTTAGGCGACACTTGATTTAAGCGATTTTAAGTATATTCACTAAAATGTTTCAATATGTTTAACGTTAAGGGTAGATTTTGGTCACTAGTGTACAGATTTAAGTTAACACAATAATTACTATTTATACACTGCACCTGCGCACTGGATAACGTTTCGCGTCCTTTATTATTGTGTGTAGAAACTTTCTGTATTATAATTGTTCTCATTAAATGGGTTATTTTATTAAAAACACTATAAACCACAGCAAGAAGTACCGACCAACTTTACGACCATATGTCAGCCGACCATATGTCGGAATTGAGTCAACGTCTGCTGCTGATCCCCACAGCAGAATGCCATAAGACATAATACTGTGGAAATAAGCATAGTATACTAACCTAGCTGTAGCTACATCGGTTAGCTGCCTTATTTTCCTTACTGCATATGCAGCCGAACTTAACCTACCCGAAAGAGTTCTAATGTGCGCGCCCCACTGCAATTTTGAATCGATAGTAATCCCTAAGAATACAGTTTCCGTTATAACTTCAAGATTTTTGCCGTCAAGATTTAAGTTTAGGTCATGTTGTGGTACATTTGGTAAAGAGAACTTTAGACATATTGTTTTTTTTGCATTCAGTAAAAGATTGTTACTGCGAACCATTTTGAGAGAACAATTAGACTTTCGTTGACATTTATGACATCCGTATCTTGCCTATCTATTTTAAAAATTAGCGAAGTATCATCAGCAAATAGAATTATATCCGATAATTTGGCCATCATAAAAGGGAGATCATTTATGTAAACAAGAAAAAGGAAAGGGCCGAGAATTGAACCTTGGGGCACGCCCATCTTGACTAGAGACCCGGAAGACGTCGCCCCATTAACATTTACTTTTTGCTGTCTGTTTGATAAATAGGAAAGCACGAGATCAGCAGATTTTCCACGAATTCCGTAGTGGTGTAATTTACAGATCAGTGTGTTGTGGTCGACGCAGTCGAAAGCTTTTAAGAGATCACAGAAAATGCCAATGGCATCCTGGGACCTCTCCCAAGCCTCCAAGATGTGGCTGATGAGTTTTAGTCCCGCGTCCGTTGTCGACCTACCTTTCGTGAAACCAAACTGTTGACTATGCAGTATCCCATTTGAATTGAAGTGAGACAACATCTGTTCCAGCATGATTTTTCAAAGATTTTACTCAATGCTGGAAGCACGGATATAGGTCTATAATTAAAAGGATCACTCTTACAGCCTGATTTGAAAATTGGTACTACTTTACTGTGTTTCATTAAGTCAGGAAAAGTGCCGCTGTCCAAACATTGATTTAATATGCCTGTTAGGACAGGAGCAATTGAGTCAATAATATCTCCAAGAACCCTAACGGATATCCCCCACAAGTCTTCAGTATTTTTTTTTATTGAGACTTTTGAACGCGTTTTTAATTGAATCAATACATAATGGTTTAAATTTAAATATTGGTATGTCTTTAGTAAAGTTTTTTTTAAGAAGAGCTTCAGCTAATTTAGAAGAGGAAGGAAGAGACTTCGTAACCTCTAACGGAATGTTGGTAAAGAAATTTTCTAATGTCTCAGCGACTTATTGCCTATCAGAAATGGTTTGATTAGTTATTTTCAAAGACAACTCATTCTGATCGCGTTGTTGTATCTTTCCAGTTTCTTTATTAATTAATTGCCAAACAGTTTTTATTTTATTATTAGAAACACCAATTTTGTTAATTATTATTTGAGATTTTGCTTGAGCGCAGACTCTTTTGAATATTTTGGAATAGTTTCTAACATAAGTGTGAAAAACTTGATCGGAAGTCAAAGATTTTTCGTAATATAAATTATATAAGATATCTCGGCTTTTTCTTATGCCCACAGTGGCCCATTCACTAAATTTCGATTTGGAATTGTTGACTTTAACTGTTTTTACAGGACACGTTTTATTGAATTCTTGGCAAACTGTTGAAAACAACGTGCCGTAATTTATATTGGGGTCGTTTGAATCAAAACTAGCGTTACAAAGGTTGCTTAAAACATTATTATTAAAAGAGATTAATTTATTTTTAGTAAGTGGTCTTAATCGCATTGATTTAGCTAGGTTAATTTTTTTATCTGACTCAAAAGATACTAGTTGACCAGTATGGTCTGACTTAACGCCACTAATTAAAAACTAATCTTTTACTTTACAATTAGTGAATACATTATCTATGCAAGAAGCTGAAGTTGCTTTTATTCTTGTTGGTTCATTAAATAAATATTTTAGGTTAAATGATTTAAATAATGAAATGAGCTTACATTTTTCAGGCGAGTTGACTAACAGATCTATATTTAAGTCACCACAAACAAAAACAATTTTATTATCTCTGAAAAGTTTACTTAATAATTCTTCCATTGTTATAAAAAACATTGACAAGTTTGATGCTGGTGGTCTGTAAACGCACAAGACAGTATGCCCCTCGACCTCTGCACATGCTACCTCACACAAGCGATCAACAGAGTAAGCAGTGATATTCTTCCTTTCCTTATATTTTAAATGACTATTACAAAGTATCAGGGTACCACCACCCACTGTGGATCTGTTGTACGCGCTGGCAACTGAGAAATTATTTACATTAAACAACATCCTATCTGGTTTTAACCAAGTTTCACAAAAACATAAGATATCCATGTGGTATTTATCTACTAAACACAACATCTGACAAAATTAACTATAACCCTACTTGATATAGGCAATATCGAATTCATGAAGAATAATGTGTATTGGATTGCCCAAATAAGATAAATATAACACGAGCTCCTAAACCTTAAAGATACCTGATAAAAAGAGTAGTTTACCCTCACGAATTTTATCTACAAACTTTTGAGAGAGCTCAACAGTACATTAGCATTGAGACTTGTATACAGCTAACTAGTAATTTTTTTGTTAGTTTGACGAACGTTTTCTACCTTTTTTTAGTTTCGTATATCGCGTACTTACTTATTTTTGTGAATTCAGTGGAATTTAGTCAGTCTTAGGGCCGATTTCACTTCAATCGTGATTAGTTCAACTAGAGTTAGTTTATGCAAATACGGTCAAAGTCAAAGTCAAATGTATTTATTTCAACTGGGCCACTAAGCGGCAGTGGTCTCATTGGTAGTTTCTCAGCAGTCTCAATCAATCAGAACATGGTATTTGCGTAAACTGAGTTTAGTTGAACTAATAGCGATTAGTTTCATTGGTGAAATCGGCCCTTAGATGTTATGATACAAGTGTTCGTTTTAGTCATGTTCTTTCTTTCTTGAATCCCAGAATGGATTATTAAGGGTCAAAAAGTGTCAACCGCGTACCAGAAAACTCAGCGTTGGAAGGCCTCCCGAAGGAAGAGCGATGACCTGGTAAATGCTGCGGGAGTCCGGTGGATGCGAAACGCACAGGACTGATCAGAGTAGCGACGCTTGGGTGTGATCTATGTCCAGTAGTCATCTTTCGGCGGAAAAATTAATGATGATGATAATCAGTTATATTCAACTAGCTTCTGCCAGCGCCTTCGCCCGCGTGTATTATACATATAAACCTTCCTCTTGAATCACTCTATCTATTAAACCGCATCAAAATCCGTTGCGCAGTTTTAAAGATGTAAGCATACATAAGGACAGACAGGGGGTATTGACTTTGTTTTATACTATGTAAGGATAAGGATGTATGCTATGCTTATAAAAATTAGTTACTTTAAATTTATATCTGTCGTTTATTATATTAACTGATCATTATATCAAACAAAATTATATATTCAGTTGTTATATCTTGTAAATATTAGAGATTTTATCATATATTACTTACCCGTTTTAAGTATCAGAGCCAGGCACATATCCAAACATCGGACTGATAATAAGATATCCCAAATGGAAAAATCCAATAGCACTTTGATAGACCTGAGAATCGAGCATGAGGTCCTGCCTCATGCTCAGGAATAGTGCTAGCGACCCTTCTGGACTACAATGACAGCCCCACTTTGTGTCTAGCACAAAGGTTACCTGGAAGAGATCGCGGAATGCGATAAGGCCGCTCATTGTATGTGTTTTTAGTTTTATGTTTCCTTATAAATGTAACTTATGGTGTACAATAAAGTATATCAAAAATAAATAATGCACTGGACCAAGGATAGGGTAAATGGAACCCATTTTCCGCACTTAAACGCTTATTTGGTCCGTTGTGCGTGCAGGCCTCGTCTCTGTGAGAGGCAATGGGCTGTAATCCACCACGCGGGCCCAGTGCGGGTGGTGGGTGTCATGACTTCGAATATTTCGTTCTTAGACAGGTTTTCTCACGATTTTTTCCTTCACCGTTTTGAGAGCAGTGGTGGTGAATTAATTTACAGAAAGTAAAGCACCTGCCTAGGTTCGAACCCACGACCTACAACATGTAAGCCCAATGAGGACCAATGCCTCATTGCATCATGCCTCATTGATCAATGCATCGCTATAAAATATATAGATACAGTTTACCCCTATTTTTGCACACAATAGCTATCTCAAAAGCGAATTACGGCAAAGCTCACCTCCACAAAGTCAAACAAAAAAATTCAACACACAAAACAGAACTAGAAAACGCAATCGCACTGCAATCGGTTAAAGTCAGCAATAATGGAGTTTTATTGATGTCAATACGTTTTCTACAATGGAAATCGTAGCCGCCAGCCACCATTGTGTCAATAGTATCCAGTGTCCAAATATAAACGAATTAAATCAACTCGCAACAAAGTAAAACCTTTTCCCATTAGGCAAAAGTAAACTGTTGTAATTGAGTTTGAATTGCTTTATTCGCACTATGTTTGTGCGCCGGCCTATATCGAAAAATTAAACGGTCCCCACATTTTAATTGAATTCTAATTGAAAAAGGGCGACCTTCCGGTGAAAAGTGAATTTAATTTACGAATATAACACGAATATTACGAAGAATAATGGGAAACTGTTTGGGAGGTTACCGTTTACCGATAATCGATAACCTGTCTTTTTTTTTGTTGTGTACATTTTTAATGTTGGAAAATTTCCAATATGGACGTAGTTACTATATATGTTTTGGAGTTTTCTTTTGCAATCATAGTTTTAAGTTTTTCGATCTTAGTGATTTAAGTTTGTGTTTTGAATGTAAAAATAACATGTTTTTCATTACTACCTACTTCTGTTAAATTTTAGAAAAAGATCTTTCTATTCTACCATACTTTATTAACTAGATATTTATACCCAATTCATAACGCAAATGTACGCTATTATTCAGTTACAACAATCATAATTGAAATTACAATCGTTTTCGTTGGCATATTTCAAAAATACTTCTTACAGCATTATTGAAAACTTACCTCATTATTCTTTAAACAACCTCAAATTGGCATTTGATTTAAGACAGATAAAATGTTTAGAGACCTTTATAATAAGAAAACAAGACAAAACTTTGTAGACGAAACCGCGAGTGTTTTATCTTATATTTGAATTTTGAATTCGAGATAATTATTATCAAATGTTGGAACAATAATCTCTTTTATTATCTATTATTAATTCATTTATTTCAGACATAACTAGTCCTACACTCATAAAACATTAAGTTTAAAACAGATAAAACCCAAAAAATATTGATTGATTCCAATAAATAATCATTAAAATTGTCATCAGCTCCTGAAATAAAATTGTCAACAATTAAAAATAATAGTCAAATGTAAAAAAATATATATTATTATCAAAAAATTTACAAAACGAAATCTCTGTTATACAAGACAAATTTCGAATTCCTTTGCAAACCATAATATTTAATTAGGTTTTTAATAGGTACCTATTAGGGCAACGTAAAATACACAAATCTCAACTGGACTACTCTACCTACTATACTTTGATTGAATATATCTCGAAATAAGAATTTAACCCCTGATTTCTGAATTAAATAAATAAAATGATATTATAATCATATCATTTTTATTTTTAATATAATTATATATTTTCGAGCTTCACCTCGACATTATCAACGCTTACCATCAGGTGAGAGTCGTCAAACGTGAGCATACATATAATAAAAATAAATAAAAATTTGAACTTGAGTATTTGTGAAACTCCCTTAGGCCGAAAACCTGTCTACCATTGGCTCAATTCAATTATCAGCCAAGTAACATATTTTTTTCTCTGTTGACTAAGTTCCTTGTTAAACAAGCGTTAATTTAATACGAAATAGTACACTTGACTGGCAGAAATTGGGAGGCAACCCTTTCTCGTAACAGAAAAATAATGTAGTGAAATTAAATTAAGTTGTACGCAGAGTACCATGTTAGAATTATCAAATCAAATGTTATTTTCATACTGTGTGTTTTGATGAGAAAATGGTAATCTGTTTCTCGTTACAAATACAGTCATACTATGCTTTAGTAGGTGATATTTAATTTAAGAACATGTGGTTTTAGGCAAAGAGAGCTCTCCTGATACTTTATTATGTAAATACCTTGGTACGTTTCAATTCTATACTTTATATGATTAATAGCTGGAGCCCGCATCTTCGCCCACGTGGAATTAGTACATCCCCAAATAAATTAATAATTTATAGCCTATGTGTTATTCTGATGTATAAGCTATATTTCTGTAAAGTTTCATTAAATCCTTTCAGTTGT
The DNA here is from genome assembly GCA_964057195.1 of Orthosia cruda. NCBI lineage: Eukaryota > Metazoa > Arthropoda > Insecta > Lepidoptera > Noctuidae > Orthosia > Orthosia cruda. The sequence continues at coordinate 22,405,255 of OZ059829.1, read as the reverse complement.
TTTCACATGTATGAGTAATTAACATCCATTCTCACAAACTATAACATTTAAAACATTAGTAGGATTTCTATGAAGGCAAAACAGCCCATATTTTGTTTCCAGTTCGCCTACTTTTTTCTGATCAAAACCTAATCCCAGACCTTGTACCAATTTAACTTCTTTTCGAGAGAAAAATCCAATTACCGTCGCGCTTTCCTCTACCTCGAACAAATGAGACGGTCAATTACAAAAAATAGAACGAATATTTCTAGGTATAAGGTATCGAAAAGAGCCAAGATTTATACAAAAACTAGTTTCCGGCAGCGACTTCCCTCGCGTGAAAAGTGTTTTCTTATCCCAAGGGCATTATACGAGTACCGGGAGGAAAAGTAACCTATGTGCTATTTCGGATTTTAATCTATCTCTGTGCCAAATTTCATCCAGATCCGTTTAGCCGTTCTTGCGTAATTAAGTAACAAACTTACATCCATCCTAACTTTCGTATTTATAATATTAAGTAAGAAGCAAGATAAAATCAGCTGTTCAGTATATTTTTGTCTGCATAACTCATCAAAATATTACGGGATAGTAGATTTTTTCAAGCTTTTATTTAGTTTCACCTGTCTCAGTGTCTGTAATCAAATCTTGCAAGTTATATTTGATCTACTTCCCAGTGTTCGATTGAGCAAATATTTTGCACACACGTTTTTTTTTCTCGTGACAATGTAATTTTTAATATAAAAAACTTGGTAAATATTTTTTATTTTATTAAAGAATCTTGTTCCAAGAATTTATTTTTCAAACGTCGTGTCTACTTATCTCTACTACTTTGATATCTAATGCCTGATAACATTTTGTATGGTGACAATTACTTTAAATTAACTACCTACATAAGCACGCACACAAAAGTAAAATCAAATAAATAAACAAACTATTATAAACAAATTAAACCCGACTGCAAAAAAATAATTAACTGAAAAGTGAAAAAGAGGTACTAGATATAATTTATACATTAATGAGGCAGCGGTGACAAACGAAGTCTTGGTAGGTTTTTCTATAATTTTTGTTACAACCATATTAAAAAAGAATATATAGCCTATGCCACTCCCATAATTGAGACAAATCTAACGACACCTGCGTGCCATAGAAAACGACATACAGACATACGCTCGGAAAACATTTTCCTCCCGCAGTCGGGTAATAAAGGTACTTTTCTGGAGAGGTAAACTCTGTCGCCGTGGGGTACATACAATTTTCCCTTTATGCCCGTCTAACCTAACAATCAGTGTAAAAGCTTTTATCTATCTATAAATATAAATCACGTCTGTCTGGTTTGCCTATTACTTTAGAACTTGCACGTCTATATCATCTTTAATGTCGCATCATGTTATTTACGAAGTATCGATATTTTTCGCTTTGAAGATTTATCGATAAAAGTTTGCGTGGGTTGTTGGTACAATGTAAAAGGTACTAAGGCTGTAGTAGCGTAGTGTTAGTAGTGATGTGGGAGACACATGTTAGGTACTTAAGTGTTTATTTAAGGTATTTTTTGTTGTACCTATGCTCCTTGAGACAGTTATAAAATTAAAATAATTAAATAGGCAGTAATAATTGTCTTATGGACAATCAAATGCACTAAGATACTATTTATTTTATTTTATGTAGGCTCGCGCTTGACCACTATCTCACCTGATGGTAAGCTATGATGTGATCGACGGTGGATCACGCTTGCCTGTAAAAGATCTATTCACTCTTGACTTATAGATCCTTATATTGTAACTGTCGGGAAACACAGACTCCGGCAGGGAATTCCACTCCTGGCTGTACGCACAATAAAAGTGTTCCCAAAACATTTATTAAGTTTGGGTGGGATTTCCACGATGTACCGATGGCACATCGCCCTAAGTCTAGTAGTCCGATGATGAAAGGGGCTAGGTGGAATTAGATCATGCAATTTCATCGCACACTCGCTCGTTCTTCTTCGTATCGATGATTCTCTCTTCATATCGATGATGCCCTCTTTATCAGATTCTCTTCAACCAGTACTCAGCCGATGTCCTTAGCGCTGGCCTCGCAACGGACAATGCTGGTGTTAGCAATAATGAAGGACATCAGTCCTAGCGTAGTACGCAAGAAATTGTGGCTCCTCTAATACCGCCCTTCAACTGACTATGTTAAGCGTGCAGAAATATCCCAGCGGCTGTCTAGACCACCTACGAAGCCAGGTGGGCCGCTGTAGGCCTAACCTGTTCTGATCGGGGTACTCCATCAGCGAACCACTCCACATACTATATAGTTGTTTACTAAAGCGACATTTACCTCTCTATTCCAATTAATTGAAACCGGTTGATACAAGCCTTTGCGTCGACATCCAATAGAAATCGCGTTTATTTATTATGTAAGCTCAGTTTCACAGAATTTGTAGAAGATTTTGATATGTTACACGAATTTTGTTGGGAGTTTAGAACTTATGGTTACGGTTTTAGATGGCTGGTATTTATTGATAGTTCGCATCCGCATGTACTCGTATATTCGTGGTAATTCTATTAGTTCAAACATTTGAAAAGTGCCTGTTTTTTATTGGCAAACAGACTAGCAAGTAATTTCAATAATTTTAGTTAGAATATTTAATTGTATATGTTAATATATTTATGATAATTGAATAATTTCAAGAACAATCTGTATTAAAAGATACAATTCGTATGTCCTGCTGTTGTGGTGGATACATTTACAGATGCTAATTTCATTATTATGCATGCCCTAATTAATTTAATATATGTATTATTTTTTATTTACCGAAAGGAATCACGATTATATATTAAAGGACTAAATGGCAGTGAATTCTTTAATCGCTGTTTTAAATTCAATACTATAATTTTCTGATTAGAGATAAAGTTTTCCCATCTAAAAACCTATTAAAATCTTCAAAATACCAAAAATGTATCCTAAAGTAACATCATGAGACATTCTTGAGGCACTAAAGTACTAGGTAATTGTACACGGAATTCCTAGTATTTAAATTTAAGAGCAGACGACGACGTCTCCTTCTGCAGTTGGGACTCGCAAATTCTCCTTTAGTTTCAAAATCAAAAAATCTAAATCTTTTTTTTTTATTTCACATAGGCCTACATGGGCACTTATAAAACGTCAACAAAATGTGCACGGTTTGGGTTGGTCGTTTCCTATGGAGAAGAACCGCCAAGAAACTTTACGGTTACTCTTTTAAAAAATGGTTTGGTTTTACAATATTTCCATGTTACTGCATTAGTACTATGGGGGGACAACGTAGGCCCGACAATAAGTCGTAAGAAACTAAAAAAAAAAAAGATTATATAATATATAAAAAGTTAACAAATGTTAACTAACATCTAGAAGGCCTACAATGTTCACACATTCACAAAATAATCGGTAAAACAATCTATACAAAGGTAAAAAAAAAAATATAACAAGACTAAATTTAACATGTGGCACAAATGTTGTTATCAGTGCTGTAACTTTTTCAACATTTAAGTGCTTATTTGAAGTATTTTCGTCACACAGCTTTCTCGTCGAATCAAATATACTTTATAGCCTAAGATTCTATGACCAATCGTATATTTCTTGGAAACGCCGCCAACTAGTTTCTTGAGTAGATATAACGTCACGTTTGTAATGGAGCAGAGATTTATTAATTTTAAGCTACCAACTTTTTTTTAAACCCCAGTTTCCCAGCTCAAAATTATCGGAGAATTATTGTGACAAATTGTCAAGCACGCGTTATCTGCTGTGATTGGCTGTTGAAAATTCATTCAACCAATAAGAGCAGGTAACGCGAGCTTGTCAATTTGTCACATTAATTCGCCGATAATTTTGAGCTGGGAAACTAGGGGTAAGTCACTTAAATCACACGAATTTGTCAATCTTAAATACTCGTATATTTTAAGTTACACATAGTTTTGTTGCTGTTTTATCGGCAATTACTTCCAACTTAATTTGCAAGTGGCAAGTTCCTCTTTCGACAAAAAATATCTAAGATCACCTTTGCCTGACCAGTTAATTGGACTTTCAAACCCACACTATACAACGATACTGGAAATATGAAATAACGTAAGGGACAAAACTAAGGTTTTCAGGCAAGCAAAAATAAGATAATTTTCTAACAAAACTGACTATAATTTTATAACTATAAGTTTTATGTGAAAAGTGTCTATGACAAAGTTGCTTATATTTCTTCATTCTTTGCAGCTAAAATAGCAAAACATCAATAAAGCCTATAGTTTTAAAAATAGCATGTCCCTTACGTTAAATAGTAATGAATACGGGTGATATAAGCTAACAAAATTTTTGATGTAAATGAACAGTATGGGACATTAAAGGAAATAAACATTTAGAGTTTTTCAAAGTAAAAGTCTCTTAATGGTGTACTCTATATTGCTTATGCGGTAAACAAATAAAAAAAAATGAACTTTATACATTTTTGACCTACTATGCCTTGCACTATAGTTTAAAACTATTTGCTGACTTAAAAGATTAAAAAAAAAACAAATGAAATAGATCAAAACTTTTATTGGTACTCACTAATCCTCTTTTATAAACGCAATTTACTCTCATAAATTATATTAAGTACAACATATTTATGTTGTACTTAATTCTGTTTCAAATCACAATAACAAAATAGTTATTTTGTCTTACTAAAATTAGACTTATTGTCCAAAGAAAAAATAAAATCCACATTAAACAAAAAAAAAACAAAATAATCAAATCAGTCTCCTTATGTAAATAATAATCATTAAACAAAAAAGCAAATTAACTTCTTCCTCAATATAAAGCCTATAATTAAATTGAAAACGTCTCAAAAATTAGTCATTATCTTTATCATTCTCATCATCGTCACCGACGATTGAGCCTATCTTTAGTTATATTCTTATTAGGAAGATTCAAATATTCATTGTGAAATCTATTTGGAATTTACTTTGGAACTGAAATTGGCAGTCATTCCTTATACAAAAATGGTAAGCTGTCTATGCTTATGGGCACAGCTAGGCTACTGGTATTTTCTAATTCAGGTGGACCCTTAATTGCAAGGCCCTTGCCCTTCCCTTTACCCTTGACTGTCCTTCTTCCAGGTTGCGTTTCTTTGCAAAGTTCTATTTTGTGAGTTGTGCCATCTTCTAACATTGTATATTTTACTTCCAATATTTTTAAGTTCGATTTTTTAAATGTACATACTCGAATTTTCCTGAAATGCAGGTCTTTGTTTTTGAGAGTAGCAGGGGTAAAAACTGATTCAGCAAAATCATTAAAGTCAAAGAAATCCTGATGGCCTAACACGTTCACTCGATAAGCATTAGGTTTTTTTCTGGCTGATTCCATAAACGATGGCCACTGGGAAGGACCCCAAACAATCAGTTTTTTTATCTCCCTTTCAATGATGGCATGCATGCTATCTACTGGCATGTATGTATGGCCAGCTAATAAGTAATTTATCTGAATCGTTTGGATATTCACGGAACGTTCCAAAAAATATTTAAACATTGAGAAAATCACTTTGTTTTTATTCTGCCCCGTACAGTTATCACAATAGAATAACACAGTTGTAACTCCCCTGGAATCAAGTTCCTTAAGGTAGTGAATTAGACATGTTGCAATTTCACAGCTTCCACGTTTGCCATCTGCTTCTCCCCATGTGTAGCAATAACCGTTCTGTGTTCTGCTTTCGTATACAGTAAAATTATATACAGCGTACTTTCTCGAGTAGTACAACATCATACTTTCACCGTGAGGTGTTCCCAAAACTTTCTGTAGATCAAAGCTGGTTCGAAATTCTGGTGGATATGAAAACGTTTATATGTTGCCACTTTTTCTTCCTTATGTGTTTGTAATTCTTCAACAGTCGTCTGATCCGGGTTGTATTCATTCCTGGTACACAAGGAACATTTGTCTTTTTTAGGGACATGAAAGGCTATGTTGTACTCTCGAAATAGGTTAATGAAAAGCTTTTCGATAAGATTTCTCGTTACAATTTTTAACGTATATTCTGTATAAATTTGACGTATTTCTGAATTCTTCTGGAAGATATAATTTCGTTGACTTTTTTCTACTATAATGGGATGGTAAAGCTGGTAACATTTCAATGTACTTTTTTGTAGCAAGTTTGGTGGCTTCATCATATTTGTCTGGGGCTGACCGTTTGCGACCATCTGGACGAGATAAACCTTCGTATGCATTTTTAATTGTGTACAAAATGAATGTTTGACTTATGTCTAATGGTTTCATTAGAAATATATTCTTATTAGGAAGATTCAAATATTCATTGTGAAATCTATTTGGAATTTACTTTGGAACTGAAATTGGCAGTCATTCCTTATACAAAAATGGTAAGCTGTCTATGCTTATGGGCACAGCTAGGCTACTGGTATTTTCTAATTCAGGTGGACCCTTAATTGCAAGGCCCTTGCCCTTCCCTTTACCCTTGACTGTCCTTCTTCCAGGTTGCGTTTCTTTGCAAAGTTCTATTTTGTGAGTTGTGCCATCTTCTAACATTGTATATTTTACTTCCAATATTTTTAAGTTCGATTTTTTAAATGTACATACTCGAATTTTCCTGAAATGCAGGTCTTTGTTTTTGAGAGTAGCAGGGGTAAAAACTGATTCAGCAAAATCATTAAAGTCAAAGAAATCCTGATGGCCTAACACGTTCACTCGATAAGCATTAGGTTTTTTTCTGGCTGATTCCATAAACGATGGCCACTGGGAAGGACCCCAAACAATCAGTTTTTTTATCTCCCTTTCAATGATGGCATGCATGCTATCTACTGGCATGTATGTATGGCCAGCTAATAAGTAATTTATCTGAATCGTTTGGATATTCACGGAACGTTCCAAAAAATATTTAAACATTGAGAAAATCACTTTGTTTTTATTCTGCCCCGTACAGTTATCACAATAGAATAACACAGTTGTAACTCCCCTGGAATCAAGTTCCTTAAGGTAGTGAATTAGACATGTTGCAATTTCACAGCTTCCACGTTTGCCATCTGCTTCTCCCCATGTGTAGCAATAACCGTTCTGTGTTCTGCTTTCGTATACAGTAAAATTATATACAGCGTACTTTCTCGAGTAGTACAACATCATACTTTCACCGTGAGGTGTTCCCAAAACTTTCTGTAGATCAAAGCTGGTTCGAAATTCTGGTGGATATGAAAACGTTTATATGTTGCCACTTTTTCTTCCTTATGTGTTTGTAATTCTTCAACAGTCGTCTGATCCGGGTTGTATTCATTCCTGGTACACAAGGAACATTTGTCTTTTTTAGGGACATGAAAGGCTATGTTGTACTCTCGAAATAGGTTAATGAAAAGCTTTTCGATAAGATTTCTCGTTACAATTTTTAACGTATATTCTGTATAAATTTGACGTATTTCTGAATTCTTCTGGAAGATATAATTTCGTTGACTTTTTTCTACTATAATGGGATGGTAAAGCTGGTAACATTTCAATGTACTTTTTTGTAGCAAGTTTGGTGGCTTCATCATATTTGTCTGGGGCTGACCGTTTGCGACCATCTGGACGAGATAAACCTTCGTATGCATTTTTAATTGTGTACAAAATGAATGTTTGACTTATGTCTAATGGTTTCATTAGAAATTGTTGGCATACCTGCCGCCGGTCTTCACCCTCATTTATAAAGTATTCATAAGTGACTGATCTTCTACTTTCAGTATTTTTTGTTTTTTTTACGTTTTATATTTGCAGGTTTAGAGGATTGCAATATCCAATCTCGTTTCTTTTCATTACTTAACGACCAATAATAATTACTATTCGCCTTCGCCGGAATGCCCACATACTTTCTTTGCTTTATAACGTGCTATTTAATCCTTTTACTCCTTTTTATCTCAAAGAACGCTTTCAGTTCCTCTGTGACACCCATTCTAGGTCCTTGAGGTCATCGGAAAATCTTAAATTAAATATTCGTATGCATTCCACTTCCTTTTTTGACAAATCTTTCACCATTCAAGCGGCTCGGTTGTGGAATGTATTACCAATTGAAATAAGACGTGCTCAAACCCTGCCAACGTTTAAGAAAATGGTAGTCTCCAAAGGTTGTCTGTAAGAGATTGCCCTGTGCGATAAGACCGCCCATTGTACACTTGTTTTTGTGAATGTTTTCCTGTACATATTTTGTGGTGTACAATAAAGTATATAATAAATAAATAAATAATCAAATATGGACTGCCTTCTTTCATCAGATATTTCATAACATTGTCTTAGACATTTAGTCTGTGTACATGGATTATCCTGTAACTTCCGACCTTCTTTTTGTTTGCTACTATGTGTTACATAAGGAATACCCTTTTCTATCATTTCTTTTTGTGTTTTATGCCTATTTTTTGATTTTGTTTTCTTCTTCGGTACTACATCTTTTTGACTATTGTTACTATTTGTTTTCATAGCTTTCTTTTTCCTCCTTCTTGTTTTGTTTTTCTTATGATCAACTGAACTATCTGAACATTCTTCTTTTTCTGACCAAAGGTCTGAGCTTCCTGAAGAAAAATCGTTTTATCCCTCGCCAAATTTAAAATCCATGCATGATTTTGTAAATTTTGATGTCTCAAGACTTTTATTCTTTGGTCTAACATCTAGATCTTCATTTCCTGAAATATTATCTTCTTGAATCAAATGAGAAGAAGATGCAACAGGTTCAAAAATATGCATGTTGGCTGGTGAATTAAGGACCCCTGGTCCTGAAGTATGATACTGCACAGTTGTGTGTATTGTATGGTAGTGTAAATGGAATATGATTCTCAAGCGATGTCAGTGTCAACGCTTTGTCAGGAGCCGCGACTGTATCCTGTTGATGTACATCCCTTGGAATTATTAAAGTACCGGGAGTCATGTCAGGTTCCTTTTCAATAATGGTATTAACATCTGCTTTATCCTGTTGATGTACATTGCTTGAAATTATTGGATTCGAAAAAGTATCGGCAGTGATGTCGGTTACTGATATTATGTTATCGTTAAAAGGATCCTTTTTAATTATGGTATTAACATCTGATTTGTATGAATAGGGTATTTCAGCGACACACGTGGAACTATTTGACACATAGCTTTTTCCATCAGAAGAAAAAGATCCAAAACTATTACCATTTTCTTTGAAAAATGAATGTGATCGAGATAGAGAAAGAGTTGACGTATTGATAATTTCATATCTTAAATCATTTTCTATACTCATCTCATTACTACTATTCGGGATAACGACGTTTGCTTTTGTCGGTTGAGTGTCCATTTCTGTATCGCTATTCTCTATTATACTTTCCAAAGAATGTATTGCACGTTTTTCATGGTTTGTAGAAGAATTACACCTGTAAACAAATAATTAAATGATTGAATACCATCGTCTAAAAACGTTATTTTAAACGTAAAGGACAGTAGTGAAATAAACTAGGGTTGAAATTTTAACGTAAGGGACATTATTATTGTGGGTTTCAAATAAAAAAAGTAATTTCAGTAAAAATTGCACATTTTATCGTTAAGAAATGAATATTGTTCAATATTATTATTTTATAGCTACATATTTGCATTTCATAAAACAATTCTAGTCATAACAATAGTAAAATAATGTTTTTATAACAGCAAAAATTAACGTATGTAACGTAAGCCAGAATGTCCTTTACAAACAAAAAATATTTGTTTTTTTTTCTACGACTGTCGAAGGTCTACGAATTAGAATTAGAATCAACGACTTATTCATGTTTCTGAGGCACGGAGGCGTCTTGGTATGAATTGGATGGTCACCTATCCACGGATCAACCGTGGCAAGCGTCACTTAACCTTGATCGATCATAATAAACACTTTTTACACTCATTCATCTTGCGTTAACTGCTTAATAAGTTGTAATTTTTACATGAACTACATAATACTAAAAACAACTATACATCATACTTACCAATATTGTACCTAATGGAAGGTTTGTATTTATTATGATTAGAATAATTGTATCAAAATAGACCAATTTTTTATTACTGAACGCCATTCATGACTAAACAATAATTTACCAAAAGTAGCAAAAAATAATTACCTGTTCATGTGATTCCTAATGTTTATCAATTTTTGCCTGCGGGCTAGAAGTGAAGATAACTTTTTATCACTCATGTTTGGAATCCAGATAAAACTTTCACTACTTGCAGTTAGAACAATGAAAACGATGATTTATTGTTTCAATGAAGATTTGTAGTGTCACAAACTATGTTATTGTTACTTTTAGACGCACGTAAACAATGTTATCGACGCACGTGGCGCAAGATTGCCGGCGAAATACGAAGTAAGTGTCACGACTGCGTAAGAAAATTCACACACAAAATCCGTATTGTCATCTAGCTCAGTCAAGTTGCACCGTTTTGTGTGTGACAGAGACGCATAATAATATTCGTTTAGATAAGTTTTGAGGAATTGTACGGATCACACAGTCCTGTGTGATGTAAAGGACAGGTCAATTTATTTACGATGCTGACAAATTAACGTAAGGGTCAATATGATTATGATAATTTGAGTGACAATTTAATGTAAGAGACATGGTATTTGTACCTTCTCAGAGAACACTAATGTAAAAGACAATACTAAAAAATCTCAAATTATGGAATAACTTATGTGACCTGTTATAAAATGTACTCGATTTTGTTTAAATGTAAATACCAATTACTGTGAGTAAAGAGACTTACATTAGTTTTTATAAAAATATTAATTTGAAATGTCATATACAGCTAGTTTCTAGAAAAAAAATGGTCTAGGCCTACGGAAAATATGTAATGTAAGGGACTTTTTTTTCGAGATACCGAGATTTTAAGTATACCAATCGATAGAGCTAGAAATGCCGAATCCAACAATATATATGTCGCAGTAAGATAGATGAAGCCGTAATATAGTTATATCCCTAGGGATATAATTATATACCGTAGCATAGCTATACGAAAGCGATTCATTACTATCTCACTAGGAATATAGTTATAAAACCGTCCAAGTTTAGTGATATACTTATATTACTAGATTAAGTTCAGTGTTATAAATATATTACTTGATTAAGCTTAGTGAAATAGAAATCTACCATATATAATTAAATAAAACAATATTATATTGGTTTTATCTTTATTAAAAATCAACTTTATATATCCTGCAGTTAGTTACAATACTTTGTGACATTAACACGTATTAAAGTAATTTCAATTATAATTAAAACGATCATATTTTTTGGAATTTAAACATTAACAATACAATTAAAACTAATCAAACATTAAAAATCTTTTAAAGCTAATCAACAGTTTTGAGATGTCTTTATTTCTTATCAACTAAGTTGAGATCTTGGTTTCTTTAAAAGTATTTTTTAATTTTTGTTCAGACAAGAAGAGGAATCATGACATCTAGAATTACATAGCACTGAATGCTTCTTACAGGCACATCTTTTAGTAGAACACTGTATATTCGATTTTTTACAGGAACATTTTAAATAACCTTGGCCACCAAAGCGCGACAATTTTTGGCATATTTCTCTCAGTGACAAGTTTTCATTTGGTATAGGATCATTCAAAGTAATGTTCGAAAGCTGTATTGCATTTCTGGGTAACCAGTCTTTCAGGATACCAACTGATGTTCCAATTTTATGACTTTCATTTCGCTTTTCTAAAACTTTTCCTAATACATTTTTTTGATCCAATGGTCCCCGATCTATCTTTGGTATCTCTATAAGAACTGAAGATCCCACGTCAATGTCAGGAAATTTCTGTGATGAGTGGGTTTTCATTTTATGTGCGGCTTTTCTTAAGTTTTCAGCAGCTTTGTCTCTTTGGTCTTGAATGTTTTTTTCACTGTTGCATAAATAGCATAATAGTTGCGATCCGTAACCTTCATCACATGACGTTATTCCACAAATTACGTGAACGTTTTGTGCACAAGAGTAGCATGAATGTGCTCCTGTACATTCTTTGCCGCAAACTACACATAAAAGTAAAATTTGTTCTGCTGGCGCTCCCGATGCCGATTGTTGCAAGTTAACAGACTCGACAGGCAAGTCACGGTCGCAGGTTTCAATAGGCGCTGGCGCTGCTGATGAAGATGACGGTTGTTGCAAGTTGACAGACTCGACAGGCAAGTCACGGTCGCAGGTTTCAATAGGCGCTGGCGCTGCTGATGAAGATGACGGTTGTTGCAAGTTGACAGACTCGACAGGCAAGTCACGGTCGCAGGTTTCAATAGGCGCTGACGCTGCTGATGAAGATGACGGTTGTTGCAAGTTGACAGACTCGACAGGCAAGTCACGGTCGCAGGTTTCAATAGGCGCTGGCGCTACTGATGAAGATGACGGTTGTTGCAAGTTGACAGACTCGACAGGCAAGTCACGGTCGCAGATTTCAATAGGCTCTGGCGCTGCTGATGAAGATGACGGTTGTGACGCCGATGAACAGGATGGTTGCTGCAAGTTAAGATAATCAACAGGTAATTCGTCATTATGTGCAGGTGTTGATAGGTGGCAGTGCCTGCCAGTGTTGGCAGGTGTTGCCGATGAACAAGATTGTTGTTGATTTAATATTTTCTCAAGATCTTCTTCAGTTCTTAGTTTACTAAGAAAATCAGCAGGCACTTGTGATGATAAACCAATTTGAGGATCTACTCCAAAAACAGCTTTGTATGGTGTTCTTTTTATAGTTCGATGAAAAGAGCAGTTTTTTTGGTACTGTACAAAGCGTATTCCAATCGACCAATTAGTAGAATTATTATCTTGTAGCCAAGCCTGTAACATGTTCTCCACATCTTGGTTCGCTCGCTCCACAGATCCTTGACTCGCTGGATGTCTAGGTCTTCCGTTAATTATTTTACAACTTGGCCACATTTGAACCAATTCCTTTATAATTGACGCTGTGAATTCTCGGCCGTTATCACTCTGAAGTATCTCAGGGCATCCAATATCCAAAAAAACTTTCAATAATTCCAATGCGACCTCTGCGGCGCGCTTGGAGGTTAAAGGTCGAAGAAACGAAAACTTTGTTGTGTGGTCTTGGTAATGAAGTATCCATTTATATTCTCTGTCTGGAGTTGACTGTAGGTCTATTAAATCTACTTGCCCTCGATTGTTAAATGAGTTCGAAATTATAGGTCGGACTACAATACCTTTCTTTGGAAACGCCTTCTTATTTTGGCACGTTACACACTGTTTTACGAAACTGATAACCACTGGCGTAGGTATAAAATATTGAGATTTTAAAGTATGTAACATTTTGTCACGACCACCATGTCCTGCGTTTTTATGAATTTCTGACAAAGCATTGTAATATTCTTCGGAGGGCAAAATTTTTATAATAGGATCAGAAGTCGATTTTCGTTTCAAAGCTAAATACTTTTCTCCTCCTACCTGCATTACGTCATAATGGTTTGCATAAAAATGATGGTTAGGATTTCTCTTTACATTAAGCCGAGGCGCTGCTTCATACTCTTCTATGTAATTTATTACTTCACTTATTCTTTGCCGCGTCCACTCTGGTTTTTTGCATCTCGCATTGTAAAATAGACGAAGTTCCTGTTCAAAACGTCGCCTTGCATTAATTTCTTCATCTTTATCCATAGCTGGCACAAGTAATTAGCAATGATAAAACGAATATATAACAAATATTAAGGAAACGTAGCGACAATTAAATGAACATGCACGAAAACTAGACGTGAACGCCGAACAACTGTTATCGGCCGACTGACTGCGGAGTGGGGAGCGCGTAAACACAACGAACCCCTCCCCCGCCGCGGGGGAGGCGGCGCGCCGCCTGCGCCGATTTCACTAAACTTAATCTAGTAATATAAGTATGTCACTAAACTTGGACGGTTTTATAACTATATTCCTAGTGAGATAGTAATGAATCGCTTTCGTATAACCATGTTACGGTATATAATTATATCCCTAGGGATATAACTATATTACGTCTTCATCTATCTTACTGCGACATATATAACTCATTTTCGACAAAATGTCCCTTACGTTATTTCATATTTCCAGTATCGACAACTTAGTACAACATTGCAGAAACAAACGAACACAAGAAGTTCATAAGAAGGTTTTCGAGTTAAGCCTACCACGTGTACAATTAGATACAAAAGTATAATTATCTTGGTTGATATAACCTTTATGTTATCGCTTTTCAAACACAAATAACAATAAACATCCTGCCCTTTGATCAGGGCTGAAAATAGACAGTCTCATCACGATTCGAGCCTTTGATGAGGCAATTAAGGTGTTCTAATAAGTGTGTGCGAGGGCAATAATAATATACATACTAAGAAAATAATTTGTTGAAAATTCCTGTTCAAAAGCAGTTAATTAATGTATTTCCATTTTAACGTAGAATCTTAAAGGATCTTAAGTAGTATGTATGTAAGGATCGTAGCAGCTGGCGTTCTGTAATTTCGGCCTACCCCTGTGGAAAAAGGCGTGAGTTTTAAGGATGTGTGTATATGTTATGAAACTTCTTAAATATTTTGAGTAGCTATGTTTAAAACCCTATTCTTTGCAATATAACTTATTTATTGTTATTGCCTTGATTAACTTGGAAGACGCATTTACCTAGCTGTAGCACAGTTTAAGCTAAATAGATTCAAAAGAAAAAAAAAACCGGCTAAGTGCGAGTCGGACTCGCGCACGAAGGGTTCCGTATCATTATCGCAAAAAACTGGCAAAAACACACGTTTGTTGTATGGGAGCCCCCCTTATATATTTATTTTATTCTGTTTTTAGTATTTGTTGTTATAGTGGCAACAGAAATATATCCTCTGTGAAAATTTCAACTGTCTAGCTATCACGGTCTATGAGATACAGCTTGGTGACAGACAGACAGACAGACAGACAGACAGACAGACGGACCGCGGAGTCTTAGTAATAGGGTCCCGTTTTTACCCTTTGGGTACGGAACCCTAAAAATCTGATTGATTTGTTCCTAACCCGTAAATGCTTCTTAGGAGATTGACATTAGTACTAGAGTGATCTTTAAACAGAGCTAAGTGATAAATTAATAATGTTCCGTACTAATTACTTATTAATGCAACATAACATGCTGTTGGCAGTCCCAATGCAAATACATATGTTTATTTGACTTTCATGAATGAAATATTTGTACCTGGATCGTTTCCTTTGGGAAGGAAGCATAAAATCAAAAAAACTTCGCTAAACTTCCTTATCGCAAAAAATTGGTCCCTACTAAAGACACCGACTTCCAAAAATAAAGTTATTTTTCACTTTGTAGTTTTTTATTTGGAAGTCGGTAGTATTTTTTTGTAAAAAGGTTTTTTATTTTTCACTTTTTAGTTGTACCTACTTAATAGGCCAGTAATGTACCTATAATGCCAGAATAGATTACGCAAACATCATGAAACTTGAACATAACCGGTGAAATGAGAGTGTACCAAGAACAAATGTACACATCTGCGTACAAAGGGTACGCAGATGTGTACATAGAGCGTAATGGCGTGATGTTATGTTATGAAATGGTATAAACAATGAACAGATATACGGTTGCAGAAATTCCGAGAGATTTGCCCTTATTTATTGAAGAGTTCTTTTGCATATCTCCGAAGTTCTTCATCAGATCTTCAATAAATTAAAATGGAACCAATTTCGAAACATACTCTTTCAAACAAAAAAAGAATTTTCAAGATCGGTCCACAACTGACGGAGATATCGGTGAACATACAAAAACAAACATAATGTCGAACATAAAACCTCATTTTTGGTAAGTAGGTCAAAAAGGCGTATCATTAGATTGTTAAAATCTAGTTGAAATTTTAATATGAAATCCATTTCATTATCAAACATTTGGTTAATAGAGTGATTCTCAGTATTTTCTACCAAGAATCATTTCATATCATGACTGTGTAATTTTATGGAAACGAAATGGCACTATAACACATGCAGCAATTGGAGACAGGATTTCTTGACTTCATAGTTTCCTCACAACATACTTCAGAGGAACGTGACCACATACGACGCGTCTCCAAGTTATGCGGTCGTCTGCAGAATAACTTGTCATGTGGTTTTCTTTGTAAAATAGTGCAGTGGTGTCCTCTTGAATTCGGCACCGAACTTTTAGAGGATATTTATTTTTCGAGGCCGATTTAGCCTCTTTTGATCGGCTGGCCGTCAGACTGAACTCATGACATAACATCATGCAATTCCTCGAAGGGTTGGGCAGAGGTTCCCCTGCAGTACACCCACACTTCGCCAGCTATGCCGTAAGATGTATGGATAATATTTTTTTTAAATACTATTAGCACAAAGTATTCAGACTAAAAAATAACAGTCATCTTTCCACAATGCAGTCAACAATATTTAATAAAACAGATTCGTAAATGGCATTACAAAATTAACATTATCAAAACTACAACGTTGCAAGCAAAAATGTATAGATCATAATAATTATGAAGATGCTAACATTCTCAAAACTCAATATACCTCCAGCTTCATATAAATTAGCCTGAATTTCTGAAAACCTCGAGAACACGATATCAAAGAGTCCTTGTTACAAAATTGCCAAATAAACTCATTCGATGTTGAAGCAATTAAAATTTAATATCCATACTGTCGTCTGTTTATTCTTATTAGAAGCACAGATATTATGAACACGAAATGCTTATATACACACATCAACACGGTCTAGGGATATTTCATACTCAATTAAATAACTCGAAAAGTACTGGCCGCATTGGAATCTTTTATACACCGATTTGTTTGTAATTTATCTCAGACTAATTCCAAATTCAAATTTTTGAAAATTCTTTTGTTTCGGTGGCATAAAAATGTCTTGATGTGTAGGAGAGGGAATTTT
The DNA here is from genome assembly GCA_964057195.1 of Orthosia cruda. Lineage (NCBI taxonomy): Eukaryota > Metazoa > Arthropoda > Insecta > Lepidoptera > Noctuidae > Orthosia > Orthosia cruda. The sequence goes on along the minus strand of OZ059829.1, from coordinate 22,388,446 downwards.
CATTTGTGCGAGATTTAGAAAACAATACGAATTACGTTTAGTTACAGTTTTTTTTCATTTTTAAACGAAAGATAAAGTTAAAATTGTGGTATTGTAGCCATGCAACGCCAACATTTGACGAGGGCGGAGATGTTACGAGCTCTGGGAATGCAAGAAGCTGGGTCTGTTCAGCGTAATGTTGCTGAGGCCATAGGGACCCACCAAAATGTAATTTCAAGATTGTGGACACGCTATCGTGCCACAGGTGAAGTAGCGGAGAGGCACCGGGGGCCAAGTCGCATCACTACCCCCAGACAAGACCGATTATTGCAAATTACTGCGCGAGCTCAACCAAATGTAACGGCGACTCAATTGGTCCAAAGGCTGCGAGTGGAACACCAAGTGCTTGTGAGTGACCAAACTGTAAGAAGGCGACTGCATGAAAGCAATCTACGCTCTCGTAGACCACTCCGGGTCCCACCTTTACGGAGAGGCAATCGTGGACGACGATTAGAATGGGTTCGGAACCACGTGGACTGGGGCCGTGAGCAATGGTCCAAAGTGCTGTTCACGGATGAATCCAGGTTCGGCTTCCATCCAGATTCACGAAGGACGCGTGTTTGGCGATTTCCTGGACGATGGAGCCGTCTTCAGAACCCTCAGGAAATTCACCCATACCAAGGAGGAACAATTATGGTTTGGGTAGGAATTCGTCTTGGAGGACGGACGGATCTCGTATGGGTGCGGGGCAATATGACGGCAGAACGATACGTCCAACAGGTGCTGGGGCCCGTAATCTTGCCCCACAGAACACAAATGGGGCAAGATTTCCTGCTCATGCACGACAATGCCCGGGCACACACGGCGAGAACGGTAGCAGCTTGGTTACATACACACAATGTTAGGGCCTTAGACTGGCCTGCTCAATCGCCAGATCTAAATCCCTTTGAGCATGCGTGGGATATGCTGCAAAGAAGATCTCTGTAGGAAGTTCCTGAAAATCTGGCTAAAGAAGATCAACTTTTTGCGCACCTCAGAAGGACATGGGACAATATTCCGCAGCAAGACATTGACAACCTTGTTCTGAGCATGCCGAATCGTTGCCGATGTGTTATGAACATCATGGGCGCTTTCTCAGAATACTAACTTCAAGTTTATAAACACAAATTAAATGATTTTTCTATTTTTTTCAGTTTTTACTCATAAATTAAAAGTTAATTCATATACGGTTTCCGTCTATGCTTCATTTTTTTTCCATAAAATCCTGAAATTTTAATCGAAGTACCTTAACCATTATTAAGAAATGGTAGAATATTAAATAACGTATCTTTTAAATATATACATGTCATATAAATAATTAACACATTGATAGTAATTCGCTTTTTTAAAAATATCCCTAGACCGTGTTGATGTGTTAATAATTCGAATAAGCAAAACATATCGGCGAAATTTGTTGTAACATGCTTATTCAAATCAGTCCGCTTGCTTTCGCATAAATCCTCATTGCTACTTTGATAAGGTAAGCAATGGCATGCAATATTTTTCTTGTTTAATTTCTGGTTAATGGTCTTTCGATATTCGTTTCGTTCATTTGTTTTGTTTATGAGTGTATAAATAAAAAATAAAAAAATGTGTTTTATGAATTTCGTGGATGCTTTGGTATGTAAAGTAGCTTTATTACATGCTCTGATAGTTTTGACATTTATTATTCATTTTGTTATATTGTTCGTGACTGATATAATTGTATGAATCTTGCCAAAATGAGCACATTCCTTGTAAGCCGTTTATCGTTTCATAAAACACATAAAAGTCTCCAAAGTAGAGTGAAGTATAAAGGTATTCATAGGTTAATGTCTAGCAATTTCTCACTATCGGTGTATATGCATTATTGCAATTTTTATAACAGCCAAACGTATGGTTCCCTGGAGTACTATTCACCAGAAAAGGTACAAAAACTCTATATACACATTCTACCTACATAATACGAACTAAGTAATATTTATAATGTTAGCATAAAACAGAATTGAATGGAAAAGAGAAAGTAGTCTTTGCCCTGCAGTGAGACATCAATATAGGCTAGTCATTTTGCGACATCGACTTCCGAAACAAAAGTTATTTTAATGCACTTTTTACCGACTTAAAAAAAAAGAGGTTATCAATGCAATACGTAGGTATATATTTAATATTGTTGGAATATCACAATATTCACATAATGTTACTCTATGTGGATTTCATAGGTGTATATATGTATGTTTGTATGTATGTATATTTGTCCTCGCATTTCTCCGAAACAATTCATCGGATCGCGATCATTCTTTTCAACACATTTGTGCTGTTTGTCGCTAATGAGTTCGGTTGTATGTTCCATATCTTTAAAACTGCTGAATCGATTTTGATGAAACTTGCACTATTTCCTTAATTAAGAAACACTTAATCCAATCAAAAATAACGGTCACGATACGATATCTAGTTTCGGCGAAATGCGAGGACAAATATACATACATACAGTTTTGATTTGGCACACATATTTAGAAGTCTACATAGAGTAACATATGTGAATATTGTGCAATTGTAACAATATTACGTACATACGTATAGAATTGAAACCAATTTTTTTATGATTCGGTAAAAAATATAATTTTTTCTTCTTTTAAGTGAGACTAAAACTTGTTTTGAGTTCAAAACACATTCCTGAAAATCATTATTGCCTTGAAACAGTAATAAATAAATTATACAAAAATGCACATCATACCACCAAGTTATAAGTACATATTGTACATGTTTGGTAGGAAGGAGGCTGACGTCATGTAATCGAACCGCTTGCCTTTTGCAGCTTACGTTTGATGAATGTGTCTCGCCGTTTACCATTCGTTCGTCTTGAATAGGTACCTATTATGAATAACCATTGAATATTTAATAACTACCAATAATGAAATTGTATCCCATGCAGCAACAGTAGTTGTAAGTAGGTGCGTTGCTAGTGTTGACTATTGAGAGTTCGACGATACTCGTATTAGTTAGATACTACTATCAGTCGTGCATGTTTCTATCAAATGTCCTTTGAGGCCAATCTCTTAATCCTTTAAAGTAGAGTTGTGCTCAAATGCACGAAAATAAGCTTGTAAAGCTAGTGCCCATTAAGTTCTCTTTAAAATTTATATTTGACTCCGAAAACACAAAATTCATTTATAAAGTGGAGTCATGATAAGGCTTGTTTCCACATGGCTAAGCCCAAAGCGACACAATGCAACATGATTGATGGACTGTTCAGCATTACATACAGTGTATCCTGTACTTTATAAAATGTTTTTGCTTTTGAAACGGGCCGAATTACATTGTAATAATACTTCTAGGGTATCGTCTTTTATCCAAAAAGTTTGAACGAAGCAATCCGTATAATTTGGATAGAACTTCACTTTAGGTAAGTTCTTTTCATTTCATATCCATTCAATAAAAAATAGGTTCTGAAAACGTATGTTTGTTTTCACTTTTGATTTTCTGCTGAAAATAATTCAATTAGATTTACACTCTACATAATGCAAAATTAGTGTAACTATAAATAAACGTTATTCAAAAAATAATAAATATAAATTTTGATGGATGGAGAAGAGAGCAAGACCAAAGAAAAGATGGCTGAAATATGTTAGGGATAATGAATGAAAATGGAGTGAATGATAACGAAACCGCTAAAAGGGGAGAATGGGAGGCATATCTTTTGGGCAGGCACCAAATAACATGCGACAAAGGCAGGCAGAAGAAGTCATACACGAGAACAGTGGTTATACTAATATACTATTTATTTATCAAACAGTTTGAGGTGAATAAACATACCGTTAGGTAACACTACCCTATAACAAAATAAATACATGCAATTAATTTAATCGACGTGTTTGTGGTTTTACACGATACCAAATATAATTCATATCACATTTATTTTACGAGCTTGAATTACTGAACTGTTACAACGCCTGAATTATTACTGATAATACATTGCGGTTAGCGGCGGTAATTCTATTCTAGGTACGTGCTCCAAATACAGGCTTTTTTTCAAATACAATATTTTTGATTAAAAACCACCGCGAATAATACAATGAGAGTGTAAATTTATTTAGCCCTTAAAAACGCCCTTGAACCCTTAAATATACGACATTTTTTATTTCGATACATGAAATTTGGTTTAGTCATGCATGTTCTAGTGTTGGAAAAATTAAATAAAAAATGTGTTTTTTTATTGATGCCGGGGTTTTTTTTCTGGTCTGTTTGCACTGACTCTAGTCTTTGTCAAAGGTCTAGAAGCAAATGGGAGTGGCGCGAGGAGGCGAAACGCCGGGACGAAACTCCGTTGCCGCGACAAATCGCGGCTCGAAGGACAAAGCTCCGGCATGATCTCATGGCGACATGGAGTGGGAGATTGTCGCAACCCAGCGCTGGGCACGCCACAATTGCGGCGGTAAAGCCCCTCTTTGAGGAGTGGCTTGAGAGGCGTCACGGCGCCTTCACCTTCCGCCTGACGCAGGTCCTCACCGGACACGGCTGTTTCGGGAGGTTCCTGTTCAGGATGAGGCGGGAGGAAACGCCCGGGTGTCACCATTGTGAGGATCGCCCGGAGGACACGGTAGAACACACGGTGGAGGTATGCCCCGCTTGGGCGGAACAATGTCTTCGTGGAGGCGATCGGCGGTGGCGACTTCTCGCGTCCAGCCCTGGTCCAGACCATGGTACGCAGAGAGAGAGCATGGAAAGCTGTCACCTCCTTCTGCGAAGCATTAATGCTCGCAAAGGAGGAGGCAGAACGCGTGAGGGAGACGCAATGGAGGCGCCTTCACGCCCCAAGCTGCCACAGGAGACGCCCTGGGCGTCGGGAGTCGCAAGCCGATTCCCGGCCACCGTAGGCGCGGCGCGGGCGTAGTGTTTTACGCGCGCCTCAAAGAGATGTCACCAAAATTGACGGGGCCCATTAGGGCCAATGCATGTCTGGGTCGCGGATACATTTGAAAAAGAGTTACCGCGGCCCTGGCTCAAGCAACTGAAGGTACACGGGTGGTTTTAGTCAGTAAAAGTTTGACACGCCCACCCGCTTCACTCAGAGCGGGCGAAGTCATAGAATGATTTCCCAAACAAAAAAAAATGTCTATGTCAGAGGTGACAGAGACAGAGTAGATTGTTTGTGCTTAATAAACAACAACATGCGTCGAGCACATTAATATTCTTATTTTACAGTCGATTTGAACGGTTTAACAACAACATGTATTTAAGGGTTGTGGTGCATTGAAAAACCATTGTAGTGTTTGTCTCTCACAACTGGGTCATTCTGCCTCACTGCTAAACAGGGCCCTTACTTCATATTATATTTAAAACGTGTCAGTGGTTTCTCAATTGTGAATTTTTGTCAGATTTTTCAGATAGCCCTGTTTTTCTAGTGGTCGCAAGCTCTAATGCTGAGCATGGGGTCCCGGAATCGATTGCCGGGTCGGTCAAAATGTTATTAGGTTTTTCCATACGGAATTTTTCAGTAGACGAGTGTCTGGATTTGTGCCCGGTTGATGGTTATACATAGATTCGCACCTTTGGCAGAATGAAGGCAATACTATGTTGAATAATGTACAGGCTGCATCAGGAGTTGTTTACTATACGAACCTTGTGGAAAATAGAACAAATTGTCGTGCGTTCAAGCGTTTTTGCCATACCTATTATTGGAATCAATATTCGCTAACAATTTTAGGACCCATTATTATTAATGCTAATTTTTATCCGTGGCGCTAGGCAACTGGGCTTATCCCAGTTGTAAATGACCCTTTGAGCCTATTGGCCTTGTTTGTTCTGTCTCCGGCTTGATATGGAGGGAAGTGAATATGCGTATTTTTTCCTACTCCTCCATTATTCTTTTCTAATTAATTTAGTTGCGGGATCCAAGAAAGTTAAATTCATTCTCTGGGACTTCGACGTTTCATTGCCTCGGCGCTTTTCTGGTGGTCGCCACTGTTGATTTTGGCATTCAGGAGTTGTTTTTTATTGCAGTGGTTTGGCAATAGTGCGGTGAGATTTTCCCAATAAAAAAGGCTCATTCCGCTCACTCATTACTTAAACTTAAACATAATTGTCGGAAATTGTATGTCAATAGACGCAACTCTGCACTCTCATTTAAACTTTTTATTAACCATTTTGTAACCTAACTCGTAGTGTCATCTTACTGCAAAAACCTTTTTTATATCGCGTCATATTTATGGCACAATATTATTTTTAAAAAAAAAACATTTTCGTTTCAGACCTACTTGAGACAAAGGATAATTCTGGGCAATGTTCAAAGAAATTCGGGCTTTGAAACTATAAGAATGATTTAACATTGGCCACTTACTCAAATGTTCATGTAACATAAGATTCCTTGACACAAAAACAATACTCACAAATTCCATTTCGACTCTTGACTTGTTCAGCTATTCAGGCTAGCGGGGTTTCTAGGAAACATGGTATTGTTTGTAGAAATATGCCAACACTCATGCCACTCAAAGAGTTCTAAGGAGGGACGAAGCACAGGAATAATACATACATACATACATAAACTAACGCCTTTTTCCCATGGGGGTAGGCAGAAACTACAGAACGCCACCTGCTACGATCCTTACATACTTCTTTTGCTTCACTCACATTCATGCATCTAGTCATAAACACACGCCGGTTATGAGTACTGCGCACCTGACCTTTTTGAAGAACAGCACCTATAAGGTCTATGTATGTCTTTCTAGGGCGTCCCCTCCCGGCGTTTCCATTCACGTCTGCCTTGTAAATACATTTTGTTAGTCGCCTTTCATTCATCCTCTCAATATGGCCAATCCATCTTAACATACTCTTTTAAATTTTAGTGACTACATCTTCTATTAAACCACAACGTTGTCTTATTACCTCATTCCTCAACCTATCATTTAAAGTTACCCCACACATATTTCGCAAGGAGCGCATTTCTACTGCATTAATCCTAGTTTCATGTCTTTTTTGCCATACCCACCCTTCACTTCCATACATAAGTGTTGGCACCAGCACGCTGTTGTGAACGGTGAGTCGAGCTTCTGGAGATATCGATTTGCTGGTCACAACCGCATGTATAGCACCATTCACTTTATTCCCTGCATTCACTCTCCTTTCCACATCCTCTTCAATCTTTCCATCCCTTGTGAACATACTTCCCAGATATACAAACTTGTTCACTTGCTCCACACTCTTATCATTTATTTTCACTTCACACTCCGATACATCGTCTTCTCTTTCAAACACCATTACCTTAGTCTTGTTCACATTTATACTCATACCTTTTAACTTAAAAGCTTCATTCATCACAGTCACCATGTCAAATAACTGTTCTGCTGACAATGCAAGTAGAACTTGATCATCTGCATAGAGAAGGCATTTGACAGGCAACTCATTCATCCTCAATCCGCACTCATGCTCTTTCAAACCTATCAGACAACTATCCATGTACAAGTTGAACAGCCACGGTGACGCTACACAGCCCTGTCTAACACCGCTTGAGATGGAAAGCCAGTCCGTATACGCCCTATTAATCCTAGCACAAGCACTGGAATCCCTATATAGAGATTTCATTGCTCGTACCAAGCGCCAGTCCACACCGTACCCGGATTGCGTCGACCACAATTCATCCCTCCACACACTGTCATAGGCCTTCTCCAAGTCAACGAAAGCACAGTAGACTTTTTTGTGCTTTGCAAGATGCTTTTCAGCTATCAACGAGAAGATCTGATCCATACAGCCCATTTCGCTCTCTAAATCCTGCTTGCAAGTCCCATAATTGTTCATCCGTCACTTTTACCACTCTATTTATTAAAACTTCCGCATATAATTTGCCGACAATACTCAAAAGACTAATGCGGCGGTAGTTTTTACACTCACTTTTCACTTTATATATTTTTTTTTCTTAACTTTGAATAGGTTCTTTTACCGATTATTTTGTGAATGTGTGAACATTGTAGGCCTTCTAGATGTTAGTTAACATTTGTTAACTTTGTTATATATTATATAAACTTTTTTTTAGTTCCTTACGACTTATTGTCGAGCCTACGTTGTCCCCCCATAATACTAATGCTGTAACATGGAAATATTGTAAAACCAAACCATTTTTAAAAGAGTAACCATGGAGTTTCTTGCTGGTTCTTCTCCATAGCAAACGACCAACCCGAACCGTGCACCTTTTGTCGACGTTTTATAAGTGCCCATGTAGGCCTATGTAAAATAAAAATAAATTGATTTTGATTTTGACTCCTGTTGTGAGCCTTTTCCCTTATATAGTGGTACGATTACAGCCTTGCACCAGTCATCCGGCACGGCCATATCTCCAACACATATTAAAGATCCGGCACAACAGGCTTGCTACCACCCCGCCACCGCCCTTCAGCATTTCAACAGATACTCTGTCATACCCTGCAGCTTTACCAATCTTCATACCACTCAGTGCTTTTATAATCTCATCCATTTCTATTTCATTCTCATTCTTTTGCTCTTCGTCTGAGTTAGGGTCTTGACAACTGGCTTCTACCCAGTTACCCACTCCTTGCACACTATCCTGACAACTAAATAAACTTTCAAAATATCTCTTCCAGCGTTCCAAGACCTTGCATAGGAAACGACCAACCCGAACCGTGCACCTTTTGTCGACGTTTTATAAGTGCCCATGTAGGCCTATGTAAAATAAAAATAAATTGATTTTGATTTTGACTCCTGTTGTGAGCCTTTTCCCTTATATAGTGGTACGATTACAGCCTTGCACCAGTCATCCGGCACGGCCATATCTCCAACACATATTAAAGATCCGGCACAACAGGCTTGCTACCACCCCGCCACCGCCCTTCAGCATTTCAACAGATACTCTGTCATACCCTGCAGCTTTACCAATCTTCATACCACTCAGTGCTTTTATAATCTCATCCATTTCTATTTCATTCTCATTCTTTTGCTCTTCGTCTGAGTTAGGGTCTTGACAACTGGCTTCTACCCAGTTACCCACTCCTTGCACACTATTCTGACAACTAAATAAACTTTCAAAATATCTCTTCCAGCGTTCCAAGACCTTGCATTCTTCGCTTAGTAAACACCCATCTTCTGCTCTTATTACATTCATGCTCGATGTTTTTGTCACCCCGCGAGCCAATCTTACCTGTTTCCAGAACAGCTTAACATTGGCCCTGAAGTTATCGGAGAACTTCCTGTTATATTTTTCTTCCTTTTCATCCTTCTTCATTTTTACCACTTTTTTGACTTTCGCTTTCATTTGATTGTACATTACTTTCACTCTTGCCAGATCATCCGTCACGTTTTTTGCCTAATTCATTCTATTTTGGGCCTTAAAGGCTAACACATTAAGCCAAGCCTCTTTCTTCTTCTTCACCACCTCTTTTACTTCATCATCTACCCAATTATCATTCGTTCTACTACCACGTTTCCTCTTCGCTATACCACATAACTTTGCGGCGACGTTCACCTTACTACTTTTCACTATTTCCCGCACATCCTCTAAACTGAAATCATTCATATCATCAAATATCTTATCCGTCTTCTGTTTTACTTCCCTCTTATTTCCTTTACTTTTAGTTCTTGTAATCTTTCTACTTTTATTCTTTCTAACGCGGTCACAGGAACTTGAACTCGATGACGCCAATGCTTGAATAGACCAGCCACCCGACACATAACTAGATAGTGATCAGTCCCTACATTAGCACCCCGATAGGCTCTTGTATCTGCAACTTTTCTCTTCAATTTTTCATCTACAATTACAAAATTAATCATACTTCTACTGTCTTGCCTTTCCCAAGTATACTTATGGATCTTTCTATGATCCAACATAGTGTTCATTACACACAGACCGTTCTCTACACATACTTCTAGTAAATTCATCCCATTCTCATTCACTCTATTGTCCCCGAATGCCCCTAATACTTTTTCGAACCCATTCCTCTTCACACCAACCCAACTATTAAAGTCGCCAACTATAACAATCTTCGCGTTAGACTTACATTCCTTCAATATATCTCCTAAACTCCCCCAGAATTCCTCTCTTTCAGAAGGTGAGCATCCCATATCGGGTGCATACACGCACAAATGAAGATAGGGTGTAGGCCCACCTTCATTCTCACCCAAAGAATCTTAGGGCTCACACAAGCGTAATCTTTTACACATCTCATCATCCGCTCCGAGAGGATAACCCCCACACCCTGACAGGGCCTCTGCGTATCTTGAATACCAGACCAGATAGCGGTCAGGGACCCGTGTTTAGATATATCCACTCCCTTTTTTTTTGTCTCATTCACACATAACAAATCTATCCTTTTGTCCTTCACTATTTCACATACTTCATCCATCTTATCTATCATCGCTCCCTGCACATTCAGCGTAGCTAAGCGACACTCCGCAGCTCGCTTTTCGCCCCATGAGAACAATTGACGTGGTGTGTGGCGAGCATCACCGCCGTCTCCGAGTAGATTATTTAAACTCATTTTGTTCCCACGAATAGCAAGGAAAACTATGTCCACGCTCTACAGAGCCCCGCTTGTAGAGGTAAGGCTGGATAGTGCCTGGGAGCGCCCGGTCCCAGACAACAGGCACGCTTGCGACTTAGGCTTTCCCCTAGCCATGCAGCTCTCGGCACGGCGACCTTAGCTTGGGGGTGAGATGTTCGCACCACACAGAAGGAAACAGAAGTGTCCTCTGGCATATATTCCCTTAGTCGCCTTTTACGACACCCACGGGTTAAGATGGGATGGTGTAATTCTACGGCCCAGACACCACACGGGGCACAGGAATAATGCTGGGTAGAAAGGGATGTAACGAAGGCCATTTAACGCAGGTGAAATTAATAAGAAACAAACTCGTTTTTTTTAATAAACTTATAAATGAAATGCGATTTCACAAGAATCAAACGTGTGAGAAAAATTTCGGACAATTAAATAGCGGGCAATGGGTCAAGCACGTACATACAGACTAGATAAAAGCTTGTTAAAAAAGATTAATTGATTCAAACTAATTAGCGGAAGCCACAATAAAGTTTAGTGGCTTAGTAGATAGCCGCTAAGAACTTGCGGATGCGGCGGATGCATTTTGGTATTGAAACAATTATTTAAATTTACAAAAGGTATTTTCTTCAATACGATATGAGGCTAATCCAATACAATAGAAGTGGTTTCGCCTGTGTCTTCGGACTTACCAGTCCAGACTATTCAAAGGCAAAACACTCAACAATAAATGTAATTTATTCAGTGGAAATTGTAAGAAATATAGAAATTAGCTCCAATTTTAGAGTATTCCAAGCTTACAGCGACGCAAGGCTTGGAAAACGGAAATATTCGAACCGGTTAACGCCTAAGTACATAGGGAACTTATTATTTCGGTTTTTAACCTTTAACCACAATTAAACGGATTTAGGCAAAAAAAAAACGTAAATACGTTTTATGGAATTAACCGGTTGTGAACGGTTTTTGTCGCCTACCTTCAGTCTTCAGTTCTTTAGTCTTACAAAAACGACTCAGTTTTAGGCGCGCGGGCCGCCTTAACCGGTTAATTAGCGTTTTCAACAACGCTCTTTTAACGTTTAGACGCCGAATAAAATAAAACGATAAAAAACGGTTATATTAAAACCGTTTATAAGACTTAACGACGACTGACATTCGCCATATTTACATTCGGATTGTTATAGTGTGTTACACAGATGGAATGCTGGCCCCTCTAGCTTTAGATATTTATAGTAGCCACAATTCCTACATGAAAAACTCGATACTATTTTTTTTCCCGTGCATAAATTCAACAGACATTGTTCTCATGTCATTTTTAAATATCTTTAAACGTAACGAATCACTATAATACGAGTCATAATGAGGAAATTCAAAATAAACATCGGATTACATTCTATGTATTTCCATCGTCATTAGTCAAAGGACTTTTAGAGCTTGTTATCGTCCTTCCACATATTTCGGTTCAATTAAACGCCAACGCGCCATATTTTCCTAAAAAATAATGTATTTCCTTCAAGTGGAAAAGACTCTGGTTGAAATTTCCTTGCGTGAACGAATCAAAAATGAAGATATCCGTAAGAGAACCAAGTTTACCGATCTAACCCGAATAATTGCCAAATTTGCCAACAGTGGGTAGGCGACCGCGTGCTAGAAGAAACAGCATTAGAAGGCCTCCCACAAGGTGGATTAATCTGGTGAAGGCTGCGGGCATCTCCGTGCACAGGAGTGGTTGAGATGGCGATACTTGAGGGTGTTCTATGTCCAGAATTTCATCTGGAAAACGTCCACTGCACACTTACTTACTCTTATGCGGGAATAAAATTTAAAACAATATATTTTATATATTACAAAAACCCAACAGAAATACAAGGGAATACTTTTATTTATGCTATAGCCGTTTTAAAACAGATAAATCCAATCCACTCAAGTCGCGTAGGTAATGAAATTCATGGAACCGTTTACACGTACTTTAATAATAAAACTCTATTATCGGTTTCTACAGCTGGGCACAAAAGCTTTTTTGTTAAGAAACAAAAGGCACAAAATTATGCTTTCACGGCACACGTGCGCCAGATGAAACTCGTTACAAGAAAATAATAAGATTCTGTTTTATAAGAAAAGTCGTATTATAGTTGATTTACTTTTATTCCAATATCTTTTAGTTTATGCTTGGTAACTAAATAAATTCGCTGGATCTTATAATAACAAGAGTATAAAGTCTAATTATGGAGTTTCGTGTGCATTCTTCTCCATAACAAGCTATTTTTCCGAATGCACGGTAGAATCAACTTTTATTACTTGGAAATTTTAAGTTGTGTTTGACGTTCAAAAGTGCCGGTTATTGGCCTAGTTGAACAAATATCTTTGACTTTGACTGAATCAGAGATAAAACCAAGAATAAGCGATATTGCTACACAATATCACTTTACGCGCGTTTACAACTAAAAAGTATATGTCATATAAACGTAATCCAAATGCCGTCCATCAAGTCCGTTCTGGGTTACAAACCGATTCAAGGATGATAACATTCACGCCTTCTATTACGATCACTTCCCAATCAACCACCACCTTACCTACCACCGGTACCTTATATATAGATCACCATAGGAATAATAATACCATACTATGTATGTATATAAATAACAGTCCGCGCAGGGAATATGTCTGTTCTCATACATGAAGGAACGAATCTTTATCATGACGCTTTATATGCAGTTTGACAAAGATTGTCTGGTAGATATTGCTGTCAGCGATAAGACCGTCATTGTACCCATAGAATTTATTTTTTCGTATATCGGCGTAGATACACTGTAGTATAAGAAACTTTAAGAAAAATCACAAAGATACTCTCTTTGTGTCTATACTGTCTATAGAACCATAGTCTACACGAGGAAGAAAATACAATCGAGCGCTAAATACAATCTGGCGCGTGCAAGCAAGCACGTGTTCCTACATCTACGTACATATGAAACAGTATGGTAATTCAGATGACGTATTCAATTCTTCGTAAGTGATGGGCGATCCGGGAGCACACGATTCAGCAGGCTGAATGAAAGCGATTCATCTTCGGTGTTACACCACAAAAGCTAACGTTTGTGTTAAGATAAAACAGAAGCTGAGTGATGTATATAAATAGGTGTATGTGTAGAAAATATAGCGAGTTCATTGACTCCCAATGTATGTAGAAGAAAATGTGAAAGATTAGGAATGGCTACAAAGGGGACACTAGGATGGCAGCTGATGATAAAGGAGACATGAAAGGACCTAGGCGAGAACGATTGTTAACACGTTCCTTGCCAAGGACTCGCCTCGCGAAATGCTTCACCGAAATACCACGTGGTCAATCGTTGTCGCTGATAGAATATAACTTTGTCTAGAGCCCAAGGTCGTAATAGGATGATGAAATGTAAAACAATAGATATGCCGCAGCCATCCACCGCGGCCAGCTAAGCCTAGGCCGTTCATTAAACGCCGGCATCCAATTAAATGGCTGAAGGACAACTAGCCAAATCATTGGGCGCAACTTTTAACCAGCTGGCTGAATGTCGTGATGTTATTTAGTTAAATTGGATTTTTATGATTTTTTGATGATTGGTTAGGGTGACTAGATAGTTTATACACAAATATTTCGCAAAACCTTCCAGGAGACGTAGTATTATTTGGCACCTTCATGTTTTCTTACTATTTTGACAATATCACACTTTAATTTTACTTAAAATTGCACACAAGAACGAAAAATTTCATTGACGGTTTGCGCAGTTGACGCCATATTTGTTTTGGGCAGATTTGGATCACTTGGCTGTCTTGGTCAGTCTTCTTCAAACGTCTGCCTTTCAATACGCCAAGTTATTAAAAGTTGAATGATTCTCCAATTTAATGATCCAATTGGATGTCGACGTTTAATGGATGGCCTAGGTGTCCAATTAGCTAGCTAATTTAACCAGATGGCTGCGACAGATACATATAATTTGTATAACTGTATTAATAATTCGCATGCTTAAGTCCATAACATTTTGAGTAATAATAATTTTATGCTCAACCATAACATTATTATGCCAGAAGTGTAAATATTGTTGTATATCTTAACATGATCGACTGCGTAGTTAACGTAGCAAAAACGATGTTGGTTAGTATTAACATAGCAAAAACGGTCATTGACACACAATTATTATTCGTAATTTGTGCTTTTATTTATTACAGAATCAATGTATCTTTTTATATTTTTTCAGTCTGATGAGTATTCATTTAGTCATTTTTATGCACATTTTTATTACTTCGAGTGTGTCAAAATAACGGCAATACCAACTTGTAAATACAGGAGTCATTATGTGTATTTTTAACCGACGAAAAAATAAGGACGAAGTTCTCAATTCGACGTGTTTTTTTTTAATATATTACCACGCATAACTTTTTATAGAGTGGTCCGATTTAAAAATTCTTTAGTTTTATTTTTTTATTTGATTGAGAACTCAAAGTTGGTCACATTTAAATTTCAAAAATAATATCCATTCCTAAAGGTAGAAAAAGGTTTAACTGATAATGTGCCCACTGAAACTTTTTAACAAAAAAAATACCGACGAAATAACGAACTAAAAAGCAAAAAATAAAAGTATCTTTTAGTCTAGCATTTTGAGGCAGCGCCAAACATACTATCAATGACGATCAAACTAGCTACAATCATTCTACGCTTTCGGTTATTAATTTGCATGTTTATTTGTTTGGAATCAACTCAAAGTGGTACATAATGTTTTATTATTTTTTGCTTTTTAGTTCGCTATTTCGTTGGTTATTTTTTTGCCAAAAAAGTTTTCGTACCTGTAAATTGTATGAAGTAGGTAGTATGATGTAGTAGGGATTAGTATGAAGCAAACATTACGTATAAATATAGGTTTGACGTTTTACTGTATCCATGCTAAATTATTTTTCATCCACTGTGAGTTCCTTCCATTATTGCGGCTACACTGACGAAACGAAAAATCATTTGGGGTTAAGTTAGGTAAGTTAAAAGAAATTATTCGAATGCCAAAAAGTAATTCACTGTATTAGACACAGATGTAAACAACGAGCATCTGTTAACTTTTTATTTGTCGCATGCATATTTCGCATGATATAGGTTCAAAAGAAAATGCAATCGAGGTGTCAACCGAACCTCATATATTCTTGACTACGGGTAGTAATTTGTCGTTGGTATTTTGAGCTTAACTCTCAAAAGATTAACTCGATAATATGATACAAACGCAAAATACTATCTAGAGTTATGTATAATAGAATATACCATGGAATGACTTTCGAGATTGATCTCTACATCCGTTCTAGTTCACAACCTAACCCTACTGATCTACCCTTTCCCTCAACTCACCACTACACAAATGAGATTAGATACTACACCTACTCCAATTGAAAAGACAGGTAAGTGAATATGAATAAGGTTGTGCGCACACTTGGGTGACGATTGCAATCGTACGCGGTAGTGGATTGAGGCAATTCATCTTACTCCAGTGCGGATACTGACACCGGCGGTAGTGTGTTCCTTATTGAAGAGTTGCGGGACATGGAGATAATTTTATTCTCAGGGGTTTTTGTTATTGCTAGGCTGCGATAGGGGGGAATCAGTTATTGTCTTCTCGACACACAACATAAGTAACTTGTGTCCTCCTGAATTGATATCACAAAGATGTTGTTTCTTGTAGCTAAAATGAAAAAAAAATCTTATCGTAATGTTTTATCACAATATATATTACAACTGGTTTTAACTGACCTATAAATTCGAAAGGGAGCAGGAAGGCAGGAAGAAGAAGCAAACACCTAAAAAAATTGTTCGATGACCAAGCGAAATAAATTTCTTTTTTTTTGTTGGCTGGGGAAATCCTCAAAAGGCGCCTGGACTTTTGGGGGATAACCAGGGACAGCGGGATTTTAACTTCACTTAAACCACCCCGATGATCACCATAAGCACTTGGAGGGGGCCCTTAAAAGTTACCTCTTAAAAGATCACCCCAGAACCCCCTCTGTGCAACGCACCTAGCAAAATCAATTTTCATTACTGCTTTTAAGCTGTTCCTGAATTTATGAGAAGGTACTTTAAAATTGATACCAACTGTAAAACTGGTCTCACGTTACCGTCACTCCTGGTCACACTATACATGATTGGATACCTCCTTCTCACCTGCCAACGTTAGTGAATAGCCGACGGTCAGAGTTCAACCCATGATCGACATCAGCTGGTGAATAGACACAGGATTTTAACCCCTTCGACAAAAACGATGACCGATCCGCTCTACGAAATATGGAAAGAGCGACGTGAAATATCACCTATCTTCAAATACATTTATCATGGCAGATGTTTATAATCTTTTGAAGAATGTGAGCTTATGTGTGTTTTATTTTTCTGGGAATCCAATGTAAAATTTTGGAGCAAGTTATAAGTATTATTGCAACAAAAACCGTTTATTAACATTAAATACTCTGGTGCAGACAATTAATCAGTTCAGTTTATTTTCTACCTACTGTATCATTTATTTACAAAGAAAAAGATGAACGAACTTATTTTTTGTAAACAGAACCAATTTACATAATAATAACCGAGTATCTTATTGAAAATATCAATACTTACATGAGTAAAAAGATCGACCATGAGTTTTTGAAACTAAAATCCTACATGATATCCAGTACATGTATAGATATATAGGTATAGGATACATTTACATAGGTATCCAATTCAAAGGTAACCTGCAAATCAACTTGAGGGATTTCTTACGTCGCCCTTTGAACTTTGCTGAACATAAAAAGGAATAAATCAACAGACATCTGCTCGGAATAGATCAAATTTAATAAATTGAGATACAATACTTCAAAGAACTTCTTAACTTTCTTCCATTTTGCCGACGGCACACATGAATATTTTGTTGAAAATTCGCCTTTCATATACGTCGAATTTTATGTTTTATAGTTTTAATAACCTTGGTTTTCAAGGCTTCATTCAGACGGTAATAAAAATAAGACATAAAATTCTAAGTAAACCTTAAAACTACTTTGTACTTTTGGTGTTTATTATTATTATTTATATATTATTTCATAGCTTACACGTTTTATTAATAAAATTCATGGCTACTCATCATTTTAAAGGTAGGTAAACAAGGGTGCTACGTTGTGTCATTTGATCTCCAATTAAGACTAGGGTAAAATGTCTCTAGTTCCGGCTTAGCAATTAATAATGACACCAAAGGAAGGGACAGCGTACTAAAACTGTCTCTCTCTGGCAAAAATACTAATATAGCCGCAAGAAGGTGCCAATCGAAAGATGATTAAAATTTGCTTTTTGCCCGAAAAGGCAATCAATCCGAATTAATTTGGCACGTGATTTGCTTGACAAACCGATTTCGTCCAATATGACTCCACTCGAATTGCAGATTAATTGAAAGAGGGTGACCACAGCTTTCATTCGACTCCCACGTACAGTCCAAGTGATGACATCAAAGCGAAAACGGTGACTTGAAAAGTACTTTGGAAAAACTGTGACAATATTTACCTAGATACTCTTCACATGAAGTTTACGTAATTCCTAATAAAAATCTATATCAAAAGGTTCATTATCATCCGCAGCATGTCTTCGTTCTTCTTTTTTCATCCCCACGCTATCTATCTATTTTTGTAATTTTTTTTGAAAAGGATAAATTATAAATATTTAATTATAGCTATGTGTATTAGTTAGCTAAAATGGGATGACACGTGTAACCAAAGCATTTATGGTCACATCGCTAATACGACTATTATATGTATTAGAATCTATTTCCTTTCAAATAATTGAATGAAGTCCGTGAAATATAATTTCATTTTGGTAATATTGAACGATCGATCAGTCTAAAAGTCTGTTCTTAAGCCATTTTCCCTTGGGAATAAACAAAAACAATAGAACGCCACCTGCTACGATCCTGTCATATCCTATTTTTTTCATTAACAGTCATTCATGGTCGTACACGCACGCCGGTTGAGAATACTACGGTACGGTTCCTGGCCTTTCTGAAGAACATCACCGATAAGATCTGTCTTTCTAAAGCGTCCTCTGCCAGTGGCTCCACTCACATCTGCCTTGTAAACACCGAGCTTTTTACTCATCACTTAGTCTTCATTCCTGAAGTCCGTATTCCCTTTCACGTGTGATTTCCCCGGACGCTCCTTATAGGCTGTTACCTACTACAGGAAAAAGCATTTCCAACATCATAAATACTTAGCTGCCTCTTTCATTATTCGATTACCTTTAGAGTAACCGTACGTTCGGTAAATCGATGTTTTGGAGCGGAATGGGGTAAGTGAAGTTTAGCGTTGCCTACATGAAAATTTAATGTGAACAAAAAATGGTTTGGTCGTTCTTTTTTTGAAACTTTATTTTATGCTGCTCGGAAATGAATATGTGATGAGTTTTTTATTGTTAACAGGTGACTAAAATATATTTCACAAATTCAGTTGCGCCGGCCAGTGTTTTCTTATTACCTCCAGTTGCTTACACGTAGCCCATATGTGTCATATTTATTTTGGATTCTGAGGCATAAGTACTGCCTCAGAAGCCAAAATTATTATTAGCTGATAGATATTATGTTTTTCCACTTGCTAGGAGCAAAAGGAGAAACATAATCAAGGAGAAAGTTTTGGAACCATGATGTGGTCATGACCCATTCCCCATTTGCTATGGAGAAACTAGTGCATAAAGTCGTAAAATTAGGTTATTGGAATAAGATTTACAGTTACATTCTTAATGATAAAAGAAACCCCGGCCAAGTGCGAGTCAGACTCCCGCACCGAGGGTTCCGTACAAACCTCAGCTCAAAGGTATTATAGACCACAGATAATATAATATATAGATATGATATGGTATTTGATATGAATTTCAATTTAATACCTTTACGCGTTCATGAGAAAAGGGGTAGTAAGTTTAAAATTATTTAAAATATTTTTATTATATGATGTAACAAAAAAATTACGATTTTCACAATTATTCCTTTATCTGTGCTATAAGACATTGCTTCGTACCAAATTTCAAGATTCTGAGTTCACGGGCAGTACCCTGTAAGGTTTTGATTCCCTTGCGAGTGTCGAAAATTTGCGGAAGTTTGCGGCATAAACGGCTGTATCTTTTGATTGTGTTGGCTTAGAAGTTTGATTTTTCACAGCTTTAAGGGTCAGTAGACCTGAGTATTGGATATATCTACACATGTCATATATCTACTTCCAATCACAGCTTGATAATTCCACGCGTTCCTGAGAAAAAAGGTCTTGACAGACAGACAGATGGACGGACGGACGGACAACAAAGTGATCCTATAAGGGTTCCGTTTTTCCTTTCGAGGTACGGAACCCTAAAAACAACAAAAAGTTCAAAATCAGTGGGAATGAAATATGCCACCGAAATAATACGGTAATTATTGAGAGAAGAATGAGAAGGTCACTTGTTTCCTCTTATCTAACTAAAGAATAGCCAGTTTACATAGCTGTCGAGAACAATAGCTAGGTACAACTCAAAAATCACACAGTATTGTTCTGCCCCGTCCCCGCTTTGCTTATGACCACACTCAGCACCCTAAGACAGTTCGGCTAAGATAATGATCTCTGGAATGAGGGGAGGGCTGCGGATTACTTTTCTCAATCAGCGCGTCGTAATAAATATTTGATGAGCTATAGGGTACAACATTTACTTGCAACTAATTTCGTTACTTTGTATTACATTGGTAGTGAGAAATATCAATTGCAGTTTCTTGATTAAAGATAAATTCGATGACACTTGCTGTATTTCGGCGTTGTGGATTCTTATACAGTCCAGGTCAAAATTGTGGTTACATTTGACAAAATATAAAAGCAGGTTTTTCGAATTGTGTCAATTCATTTATTGAAATGTGATAAAATGCCGAAAAGTATGTATGTGAAGATGCTATATAAACAACAACTATGAACTACTATCATAGTAACTTTCAAATAAAATCGTTTTGACTTTGAATACCCCAGTGTTTACTTTTAGCCCTTGACTGAACAAGGTGGACCGACGTCCTAGTGAAGGTCGCGGGTGTCGTTAGAAGGTCACATTGGAGATTTTTGGGTGAGGTCACGTAGGCCTTGTAGGCAGTTGGGTTTTGGCTGATTTTATGTGTATCTTTAAAACATGCTCAATTATGTATGAACTTAATTACCAATTTACCAATAAAAATCATTCGAGAATTCGGCTAACCAGTGCCCAGTGTGCACTGACCGTATATATAATAGAGCCAGGTCAATCGTGACATACACCCAAGCCTGGACCGAATGGACCGTAACGTCATCAAACTTATACAGCGTCGTTAGTTAGGTGTGATAATACAATAACTTATTACGGAAACGACTTTCTAAAATCTACAGAGCATCTATGACTTAATATGAGAATAAATGACGATCAGAAATCTCTGTTTGTTGTCCTTTTCAATAAAAAAAGTTAAAGCAATTAATAAGCCTCATACTCGCGTCGGGAAACCACCATCATTTACAGCAGTTTATTTTATTTACTTAGCGGTTATTATTTCACCATCCCATGTCTTCCCGTGGGTGTCGTAAGAGGCGACTAAGGGACAAACCAGAGAATGGGCAGCAGCGTTCTCTGTGCTTCTATAACAACCATACTGCGATTGCCAACCCGTCTGCCAAGCGTGGCGATTATGGCAAAACCCCCCCAATGAATAGCACAAATAAAAAATGGCCCCTGGTACCCGGCAGCTTGCCTACCCTCGACTACGGTGGCGGTCGAGGCTACGGCATGGCAAGGGGTGCTAAGAATCTCCGGACGAGATCCGGCTACCCCAAAAATCACCGACGACTGGACCTGGCAACGTACAACACGCGCACACTTCGGACCGACGAGAAGGTCACCAAACTTGAGGAGGAATTGAGCAGGTTGCGATGGAGTATTATAGGGTTATCTGAAGTCCGAAGAGAGGGGGAGGACTCGATAATCCTCAAATCCGGTAACCTGCTCTATTTCCGAGAGGGTGACCGGCAGTCCCAGGGTGGTGTCGGGTTTATCGTCCACAAGTCCCTTGTGAACAACGTGGTGAAGATCGAGAGTGTGTCAACCAGGGTGGCGTACCTTATACTCAGAATATCCTCAAGATATTCGCTGAAGGTCATACAGGTCTACGCCCCAACCTCGGCACACCCCGACGATGAGGTAGAGACCATGTATGAGGATATCTCCAGAGCCATGCATGGTTTCAAAACTCACTTCACCGTTGTCATGGGGGACTTCAACGCGAAACTGGGCAAACGAGACGAGGATGAGCTGCAAGTGGGGCAATTTGGAGTTGGACAACGGAACCACCGGGGTCACCTACTGGCCAGTTTTATGGAGAAGGAGGGCCTCTATATGATGAACTCCTTCTTCAAAAAGCGTGAACACAGGATGTGGACCTGGCAGAGCCCCGATGGTGCAACAAAAAATGAGATCGACTTCATCATGTCAACCAAGAAGCAAATGTTCAATGATGTCTCTGTGATCAATTCGGTAAAAACTGGGAGCGATCACCGCATGGTAAGAGGCACATTGAACATTAATATTAAGCTTGAAAGGTCTCGACTGATGAAGTCCACGCTCCGGCCAGCACAGATCCAGGTCCAAAACCCCGAGAGCTTTCAGCTCGAACTCCAGAATCGTTTCGAGTGCCTAGGGAGCTCCGTGGATGAAAATAGCAACGGGTTCGTGGAAGCTGTCCATACGGTCAGGTCTAAGTTTTTCAAGACCCGTCGTACAGATAGAAACAAAAAGCTCTCTGATCATACCCTCAAGCTTATGAAGGAGAGGCGTGAGATGATCCTGCAGTCTTCAGATGAGGCGTGCAAATACCGGCAGCTCAATAGACAGATCTCTAAATCCTTGAAAAGAGACCTCCGCCGCTTCAATACCGAGCGTATTAAAGACGCGATCGAGCGAAATAAAGGCTCCAAGGCATTTTCAAGGGATCTGGCTATTGGGCATAGCCAACTCCCGAAACTGAAGACCGACGATGGCAGGATCGTATCCGCCAAACCGGAGCTTCTCAGGGAGATCGAGACATTCTATGGGCAGTTGTACACATCGATCAGCAAGCCCGTTGCGAGTCTAGCAAACGACCCAAGAGCTAGATTGACCCGACACTATACCGAAAATATCCCGGACGTCAGCCTGTACGAGATTAGGATGGCTCTGAAACAGCTCAAAAACAACAAGGCGCCGGGTGATGACGGAATTACGGACCAACTCCTGAAGGCGGGTGGAAAACCGGTCCTTAAGGCCCTTCAGAAGCTGTTTGATTCCGTCATACTCGAGGGCAAAACGCCACATGCATGGTGCAGGGGTGTGGTGGTACTCTTCTTCAAGAAGGGCGACAATGCCCGGTTGAAGAACTATAGGCCCATCTCACTTCTTAGCCATGTCTACAAGTTGTTTTCAAGAGTCATCACGAATCGTCTCGCGCGCAGGTTAGACGATTTCCAGCCCCCCGAACAAGCCGGATTCCGAAAAGGCTTTAGCACCGTAGACCACATACATACGCTGCGGCAGGTTATACAGAAGACCAAAGAGAAAACTACATGTGGCTACGAGAAAGCCTTCGATTCGATAGAGACTTGGGCTGTACTGCAGTCTCTCCAACGGTGCCAGATCGACTACCGGTACATTGAGGTGTTGAAGTGTTTGTCCAAAAACGCCACCATGTCAGTCCGTCTTCAGGATCAGACCTCGAAACCAATCCTTCTCCAGCGCGGCGTGAGACAGGGAGACGTCATTTCTCCGAAACTGTTCACTGCTGCGCTGGAGGATGTCTTCAAGGTTCTGGACTGGATGGGGCTGGGCATCAACGTTAATGGCGAGTACATTACTCACCTTCGGTTTGCCGACGACATAGTGGTCATGGCTGAGACCATGGAGAGCCTCAGTAAAATGCTGGATGACCTCAGTAGAGCTTCCGAAAGAGTGGGTCTTAAAATGAACATGGACAAAACCAAGATCATGGTGAATGCCCATGTAACACCCACTCCTATCAAGGTCGGAGACTCGACTCTCGAAGTTGTAGACGATTATGTCTACCTGGGACAAACGGTCCAGTTGGGTAGGTCCAATTTCGAGAAAGAGGTCAACCGTCGAATCCGACTCGGCTGGGC
The DNA here is from genome assembly GCA_964057195.1 of Orthosia cruda. Lineage (NCBI taxonomy): Eukaryota > Metazoa > Arthropoda > Insecta > Lepidoptera > Noctuidae > Orthosia > Orthosia cruda. The sequence continues at coordinate 22,364,804 of OZ059829.1, read as the reverse complement.
GGCGTTCGGGAAGTTGCGTGGTATCTTCTCGTCCAATTTACCGCAGTGTCTCAAGACAAAAGTCTATGACCAGTGTGTGTTGCCAGTGATCACCTATGGGACCGAGACGTGGTCGCTCACAATGGGCCTTATCAGAAAGCTCAAAGTCACCCAAAGGGCAATGGAGAGGGCTATGCTCGGAATTTCCTTGCGTGATCACGTCAGAAATGATGATATCCGCAGGAGAACCAAAGTTACCGACATAGCCCGAAGAATTGCCAAACTTAAGTGGCAGTGGGCAGGGCACATTGCTCGCAGAACGGATGGCCGATGGGGCCGAAAAGTTCTGGAATGGCGTCCGCAAACCGGAAGACGATACGTTGGAAGGCCTCCTACTAGGTGGACTGATGACCTGGTTAAGGTTGCGGGAAGGCGCTGGATGCGAGACGCACGGGATCGGTCAATGTGGCGACGCCTGGGGGAGGCCTATGTCCAGCAGTGGACGTCTTTCGGCTGAAATGATGATGATGATGATGACTTAGCGGTTCCCCGACGCTTATTTTTTTACTTTTTAGAGGTTTTCTTTTTTGCAGTTGGTTATTTTTTTTGCATGCTTTTTAAACTACATATAAATATACCTAGTAGTAGACACGCTTCTATCAACAACCTATCGAAACACGTTATTATGACATGACGTCTTTGGAAAAAACACAGATTCAAAGAGTAAAATGCGGATAACTTTTGAACGTGTCAACCGATTTTAATAAATCATACCTTAAAACACTCTTAACAAAGTCACCTTTCAAACGGGGTTAAATATATATCCGAATAAAAGAAAGATTCTCTCTAGCAACAAAACCCACAAAAATAAACCTATTCATAACCACCTAATTTGTGTTAATCATTCTATTTACAGCATCTTATCATCATAATACACCGAAAACTCTTATTTTCCCGGAAATTGCTTCGCCCCTAATTATCTTCTCAAACTTCAGGATTAACGAACTCCGAACGAATGAGGAGAGTGTGGTGGGAGTAAATTACATGCGTCTAACTTCATTACGACACACGCAGAAATTCAGGCCCTCCCTGGCTGGTGTTAGGTGCCGCCGACCCTAACTTACAAGGGTTTGTTAAAGGTATACTGTACTTACTTACTGTACTTTGTTTCTTAGGTGGGTTGTTTATGGTTGACAACAAAGTAAGTTGAGACGGCAAAGTAATTAGATTGAATTTGTATGGGATTGTTTGGAATTAATGTTGAGATTACTTATACGGACGACACTAATTAATACGTACGATTATTAATTTATCTGTTAATCAGTTGCTTAGGTACTGCATTTAGGCTCACTTGCAACTCCAGAGTTAGTTGCTAACACGATGTTTAATTTTAGGGTTCTGTACCCAAAGGGTAAAAACGGGACCCTATTACTAAGACTCCGTGGTCCGTCTGTCTGTCTGTCACCAGGCTGTATCTCATGAACCGTGATAGCTAGACAGTTGAAATTTTTACAGATTATGTATTTTTTGCCGCTATAACAACAAATACTAAAAAGAGACTAAAATTTATATTTAAGTGGGGCTCCCATACAAGAAACGTTTTTTTCCGTTTTTTGCGATAGTGATACGGAACCCTTTTGGTTTTATATTTAATTGGGCACACCGAGTGAATTTCTGTTTTGGTAATAATGTGATATTTTTACACTGGCAACAATAATGGACTGCTGATCTTCAAAATCGCGGTTAAATGACAATGGGCTTTTTTTCAATTACTTCTCCCGCTCTGGGTGAAGCGGGAGGGCGTGTCAGACTTTTGCTGACCTAAACCCATCCGTATTGCTTCAGTTGCTTGAGCCAGGGCCGAGGTAACTCTGTTTAAAAAATTTCCGCGACCTAGACAGGCATTGGCTCTAGCGGACCTCGTCAGTTTTTCTGACAACTCTTTGAGGCGGGCGTGGAACAATACGCACTGTCGACTCGTCCTGGTCTTTATCGGACGGCGAGCTACCCATTTCTCGCCGTCCGCAAGCCCGCGCCTACGGTGGCCGGGAATCGGCTTGCGACTCCCGAAGCCCGTGGCGTCTCCTGCGGTGATAGGGGCGTGAGGTTGTTGTTCCGCCTCCTCCTTCGCGAGCTTTACTGCTTCGCTGAATGAGGTGACAGCTTCCTATGCCCTCTCGATCCGTACCATGGCCTGAACCAGGGCCGGACGCGAGAGGTCGCCACCGGAGAAATGACAGTGGCCTACTGTCATTTCCCGCCTTTTTAGCGTTTAAATAAAGCTTGTCTCAGTCTAGTTTTGTGTGCTACCCTGTTATTCTATAATCCATATTATTTATACTGTGTTCTCTTAACTATTTTCTATGAAAATACACCTGGGTGAGTAAACCCTTTCAAACATTTTTATTTACATCGCCATCCCCGCTGAAATACAACAGGTTTTAGTATTTTAAGTAAAGACAACAATTGTCAATTTAACCTCGTGTCAGCAACTAACTCTAAGTTAAGTTTTTCGTTCTGATGGGCCTTACAGCTTCAGTAAGCTAAAGACAAATATTATGATGGCCTTCGCATAAAATTGTATAATAAGTGCATAATTATACTCGCTAATACCGCCAAAGTTCTATAAAACAAATAGAAATCAAGTCTTTTAACGTTTCAAATCACGTCGCAATAATGCAGAGGGGTGGACATGTGTTTATTTTATCAAATACTGTTTAGAGCAACAATAGTCAACATCAACAGCACTTTCAACATGGGGTTGTACTCTTTGATAACTGTTACCCCTCGACCACCCGTAGATGGAGTGGCAGTATCGTTTTTAAATGAATTTAGTGCATGTAGTTGACATTGTTCGATAACATGTCCTTTTGATAGACTCTGTCATTTCTAGCTTCTTCCCAACTGTAGGTGTACGTTAGTTTAATTACAATACACGTTTTCATTTGTTCAGTTTACCGCATATTGGTGGTACCATTTTGTTCTTAAGTTGGCCTGGCGTAGTACGGAGTTTGGATGCAACACGAGGTCATGCATTGTACTGGTTTCACGACGTACGTGCGAGCTACTGTACGAAGAGGGATATGTCCCTCTTCGCATGACTAATTGGTGAACGCAGTAATTGAATAGCTTTGCAAGTATCGCAGACTCTATTTAACACCCTTTTCGCAGCTGTCCCAAATCATACAGGGTTTCAACCTTGGGGTCTTAAGTCATCAGTCAAGAGTGATTAGGTTACAAGGTTCTAGGCAAGCGTGCTTCACCGTTGGCCACATCGTCGCTTACCATCAGGCGAGATAGTGGTAAAACGCAAGCATATCGATAAATAAAAAAATACAGGACCCATTCCACTGCAACTTACTACACTCCTTAGTCATTCCAATTACGATCAAAAAGTTAAATGTCCACCAAAACCAATTAAAATTTACTCGCATCGAAAATTAAGCCAATCAGCACATACCTACCGATACTCAATATTTTTACGAACTAACTGTTGAATATGACAAGCCTCATGTAACTTTTTCAACTGCAGTTTATTTTAACAGTACTCCAGTCTATTGAAAAATAATTATATTGTAATCAAAAGTATCGATTCACTGAACGTTTGTTCTGTACCATATAGGTACTGGCTTGACAGTACAATAAATTGTAATATAATATTTAATACATGTACACTTCTTTTCATTTGCTGAATCAAACTAATGAAATTTGAGTTTACCACCATAAATAAACAATTCTTCTTCTTCAGTCGGTCCCTCATTACTGAGGATCGTGGTCACTGGATCCCTTTAAGAGGACAATCTGCCTCCATCGACTCCGGTCCAAAGTTGCCATCACCACCTGCTGGAATTTTCTTGAGGACGTAGCTTCCTTCACTTGGTCAGACCATCGTGTTGGCGACACGAGGCCGGTCTCTCTTTCCTTCGGTATTGCCAACAATGACTAGCTTTTCAATCGCATCTCTTATTATGTGGCCAAAGTAAGTCAAAATACGCTGTAAGCAAACCGTAGACAATCGGGTCTTGATATTGAGTTGTGAAAGGACAGACACATTTGTGCGTTTGGCTGTCCATGGGATTCGGAGCATCCGCCTCCAGCACCACATTTCGAATGCGTCTATCCTCTGTCTTTCTCTTGCTCGGATTGTCCACGTCTCAACTCCATAGAGGAAAATCGGGAAAAACAGTGCTCTGACCAAACGGGCTTTGGTTTTGAAGCTTACACCGCGATTTTTTCCAGATATTCTGGAGACGCGTCATAGCATCTTTAGCCATGGCTATCCGTCGTTTTAGTACCGGGACGCAGCTGCCTTCATTATTAATACCAGCGCCCAGTAATAAAACTGTCCACGGTATTGATACTCTGGATGCTATTGGCGCCCGCTAGCTTTCCCGCACGATCTATCACCATAAGCTTGGTTTTCTGCCTATTTATTGCAAGCCCTAATTTGCAGCTCTCCACCTCCAGTTTGTGCAGTATCTCCTTCATGTCGTCAAAAGTTGTAGCAAGGAGAACGGTGTCATCTGCATATCGCAGATTGGAGATGCGCTTTCCACCAACAGCAAACCCCTTTTCCCAGCCCTCAAGAGTTTTCCGGATTATATACTCTCACATTTACACATTTGAACAGTCGGTGCATTTTGACGAAAGAGTGGTTGTTGATGTAGAGGCATCGGACTACGTCAATAAGGTGTTTAGGCGTACCCATGTCGCCCAGAACCTGCCACAGCTTATCCCACTGCACACAATCAAAGGCTTGCCGTAGTCAATGAAATACAACAAAACAGGACTGTTAAATTCTCGGCTTTTTCAATAATTTGGCGAACGTTCAGGATTTGTTCCCACGTTTAACAAACCCGGCCTGTTCTTCTGGAATTTGTGGGCCGAGAAAGTGTTTTAGCCTGTTGTTAATGACGTACAGGAGTATCTTGCTGACATGTGGGATAAGTGCCAGTGTCCTGTAGTTGCTGCAGTATTTGGTAGAGCCTTTTTTATAAAGTGGAACGAACACGGACTCTGACCACTCTTCTGGCCATGTCCGGAAGAATCTGTTAGAATCTGCTTCACACCTTTGGAATCTAGATTTTAGAGTGATTCGGCTAGAATACCATCTTTACCTGGAGATTTTCTAACCTTGAGACATTCAATGGTATGCTCGACATCTGACTGCAGAATTTCGGGTTCTTGTGGTGATAAGACTGTTTGCTCACTGTTTGTAATATGCAAACTTTTTGTGATATGAAATAAACAATAGAGAGTTACAAAAGCTCATAGTTCTAAATTCCACAAATAAATAACGGTGAATGAACACATCATGAGGAAACCTGGCATTATATAGTTAATGTAAGTCTGAAATAGCCAAGTCAGAGGCCTGTGGGTTTCCAGAGGTGGCTTAATTAACTCTGACACCAGAGGTGGCCACATCCTTACACGAAAAGAAGAAGACTATCGGGATAAAAAATCTAATCTTTTCGGAACCTTGCAGTAGGATAATTACCAACATTCACGCGGGCGAAGTCGTTCAAAGTGGATCCATGATAGTTTTGATAGGCCAACGTAAGCACTTTTTACAACTTGACTCACGACGTAGCACTAGTCACTCAGGCGGACACCTATTACACACAATGTTGGTTCTGTAGATGACATAAGCATAAGTGACGTGTATGTTGGTTTAATAAAATTGTATTATTTGTGCTTGCATATAGGGACGTGCAAAAACACGACATGCTATGGTTTGAAATTGAATATATCAAACCGTCAATGGTGCATCGCTGCCGTCCTGTTGCAGTTTTCGTTGGTTGCTCTTCCAATATGCTTCTTGCTAGTTAGTTGGGATGTTTATGGAATCGTTTTGTATACGTCAGTAGTGAGTTGATTTCCTCTCTAACAGTTTTTATCTTTAGATCGTGGTGAATGCGATTATTGGTCATGTACCATGGGGCTCCAGTTATCATACGTAGAATTTTTGACTGAAAACGTTGTAGAATTTCTATGTTCGATGTGGATGCTGTGCCCCACAGCTGCAAGCCATAAGTCCAGATAGGCTTAAGGATACACATGTACAACAACAGTTTGGTTTTCCAGAGTAAGCTGAGACTTGCGTCCCATAAGCCAATGAAGCAATTAAGAAATCAATTGCTGGTCAAGAGCCTTTCTTTTGGTGGATATGTGCTTTTTCCAGGTAAGTCGCCTATCCGTATAAACGCCCAAATATCGAACATCATCCGAAATATACCCCATTTACTTGGTTTTGTTCTACTTCTGGGCAGGTCTCCCGTTTCAAGGCAAAAGTCACATGAACTGATTTGGTTTCGTTTCCTTTTATGCGCCAATCTTTTAATCATTTTGTGATGTGATTCAGGTTCTTTTGTAGTTTTGTAGAAGCGCCTTCAGCAGTTTCATCAACGGCAAGCAAGGCAGTATCGTCAGCAAAAGTCCCTGTAAGTACTTCTATCGTATTTGGCAGATCTGAGGTGTATACAAGATAGAACATTGGCTCCATCACACTACCCTGTGGGACACCTGCTTTTATATCACAGAGCCCCGAGGAGCCATCGCCGTATTTGACGTAAAAATGTCTTTCACTAAGATGGGCCTATAAGAAGAGATAGTAATTTAGGGGCAAGTTTTTGTGAATTTTGTATAGGAGCCCGTCATGCCAAACTCGATCGAATGCCTGTGAAATATCCAGAAAGGCAGTGGAGCAGTACAATTTGTATTCGAAGGCGTAGTTGATTTTTTGCACTAGTCTATGCACTTGCTGCCTTAAGACAAATTGGTGCTCAGGTATTAGCTTAGCTGCTGCGATTTCCGGAACCATTCGATTGATTACAAGCATTTCCAGAACCTTGGATGGAATTGGGAGGAGACTGATTGAACGTACTCAGATCCGATTGGTTCCGACTGTTCTGAGCGATAAGCGCAGAGCTCGATACACATTTAATAAACAGTACTTAACGATTGTATAATCTGTAAAATAATTCATATTTTCGCAGGGAAATGTTGAAATGTTTTTGGAAATGTAATACGTAACACCATATTTTTAAGTTAACATTGCGTGAAAACGTGCTTTCGTAAAAATTTCATATTTCTTGTTATTGTTCTTATTTCTGCTTATAACATACTAGCTTCTGCCAGCGGCTTCACCCGCGTTAAAGTCGGAAGTTGTCCCACGAGAACCGTACATAATGCCCGGATAAAAAAGGCCTATGTGCATAGACATGCACCTAACTAGATAACGCAAGTCCCTCCATCTGTATGAAAACCAAGCGTGAATTAAGTGATTGACACTTGAGTAGTTTAAAAATAAATTTTATTTAGACGAACAGCGTTACAGTAATTAAGATAGTAATCTCTATTCTAATAAGGAGACATGTATTTATATTTATATATTGCTAAGTTAACAATATTCTTATACACTACTTATTTGCTACTTTGAGGTGGAGGGGGATTTGCTGATAAAGCGAATAGCGTTAGGGTCGTCACACTTAACTCCTCCCTCCCTAAGAGAGAAATTATCTAAAGGCAACTCTGTAGTCTTTAGAGAATTTCGTCTAAGTTTCTTAGTCAATAACTCTCTTCTTTGAAACAAAAACCCAATGACGAATACAATTATAATGGCGTAAATACTTATGGTCCATACACTGATTTTTTCACTGACTATAACGGTTTCACCATCACTGACACTATCACTGTATTTGGCTTGGTTCAGCAGTTCCTTGACGTCGCCTAGATCTACTCCTCTGAGATCCATCTGCTTGGCTGACGGGGTGACATCTTTGCGTAGTTCGGGAATCTGTACTGGTGGCAGTCTGAAGGAGACTAAACTGGTGTTCATGGGTGTTATGATTGAGATATCAGCAATCTGTAAGGTACAATGCTGACTTGGCACTAGTATGTATGTGCCTCGTAGATTGTGCCTGCGGGTCTCCTCTTCGCAGTGCTCCGTTGCAATAGTTTCCTTTTCCGTGTATATCAACCAGTGAATGCTGGATATAGGCTGCACCTGGGTTTCTTCTATCTGCACCTGGTGTTGCTTGCAGTTACTGAAGTTATGTTGTAATAACATGAGCGGTTGGATACATGTTTTCTCTGCGTACTGTACCACGTTTTCATCGGAACAGAGATATGTCTGATCTTCTATTTCCTTACAGTCATCGACTACGGATCTGTATTTCGACTTGTTCACTATTAGGTAAGGATATTGGGGTATAATGATATTAGGTTTTTGGGTTATCTGGTTATAGATCGGGATAGGAGTAACTTTATAATAATTGTATGTGTTTTTGTCTATTAGTGGTACTTCTAATACAAATATAATTTTACTATTGTCTATGTATCCCTTAATTTCTATATTTCCTTCTAATTTTACTGAGTTATCTAATCTTAATGGATAAATTAAGTTATGATGTTTTTTTATGACATTAAGAATAATAAATAATTCTGTGGTATTTACTATGGATGGATGTAATATGTGCATTTTACTAAAAGCAATAGCAGTTTCCAATTAAAAAATAACGGAATCTCCTTTTTCCAAAGTTCATCTCGACATCCGTGGATGCAGATGTTAAAAGTTCTTTCATTATAAGATATCCGTTACAACTCCGCTAAAAAATTGCGGAGATGAATGCGGATGCAAAGATAGGATTTGTTACGGAAGCATGCGAAGGCGAAGTTCTGATACAACACTAAATATGCCATTGGTATTCGACTGAGTTTCGATGGCTGTAGACATTTTATTAACGTTCGTCGACATGCTGTCAAGTAACGTCGCTTTGGATTTATATCGATATAGGGGTGTGTGACACGTTTTGATTTGACAGGTTGTAAGATAACTTTTCCTTACTCACCAGCCAGCTCAGGGGTAGATATTCTGGATGAGACAATTGCAGGGATGATTTCGCATGAGGGTCGACAGAAGTAAAAGTCTTTATATTTGGTCAACTATTTTATTAATACACAGGCATCACTACTGCATCACAATTTTAAAGGTATCCCACTTACTTGTAGATGGTATATAAACTACCCTTTAAACTTAGCATCAGATGTATGATGTCACAACCAGCATCGTTCCTGTGCAGATAGTATTGAGTATTTCACCAGCCGAAGTATCATGGGTGTCCGGAGCCTGTTGTTAAATGCTGTGTAGCTTTTCTTAATGCATGTGGTTGACCAAGTTTATTTTATTATTGATTATATTAATTAATCCTAAGAAGCCCTGCCGATGGGAGAAAATGCGGTATTAGCATCATACAAGCACATGTCTCACAAGCATGAAATTATAGTTCAATTCCACAAATACTCACAGCGCTTGCTGGCACATTATTGCTTTAAACTTAGGGCTGTTTCCCTGTCTCCTTCGAGTCATTTTAATTTATATTATTTTCCTTTTCACCAAGATCTGATTTTTGTTACTTATTCGGTATCCATTCGTAATGAAAAAGAAATGTCACTCTCGTCGGCCATAGACATTGAGAATTTTATTGACCCATAGAGATGTCATGTCTATATCTTCTTTAAGTAATTATGTATACCAGAAATTAATAGGCTAGACATGTAGGAGATTGTGTGCTTGTAGAATTATATTAATACACACAATATTTAACGGGTTTCGTAAAGAATTTATAATAATTCCGTCCCGATCTCAGCGCCATCTAGTCCCAAAGTGCCTCAACCACCTAGTGACACACCTAGGTGAAAAAGTACACTTGAGACCAGATGTCGCCGGGAGTCGTCACGGAAATATGTTTGTTACAAGATAAGGGAAGTACTATCCGGTTCTCGGTTTTCATATTATTATTTTTTTATTTTTATTTTATAACTGTTGCAATTTTTTAAGGATTACCTACTTTCTCCGGCTGTGGACTGCAATAAATCAATTAGAAAACTAATTTTCTATTCTCTAATCAGTGATGCCCAGATACATTTACCACAATCAATCCAAATTTGATCGCACAGTCGATCCAAATTTACAAAAAAGTTCAATGTTCCATTTATTCGCACTACATGTCCGTGCGTTAAATATGATGCATATCATCAAGCTCATGATATTATTACACCCGCCTGAGTATATTTAAATACATCGGCAGTCCGTTATGCACTCAGATCCGATTGGTTCCGACTGTTCTGAGCGATAAGCGCAGAGCTCGATACACATTTAATAAACAGTACTTAACGATTGTATAATCTGTAAAATAATATAAGATATATATGAATTATTCATATATATTATAATATAATATATTTTTTCTTTCTTTATTTTCTTTCTTTCAATGTTTGTGGAATGAAACCTTTCTACTATTGCCATTGAATTAGGGTTGTTAGGTGTTGCTCAATTTTATATAAACTTAACATTTCCTTAAGCAATTCATTGTTAAACTCAGTGCCTGCATCGCTACTTATTTTTTTGGTTATTCCATACATACAAAAATATTTGATTAGAGCTCTCACTACCTCGGGTGTGCTTTTATTAGGAATCTGTATTGCTTGACCCAATTTACTAAATTATTCTACTATGGTTAAGTATTGATTTTTCTCTATATATAACAGATCTATAAAAACATCCTGGAATGGACTGTCTGTAGTTTGTGTTAATTATATAAATGGTTTTAGAGGTTTCCTGTCATACTTCATTTTCTTACATTCTTCACATGCATTAATAATAGCTGTAACTGTTTTTTTCATATTGCTCCACCAATATGCTCTTTTTAACTTCATTAGGGTCTCTCTAATACCTCTATGACAAGTCTTCCCTTGGTGATATTTGACAACCAGGTCTTTCTGGTCGATTTTATCCGTAACATTCACAACTCTCTCAGTACATTCGACAAAGTTTTGCGTTCCCTTTTTGTAAAGTGACGTAACTATATTAACAAATGTTTTTCTATGGCAATGGTTTTCAAAGTAAATTAAGTACTTATTTTTGTAATCTATATATTCTTTAAGAAAAATTTTGACTAAGATTTCGCTGTTACTAGGGGGTAGATAGACTTCAAAATTTTTTTGTTTGTTATTAGAAATATCTTTTACACAGATATCGTCCCTGTACCAGGTGAAAACATGAATTTGTCTAACTTTGGTATCTACCGCTTCATTAAGAATAGGGATACCTTCATGTTCCCTATTAGATATTGAATTTGCTGTCGCGGCGTCGCTTTCAGAATCAGATAATTCTATCGTCTCTATTTCTGGTTCTTTAACGCTAAGTTTTACGATTTCGTCCGTCACTTCTTTCAAATGTTGCTGTAATCTCGCTTCCTTCTCATCTACGTTAACTATCATTGATTCCGAGTCATCTTTTGTAATATTTATTTTGATACATGTTTCAAAACTTTTTTTTATATTCATCATTTATCTCAATCTTTCTTCCCTTCGTCAGGCATGCTGTGAGAGGTGCGGTTTTCTTAGAAAATCTTTTATAAACTTTCTATAATAACCATTTAATCCTAAGAAACTCTTAATTTCTGTAATTGTTTTAGGCAAAGGGTATTTCAGAATAGACTCTATTTTGTCATTGTTAGGCTTAAGGCCATCCCTAGTTATTGTATGACTCAAGTACATTACTTCCTTTCTCAAAAATTCGGATTTATCAAGCTGGACTTTTAAGTTAGTTTCTCTAAATCGCTCGAAAATAGCTCGTAGTTTCTCCATGTGTTTTTGTAAACTGTTGGAGAATATGATGACGTCATCAAGATACACAAGGCAATGCAAACCTTGCAGACCTCTGAAGACGTTATCCATTGCACGTTGAAATGTGGCAGGCGCTGTTTTCAAACCGAAAGGCATTCTGTTGAATTCGTATAAGCCGAATGGTGTTGAAAACGCGGTTTTTTGTCTGTCTTCCTTCTGGATTTGTAATTGATTATAGCCAGACGCAAGATCTAAGGTGAAAAAATACATACTCTTTCCTAGTTTACCAAAAAGATCATTGATGTTTGGCAAAGGGTACTTATCGTCCACAGTTATCTCATTCAAACGTCTATAATCTACTACCATCCTCCACTTTTGTTGTCCAGAGGCAGCTAATTTCTTTGGAACAAAATGGACCGGTGCACTCCAAGGAGAATTTGATTCTCAGATTTCATCGTCCTTTAGCATTTTATCCACTTGGCGCCTAATCTCGTCTGTTTGAGCGGGCGGCGACCTATAGGCTTTTACATTAATGGGATCTTCGTTTACCGTTCTAATTTTATGTTTCACTTCATTAGTGAAAGACAACGGTATGTCTTCACAATAAAAATATCCTTATATTCCTTACAAATATTCTTAATCATCGTTCTTTCCTCCTCATTCATATGAATGAGGAGGAAAGAATCTAACCTTATTTTTTTTAGTTATTTAATAATAACTCATTCATTCTGTCTCTGTCGCTTAAATTGTTAACTACGATCTCTCGGTGATTGTAAGGTTCTACCTGAAAGGGGTTAGTGACCTTGAGGGTCATTTCTATGTCCTTGCAGTTCTGGATAACCGTATATGCATAAACATTTACACAGTTAACTAACGCACAGGGCATTCGAATTCCTTGAGTCAATTCTTTAAAATCTAAAATAGCCTCGCCATTAGTTAAATTTACAGGCAGTTTCACACTTAACTCACTACGTGGCGGTAAAATATAAGTATCTTTTAGCGCTAAAGAATAAACAACAGGGTATTCCTCGTACATAAAGTTAGTGTTTGGTAATCAATTTTTGCCTTTAATTGCTTTAATAAATTACTGCGTAATAAACCGTCATAGTTATTGTCAACATCGTACACGTAAAACTTACGACCTTCGGAATTTTTATATATTTTGGGCAAGGGAGTTAAAACAACTTCTGTATGCATACTCACACCAAGAGTACTGACAACTTCGAAAGGTTCTTTGTAGATAGCATTTTTAAAATAATGGTAAGCGACACGTCGACCTATAAATGATCTAGAACTACCAGAGTCTAACATAAAAACTGCATTACCTAGCTCCGGAATTACAATGTAAGGCAAAGAATGATAATTGGTACAATTTAAAACTATTTTTTCTCTCTGTGTGAGGCTGTCAGGTAAAAATTTTCAATCTGTTCAGTTTCATAGGACGTGTTTGCTTGCGGTTCATAATCGCAAGTATTTTGTTCATTATTATCGTATGTCATAAGCGAGTCATTATTCGTATTACAAAGAATACAGTTTCCGTTATAACTTCAAAATTTTTACCATCAAGATTTAAGTTTAGGTCATGTTGTGGTACTTTTGGTAAAGAGAACTTTAGACATTTTGTTTTTTTCGCATTCAGTAAAAGATTGTTAGCTGCGAACCATTTTGAGAGAACAATTAGACTTTCATTGACATTTAAGACATCCATATCTTGCCTATCTATTTTAAAAATTAGCAAAGTATCATCAACAAATAGAATTATATCCGATAATTTGGCCATCATAAAAGGGAGATCATTAATGTAAACAAGAAAAAGGAAAGGCCCGAGAATTTAACCTTGGGGCACGCCCATCTTGACTAAAGACCCAGAGGACGTCGCCCCATTAACATTTACTTTCTGCTGTCTGTTTGATAAATAGGAAAGCACGAGAATAGCAGATTTTCCACGAATTCCGTAGTGGTGTAATTTACATATCAGTGTGTTGTGGTCGACGCAGTCGAAAGCTTTTGAGAGATCACAGAAAATGCCAATGGCATCTTGGGACCTCTCCCAAGCTTCCAAGATGTGGCTGATGAGTTTTACTCCCGCGTCCGTTGTCGACCTACCTTTTGTGAAACCAAACTGTTGACTATGCAGGATCCCATTTGAATTGAAGTAAGAAGAAGTAATGCTGGAAGCACGGATATAGGTATATAATTAGAAGGATCACTCTTACAGCCTGATTTGAAAATTGGTAATACTTAACTATGTTTCATTAAGTCAGGAAAAACATTGATTGAATATACCTGTTAGGACAGGAGCAATTGAGTCAATAATACCTCCAAGAACCCTAACGGATATCCCCCACAAGTCTTCAGTATTTTTTATATTGAGACTTGTGAACGCGTTTTTAATTGTATCAATACATATTGGTTTAAATTTAAAGATTGGTATGTCTTTAGTAAAGTTTTCTTTAAGAAGAGCTTCAGCTAATTTAGGTGAGGAAGGAAGAGACTTCGTAACAGTATTCATTTTCATGAACAAATAACTTGCCAGAATAGGGCAATGCACATAATATTAATTTGCCTAATCTTAACTTAAGTAGGGTGTCAATACCATTAACTATGTCCCTTTTTGTTATACTAAGGCTATTTCCAATAAGAAGTACTACAGTAGTTTGCTCATTCAATTGTGTCTGTTGAATTTTATGAATAAGCTCATTAAATTGCAGTTTATGATAACAATGGTTCACTATTGTATGTTTAGAACGGTTTTTTAACAAAGATCCAAAACCTGTTCCTAATCTATCAGAAAATACTAAGACATTACTTTTGGTGAGGTTCAAAGTTGTTGCAGTATGATCAATGAATAAAGTTGTAGTAGCAACATGTTGTGACATGAGAGGTGGCAGAGCGGCAGCACAACTACAGGTGAGGTTGTGAGTCAATGATTCGCACCTCTCTGCATTATACTTCACCAGGTCCACCAACTCACAGGCCTCCTGCATGCATTCACTCAACATCTGTTGACTAAATTCATATTTACAAAATATTTCCGTAAGTGTATTTTCCCAACTCAATAATTCCCTTTCAAGGTTCTGAATTTCAACATCATACATTTGTGTACTAGTTTCTAATTTACTATTACATATATTTAATTGGTTTTTTAAGTTTCTTAAATCTTTCCTAAGGTAAACATTATATTTGCAAACACTTCGAGTTTTTATAAATTTCTTATATTTCTTAATACTTTTATTGATTTTAATATATTTCTTAATTTTATTATGACTACTTAGAATTGGACATTTAGCAATGGTATCAACCCCTGTAAGGTCTATGGTAATGGTGGGCGGCTCACATTCCAGTTCGGAGCATCCATCAGCTCATTGTACAGGTTACTGGTGTTAGAAACCTCTTCGCTGACTTTCAGCGAGTCGATGGAGGTAATGGTGTTATGAGCCTTGCACAATTCTGCTTCTAGTACAGATATACCTATTATTGGAATCAAATATAACAGCTCAAAATGTTAGGACCCATTAATATTAATGCTAATTTTTATCCGTGGTGCTAGGCAACTGGTCTTATCCCAGTTGTAAACGACCCTTTGTGCCTATTGGTCTTGTTTGTTCTGTCTCCTGCTTGATATGGAGGGAAGTGGAACTTCTTTTTTTTTCTTACTCCTCCATTTTCTTTTCTGATTTTCTTTGATAATTTCGTTGCGGGATCCAAGACAGTTAAATTCATTCTCCGGGACTTACGGTCGTAGCCAGACATACGTCGAGCTTCATTGCCTCGGCGCTTTTTTGGTGGTCGCCACTGTTGATTTTGGCTTTCAGGAGTTGCAGTGGTTTGGGAATAGTGCGGTGGGATTGTCCCAATAGTACAGATAAACGCTTCAGTGCCTGGTCATGAGTGTCATGGCACTGCTGATAATCTGACACCAGTTGACGGAGATGGTGATGCTGGTCCAGTATTTCCATATGCTGGGAGTGTAGTTCTGCAAGCTGGTTCTTGAGTTGAGTGTTTTTGTTCACTATTAACTCAATTTCTACTTCACTTTCTTCTCGTTCCCGCAGTAGCTTGCTGCACTCATTTCTAGATGAATCCAGCTCCCTCAGCACTGCTTTCAGTTTGTTACTCATGTCAAGAACGGTAGCTGCCCGGGTCATCATATTGACTGTTTTCCTTAAGCGACACCTGTAATGTGACAGGAAACAGCTGAGTTTGTGACGAGAATACTATGTTAGTTGAAAACTTGAGGAAGTAGATCGCGCAAAGCGATATTTTCAACTGATAAATCCCCAAGGGTGACTTGTTCATCTTCCGCTTCACTAGCAACAGAGAAAATAACTCCCAAAAATATTTTTTAAAGCCCGATGAATCGTCCATCAAAGAGTATTTATCTCTCTTCCATATTTAAATATTCATTTATAACCTTTTTCTTGAGCACGTCACGCATTTAACCGCGAAAATTCTCTCGGAATTAATAACGCACTTTATTCTGACATTTAAACGACAATTTGTGAGCCTTCACCTGGCTCAAAGACCACTAATTGGCCTTTCTTTAACAAGTTAATAATCAAGAAAATAAATTGTGCAAATAAGTTGTAAATAAAAAAGTTAATTAAAAATATCAAAAAACCCGACTGCTTTGCAGTCGGAGGATACATATTCGCGAACTGGTTGACAAAAACAGATGCATCCTCCGACTGCACAGCATGAATTTCTTCTTGTTTACGTCTTTTTAGTTCGCTTTTTAAGCAGTCGGGTTTTTTGATATTTTTAATTAACTTTTTAGTTTTTTTTTAATTAGATACATTTAAACATAGAAGTGTTTTATATTTTTGAAATCACCTTTTAAAACCCTTTATTTTGATATCACACGATGGGATTGGAAAGAAAAACAAATTCCTCCACAAAATGGCGCCCAAAATCCGCCATTTTTTCTTTTCCAATTTTAATGTAGCCAGTGACACTTGCAGGATTAAGACGAATCGATTGACGTAAGAATCATCAAAATCGGCCAACACGTTTTTTGGTCTCTAGAACGCCACATCGGAACAAACATACATACATAGACTAATGAACACATTACCCTTCTTCGGCAGTCAGTAAAAAGAAAATGGTTCTAGGTGCATTAAAAAGTTTTACGTCGCAGTTTTGCTGTGGACTCGATACAAAGAAAAAATAAGGTTAGTTAATATTGTATGAAACGTTTTTATTATGAAGGAAAGTAAAAATAGCTTTTAATTAAAGATTTTTACAGTTGTTGTCATTATAACCAAATTCTATATAAGCGTTCGTGTAAAAACATGGACGGGTTTTTTTACATCATTTGCATATAAAGTTGAAACTACAAATAATCATAAATTTAATAACATTTCCTAATGGAGTTAGTTTAATTTGACTATTTCAGTTCATTTATGTCTGATTCAAATTTTTTTCGCACAAAAATAACGATATTCCATGCTTTTACCACATTATCTTTTTTCCAAAAAACAAATATAGTAAAGAGAACATCAACAAACACAAAAAGCTTTTAATCTTGTATTTCTTTTTACATTTCTGGATCCAGAACCGTAACGCGATATCTCGACGCGATTATTGGCATACATACAAAGTGAAAACTTTCTTTGCAATGTAAGAGAATAGCTCTTTGTTCCTCACAACCCGATATTTGTTTTCGGCTTTAAGGCACAATGTACTTCCGTGGCACCTAGTTTCTCACAAAATTGTCATAACGAGTATTTCAGTAATGCGATTCACTTGCTTTTACTTTAAAAGCATTGAAATCGACAAATTTTGTCTTCACATATATTACTTATACAGAACGGTCTGAGTACCTACCTTCTCATTTTAATAGAAAGAATTTTAGTATATCAGGAGTTCCGGTAATATATAAAACTTATTCTATTACTTACGTAAGACCTGCTCATTATTCAGAACATATTTAAAATTTCGAAACTTCTTTGCGTCGAATAAAAGAAGAATCGTTGAATTTGGGCAACATTAGACGTAGCCACGCCATTAATTCTTAGCAGAAGTTAACTTAGTTGGCGCGTACAAATTAAATCAGTATTAGTTTAGTAACACGGAAATGTTTGCGGAATTCTTTAAGAGGCGTAGGTATCTACATTAGTCTACCGTCGGATACCGAGAATCTGGTGAATCTAGTCTTCGGATAAATCGTCTCGTAGGCCATTCGATCGACCTAATTCGGGGAGATCTCATTCGTCTAATGGTCGTAATGTTTCACCTGAGTGCGTCTACGACAGGAGATTGAAGTATTTGTTCAGCGAATGATGGCCCTTTACAATTCACGTTAAGGAAAAGTAAGAAGTCGGTAGTTGAATAATTTATACGAACGTGAAAGCAGATGTGCCGTGTTATTTCACTCAACAACTAAGGGATTATTATTATATTAAGAATATCGGTAGATAGTAGTGCTCATAATTAAACTGAGCAAGCGCTTATAAAGATAACTCAAAATGAAATTGGTTTTCTGAAGATAAAATTAAGTATATTACAATTTCAAAAGAAGCCATTCTAAAGAAACACAAGCTTTGTCTGTCACGTGTTGTGTTTCTCAATGACAGCCACTCACAATTCCGTACGCACCCTTATTTCAAAACAGCCTCAAACAGGCTTAATAAAACTTAGATCAAAGCAGCGTCATCTAGGAACAAGGTTTGTAAAAGAAAAGACAAAGAACTAACTTATAAGAAAATCTCGTAGCGCTGAGGGCAGCTATAAACATTCTTGGGCAAACATGCCCCGATATGAAGGAATTGAACTTTCCCGTCCTACAATAATAATTTACATGATTTTATGTGAAACAACGGCTCACGTCCAATGTTCAACTGTAGCGAAACCAAACAAAGGAATATCCCTTCATACGATAGTTTACTATGTTTGGGTTTCGACTTTATGCACTGTACCATGAATATTTCATTTTACGTGACCAACATCTCTATCGCTTGTTTAAGCTATCGTGGAATGCAAAAATATTTGCTGGCATAAAAGTTTTGGTCGGCCAGGCAAAGGACTATACTAACGCCAAATCTTTCAGACCCATCAGCCTGACCTCGTATTTACTTAAATCGATGGAGAGACTGTGCGAAAGGGAACAACGAGATGGTGTTCTTAAAACATTACCTCTCCACGGTAACCAAGATGCCTACAGCTCGGGTAAGTCTACGGAATCTGCTCTCCATCTGGTGGTAGACCAGATAGAGGAAACAAACCATCAGAAAGGCACATGCCTGGGCACTTTCATAGACATCGAAGGGGCCTTCGACAAAACCAACTTCTCCAGCAAAGGTGCTGCACTCTCCAGACACGGAGCACGTGCGGTTCAGCTGGAGGGCGAACAGCAACTGGCCCTGATAGCCAAGGGCTGCCCTCAAGAAGGGGTGCTTTCCCCTCTTCCATGGAATCTGGTAATCAACGATCTTATCACCAGACTTAACGAACACCGTTACTACACAATAGGGTATGCAGACGACCTCGCAATTCTAGTACCTGGGAAGATGACTGAAACTATCTGCAACCTTACTCAGCAAGCGCTACGCATAGTGGAACGTTGGTGCAGGGAGTATGATCTTTCAGTTAACCCCTCTAAGGCAGTACTGGTCATGTTTACTCAAAAAAGAGTACTAGGCCCTTTCCGTCTACCAAAGCTGTTTGACACTGAACTCCTGTTGTCAAACGAGGTCAAGTATCTTGGGGTAATTCTCGACAGCAAGCTAAACTGGAGCAGTCATTTAGACAACAAACTTAACAAGGCCTGCATTACCTTTTGGCAATGCAAGAAAATGATAGGCAAAAAATGAGGCTTGTCCCCAAAATCATTATCTGGCTGTACTGCGCGGTGATTGGGCCCATGATTTCCTATGGGGCCGTGGTTTGGTGACCCCGCACAAAATTAAGTACAGCCGTGAAAAAACTGCAACGCATGCAAAAACTGGCCTGCATGGCGACGACAGGCTGCATGAGAATAACCCCGACTGCCGCACTCGAGGCTATGCTGGATCTCCCTCCGCTCCACCTCTTCATTCAGCAGGAGGCCACGACGGCGGTAGTGCGTCTTAAGGCACTGGATCTCTGGGGTAAGAGAACGACACAACACACGGCTCTGCTCGAGGACCTAAATAAAGAGGTTCCTCTTACGACAGCAATTATTGACCGGATACCTAAGCAGTTTGTTTTTGACAAAAAATACAAGATCTAACTCCATGAGGACCACCGCTGTAAGGGGTTGCGCCCGGACGAGTTGTTGATCATCACCGATGGTTCCAAGACAGGTAATGGCACAGGTGCGGGGGTGTTCTCGGAAGAACTCAACAACCATATAGCCGCGCCACTTTGAGCACACAACACGGTCTTCCAGGCAGAGTGTGTGAGCATCACCCTGGCTGCATCGTCCATTCTAGACAGGAATGTAAAGGGTCGGTCTGTTCTGGACTGATATACGAGTGTCACCAACGCCTAAACCAGGTTGGGTCAAACAACAAAGTAACCATTCAATGGATCAAGGGGCATAGTGATTCCCGAGGCAACGATGCGGCGGATGAGCTCGCTCGTAGGGGGTTCAGTATGGCGGTGGTTGGTCCAGAGGCAATCGTGCCAATAACATTCGGCTACCTCCGTAGTCAGGTAAGAAAACGCACCAAGGAGCAACACCATAAATTGTGGATTGAACACAGTGAGTGCAGGCAATCCAAAGAGGCACTTCCCTCTTTGGATGGACGTTTCACGCAAAAGGCCCTACGTCTGACGAAACAGCAGTTACGGGCAGTCACAGCTGTAACGACTGGTCACGGGACTTTTAAGAAGCACCTTTATGTCTTAGGGATTACGGACATCCCGCTATGCAGAGCATGCATGGAGGAAGACGAGACAGCAGCGCACCTGCTTCTAAGCTGCCCAGTAATCGCTGGTTACAGGGCTAAATACCTCGGTGAACCAGGTACCGTACAGGATGTAGTCAGCAACACGAAGAAGATTAACCGACTTCCAAAACAAAACACTACAAAGCGTAAAATAACTTTCTTTTCGAAAGTCGGTATCTTTGGTACCTATTACCGTTTTCTCTTTTTAGTTTTGGTATCTTATGGCCCTTGGGTAATGAAAACACGCATTATTAAAGGTAACTTAAAAACTACTCATCAGTCATCATCATGATCAAATTCAAATGGGACCATAGAGAAGCACCAGCTTACAAATAAAAAAAGAATCATCAAAATCGGTTCATAATTGGCGGAGTAATCGTGCAACAAACATACAAAAACATACAGTCGAATTAAGAACCTCCTCCTTTTTTAAATCGGTTGAAAATAAAGCTGTCTCCCTTAAATGTCTTATAATATAATTCTTATGTGCACGGCTTCGCATAGGAACCATATTTCTAGGTTAAATAGAAGCATATGACTGTCAGCGACGGCATATGAGTCACTTCGCTATCTGCAAAACGGTCAGTGTGAACGCCATGACGGTCCGTCTGAGTCTGACCTATTTAGGGCTAGATATTGAGTGGGCAAGGAGTCTAATTAAGGAGCTTAATGCTACCAGGACACTCATATTTTACTGAAAAATAAGTAATACTTAGGAGTTGGGCTTTCAACGGTCATTCACATGACAAAGAAGACGAGGAGTTAGAAGTGTCATAACCACAGACATAAATCTAACTTGATGAAGCGATTGTATTTACTTCGCGCGCCAGTTACGATCAATGATCGTAATCTGAGCTTTTCATTTAGCATTATCGTCACCGGCAATCCACCAAAATCTAGAAAAATGCCTTTTATGCCATATTGAGCTGTAAATATTGTATAGAAAAAGCTGGCCGAGGCAAGTTGCCAATGTTTTCTTTCATTGGTAAGTAAATTTGTTTTTAAATTGTTTGTGAAAAAGTAGCACGCTTAGTTTTCATATAGATGGAGGGATTTGCGTTATCTATTAAGATTTATGTATGTGGTCATAACCGTCCCCTTCGAATGAGACTGATCACTGACGTGTTGATACATTATATATCTAAGTCAACACGACAAAGATATCCCGGAGTAAAAATCCTTTATAAAATTAACATAATCGAGTTGTAGCTAGTATTTCTATTTATGTATTACTAGCTTACCCTCGCGTCAACTGGCTACCTGTCTACCTACCCTGCCTACCCTGCATACCCTGCATACCCTGCCTAACCAGCCTACCCTGCCTAACCTGCCTACACTGCCCCTACCCTGCTTACCCGGCCTAACCTGGCTACCCTGCCAACCCTGGCTACCCTGGCTGCCCTGGCTGCCCTAGCTACCCTGCGTACCCTGGCTACCCTGCCTACCCAGCCTACCCTGCCCAGTGCCCACCCTGCCTACCCTACCTACCTACTATTTTTTACTTATCATCAATAGTTTTCTCAGCGCACGCCAAATAATGTATTTTACAGGCAACATTTTGCTGCCTTGGGTTACATTATTGCAATTCTCATAAGGATCTCTATTTTTTTTAAATTATATTATAGCCTATGACACTTAGGAATAATTTAGCTTTCTACTGGTGAAAGAATTTTCAAAATCGTTTCAGTAGATCCAGAGATTAACCCTTACAACGTCACAAACTCACAAACTTTATCTCTTTATAATATTAGTATAGATATACTTGATGTTTTAAAATTTATTTTGTGCCGATCTACATGTTCTAACTAAAATTGTTCCGTCCCTTTTTTAACATGGTAAATAATGGATGCCAGCGTTTTAAAAACTGATCAACAGTTGAATGACAGTATTCTTAACTACCTTGACATTGGCAAATCATCGAAACTTCATCGGTGGAGCTATAAACTTTAAATAAAACTCGACGAAGGTTTTCTTTAATATTAGATATCTGTCACTGTTTTGAACGAACCCTTCCGAAGCAAATTACTTTCCAGTATCAGGAGTGTTTTTGCAAAGTCACTTTAAACCGACAACAAGACATGTAGGTAACCTATTACCTAAAAACATTATACTCCAAAATCAATAAACTAAAACCGACTAGAACCTTTTAATTACTCACAAAGAAGCATTCATTTTCCTCGTGCTTAATACTATATTCTAATGTTGTCACCGAATATGGATGTATGACGGTATAGAAATTCGAGCGGTCGACAATGGTCGTAATTCCGTCGTAGCTCGGACGCGGACGCGCGGCCGCACCGGACGTGGGAAGGAATACATAATGACATCCACTGGTCACATTTGTAATTTTATTATCACAGTCCCATTCTTGTTATGTTTATCCTGATGACCGAGTTTGTTACAGCCGAGAAAATTGCCGCAATTTTGTGAGCCGCCTAAATCTTCCTGTATAAAAGGCAAGGAAATGTTTTATTCTCGAGTAGGTGTTGTGTTGTTGTTTTTGTTGTCTGTAGGTTTAGTTTGGGTCTATTTTATTTTTCGACGTTATATATAGAATTTATTAAGAGGCTTAGTAGATGTTTTTAGATCGTTGGGTGCAAATAAATACACATTTCATACAACATGAATAAATACATGAATAGGTTAATAATAATAAATATCGTACTCAAGCTTAGTATGTACGTTGAACGTATCATATCCTATAAGGCAAACAATAAAAAAGTTAATAATTTAATACAACAAACATCAAACACACTACACGTACTTACAAACAAGAAATTATTATTCGTACCTATCAAGCCCTTACATGAAACCAATAAAAATCAAAACAAATATTGTCTCCACCTCACTAATATGAATCCTGTAATAAAACACAGAGTAAACAAAGAAACAGAGACTGCAAACACGTAAACAGAATGAAATATAGGTCTAAGTATAACTCAGATGGTAATGACACTACAAACACATTTTATTATTCACAAACAGTATCAAAGAAGAAAGTTCCGGCTCGCCCAAATTATTTGCATCAGAAAGAGGGTAGTTCGCACTAGCAACTACTTGTTTCCTTGGAAATACAATGGGACTGTCGGAAAAAACATCCAAAAGGTATTTGAATGCAGATTGTACAAGGTTTTGTACGGAAGTAGTAAGTTAAGAAGCTTACAGTGTTTGTCACAAACATTTGGTCAGTTTACATAGAGCACTATTGTTCTATTAGGTAATCTGGTAATACGAAATTGTGAAGTTAAGTGTACATATCTTCTATTAACATTGGGCACCCTGATGTAAATTATGCCCGGAATGATGCGATAGGTATACGATTTTAGTTTTGGGAATTCAGTATGAAATTCTGATAAAGTGCGGTCGCGTTCAGAATTTAGGATAGGTCCGACAAAATATTTCAGCAGGCAAGAATCCAATCTCGCAGGATTCTGAGGGTCTCATGTCACACATTCTATGGTAAAATACCTACAATAAAATAGAATATTATTTATTTGCTCAGAATGTAGATATTTACAATAAGATGGTTACAATAATATTAAGAATCCTTGTACATTCTACCAATTTGGCATGCAAACATTGATGCAATTTATCATCAAACTTACAAAAATTGATCAATTTAACATCAAACATACAAACATTGATATACAACACAACTAAAATTTATCAGCTAGAAAATTCGACACGGAATAGTAGCATTTATTTAATAGAAGTAAAGTAAGTTTATTTTTGAAAGTTGTTACTGATTCCTCTTTTATGGCATTAGGAATGTGGTTAAAAATAACCGGTCCCATACCAAAAATACTTTTCCTCAATAAAGCAGTCCTATATCCACCTGTGCGTAACAAGTTTTGGTATTGAGATCGAAAAGTTTCGGCATTTGCTTTCCGATAAAGTTAAAAATAGATGTCTATTACATTTAACAAAAAGAGCAATTTCTAAAATGTAAAGACACGGAAATGTCAATAAATTATGATTTTTTTAAATTGGAACATAGCTGTCAGTACCTCTTAAACCAAATGTTGCTACGAGCAACATTTGGTTTTTCATTTTGGCAGCGTTTTTGGGCCTTAAAGATACTTTCTTTTTCGGTACAATTGCCCCAATGTATAATATCAAACCTTAAAATAGAAACGACAAGACTATGATACGCTAGTTAATATCAAAACATTATTTGTTTTGATATTAACTTTTTTTTTTGATTATAAAGTGCATAAGCAGATGCGCTAAGTTTTTACAGATTTCTTCTGCCTGTGCCTTCCATGTCAGTTGACTGTCAATTAAAATTCCTAGAAATTTTGTAACATCTACTCTGTCCACATTTTGACTATTATAATTAATATTTAAATCGTTGATACGTAGTCTTTGGTAAAAATGCATTATTTTTGTTTTTTGTATGTTTATTTGCAAGTTGATAGTATTTAGCCAATTTATTATAATTTTAATGGTGTGGTTTATATCATTTTCATAATTTTCATTATTGTCAAATTTTAAGAGTACTGTACTATCGTCGGCAAACAGTACCATGGGGTGGTGGATTTGGCGCGGGAGGTCGTTGATGTAAATTAAAAATAACAGAAGCCCAAGAACGCTTCCTTGGGGTACACCGAATTTAATTTCTCTACTGGAAGACACGTATTTTTGTTCTAATTTAGACTTGACGCATACTTTGTTTACTTCTGTCATCTGTTTGCGACCGGATAAATATGTTTTTATTAGGTTCAGTAAATACCTTCTTTTAAAAGAATATATTTATTTGTTTAAGTGACTTTGACGTGTATCAAAAGGTCTTTGTCAACAACCAAGCTATACTTTTTACCCGACTGCCGAAGGAGGGTAATATGTTTATCAGTCTATGTATGTATGTTTGTTCCTATGTGGCGTTCTAGAGACCAAACGCGTTGGCCGATTTTGATGATTCTTATGTCAATCGATTCGTCTTAACACTGCGGCTACATTAAAATTGGAAAAGAAAAGAAATACGGATTTTAGGCGCTATTTTGTGGGGGAAATTTTTGAAGCAGTATGTTATGGTTGAACGCTTGCGACATATCTGTATATATAGTACGTTGTCCCCCCATATCTAAGTACTAATGCTGTAACATGGAAATATTGTAAAACCAAACCATTTTTAAAAGAGTAACCATGGAGTTTCTTGCACCGGCGAAGAAGAACCGTCTTCTCCATAGGAAACTACCAACCCGAACCGTGCACCTTTTGTCGACGTTTTATAAGTGCCCATGTGAAATAAAAAAAATGATTTTGATTTTGAGTACATATAGGCGTATTAAAATTAACATTTGGCATAATAGTATTCAACAGGTCAAAAATTGCCATGTTTATATTCCTATTTTTCCTGAACCCGTATTGCTCATGGCACAGTATATTATATTTAGTCAGGAAAGATGATACTGCTTCTTATATGACTTTTTCTATTATTTTAGAAAAAATGGATAATAAAGCTATCGGCCTATAGTTCAACATATCATCCTTACTGTTCTTTTTATGAATTGGTTTTACAATTACAGTTTTTAATTTTTCGGGAAATGTTCCTGATGATATACTAACGTTAATAATATGAGATAAAGGGCCAGCTATACTATTAGCAACAAACTTTATGACTTGAGTGGAAATCCCGTCATAACCAAAGCTCTTTTTATTTTTTAGTGATTTAAAATGAAATAATATAAATAATATTTATTAATTAATTATTTAATTTTAAATTTCTCATCACATATTGAGGTATGACCGGTGGCACAAATATTGAGTTTGGGTTATAGTCTATTTTCTTAACGTCGTGCATTGGGTTATTAGGTATATATTTGGTCTATAAAAATTTATTGAAAGACTGCTATTTCTTTCGGATCCGTTATTATCTGATTATTATTTCTTATTTGTGTAATTGGTTCCATATTCTTTTTGCTGTTATTTATTATTTGCCATGAGGTTTTTGATTCATTCTTCGAGTTCTTGATTAAGTAATTATTTTGGGCTTTCTGAGTTAATTAAATTATATTTTTAAGTCTCTTAGAGTAATTAACAAAAGTGTTTTTATTTTCTGGTGAAGGCCTTAGTCTATGTTTCCAAAGTAAATTTCGTAGCCTTTTACTGCATATTCTAATACCACGCGATAGCCACGTAATTGGTTTTACTGGTTTTATTGTCACTAGCTTATAGGGAAAACATAAGTCATGAATGAGCTTAAATATTTCATAGAAATTATCATACGCTTTATTCGAATCCTCTGTGTTATATACGTCAGAAAAAGATAGATTTTGCAGATAATTATTAAATTTAATGAGATTTTCTTTACAAATATCGTGAAACTTAGTTCTCCTAGTTATAATTATAATATATTAATTATGCATGATTTATTTATTTTTATGTTAATTATTTGTGCTGTATGATCAGATAGTCCAAAGTCTATTATTTGACTATGACATTTTTGTCTGGTATTGTGTGCAAAGTTATCTAAACAGATATTAATAATAAGAAGTGTCGCATCATTAACTTCTAAATTAAGGTTGTAACTCAGGAGAAAACTTTTAAATTCCAACGTAATTCTATTATTTTAAGAATGTCTATATTAAAATCGCCGCTTATAATTATTTTAGTGTGACGCTAATAACATAACATATATTTTTTAGAATAGTATATAAATTTTCATAAAATTTGGTTAAGTTAAGTTGTAAGATAGCTTAGGCGGTCTATAGAAACATATTATAATTAAGTTATGTTGTGTCATTTTTATGGCGCAGCATTCTATTATGCCTGAAACCGAGTGTTTCACTAATAACCTCATGAATAATATCTGCCGAGAATATACTTTACTTTGACAAACTACTGTCATATTTTAGACTATTAAGCCAACTAGCTTCTGCCAGCGACTTCGCCCGCGTTAATGTCGAATATTAGCCCAAGGAACCTATTCCCAGGATAAACAAAAAAAATCTATCTCTGTGCTAAATTTCATCCAGATCCATCCAGCCGTTTGAGCGTAAAGTAGTAACAAACATACAAACACACACACTCACATACTTTCGCCTTAATAATATTAGTGTGATAAAATATTGAGTGCATATATAATTCCATATAATTTCATATTCCCGAGTTTACTAATAGTTCTCACTCAAATACATACGTGCCAGCCAGAGATAAAATCTGCGTAAAATTGCAATATTACAACTCGATACATTCAATAAATACATTCGTACCATATGCGCTCACAATTGCGGTATTACATTGCATAATCCATAAAAGAACTGGCAACAACTCAAATTTGCCCGCGGTCCCCGGATAAATCTTCAAATGTACAATATTAATGTAGGAGTAAATGGATATTTTTTTTATAGATGAGCTATGAACCTTTGCGGTGTTGCCAGCGGATTTTTTTTCATTACAAATGGGTTTAATTTTCAACGGACAACTTTTCAATTGAGATTATATTTCGTGAAAATTAAATAATTCCTTTCCTTTAATTTAAAAAGTAGAAGTCTGCAAAGTATTGTTTTGAATTCCATTTTGGTGCCTTTTTAACCGATTCCAAAAAGGGTGTCTCAATTCGATTTTTTTTTTTGTTACCTTAGAACTTTATACTAGATGAACCGATTTAGATTATTCTTATTTTATTTTCATTTTGATCAAGATCTGATCTCGTATACAACAGAACTCTTCAATAAATGACGGCAAATCTCTTGGGATAGCTGCAATCGCATGCCTTTTTATTGTTTATATCAATTCATATCATAACATCACGCCGGTACGCTCTAAAGGGGAATGCAGATGTATACAGTTCATCCTGGTACACTCTAATTACACCAGTTGTGTTCAAGTTTCATGTTTTTTTGGGTAATTTATTCTGGCATAACGGTGGGCATTATATATACCAGAACTAAAAAGTGAAAAATAAAAACTTTTTACAAAAAAATACAACCGACTTCCGAATAAAAACACTACAAAGTGAAAAATAACTTCAATTTCTGAAGTCGGTTGTATTTCTTTTTTGTTATAAGTTTTGTATTGTCAGTAGTGTAACTACGTATTTTTTTCCATGAAGATAAACTACATTTACCTTCTTGTTTTTGCTCCAAAATATCAAACCTTTCTCAGGTTACTAAAATAAATTCCCATTACCGAAAGACGTTACCATCGAATTCCATACTGAGACATTAACTGAACCTATCTACATTAAGTATTAGCCACTTTCATTTTATGCACCTGGCATCGCAGGAGATAGTCGGCACTTTGATTGTTGTTGAGAACTAACTCACCAAACTTATTTGAAATTAGTATCTCATCATAACCGGTGGAGGAATCAAAGATGAAAGGTCGGCCGCGCTCTCGAGGGATACATTGATACGTTTCCAATTTGTAATAAACTTGATCGTAACAAATCTGAAATATTAGAAGGCATTGTAACAATATCTTACCATGGAAAATTACGACACAATAGTGTTGCGGTCTCTCTTAGCTCCGTTTTGCAATAAAATCGGGGCCTCATAGACCATTCCCTATATTTGTAATTCGCAACGAGAACTCACACTGATCTTTTACACACGAACCAATTTTGCCGAACACAGTTTTGAGGAAGAATGATGTATTGTGAGAATATTATGTTCGGGACAAGCGCCAATATCAGAGATGGTTCGATAAGATATTCGACCTAGGATATTGGTGTGAGTAAACCATAGTAACAGTCATCTGTGGAATGTCTCTTTTCCTATGTTTCATAAGCAAAGGTCTTTGTCCGAGGGTTCGTCGACCTATCTCAGTATTTAACTATGTAATATCAATAAAAAGTTTAACGTTGTGTCGCTGACATCAAATATATAGAGAGCACATAGCGAACACGTCTGAGTTGTAAATTGTATTTATTTATTTAATTAATTGGATGTAATACCGCAGCACAAGTTTTTGAATCTCAAATAAGGATAACGGTTATTATAGTGCTTGTAGACGCTGCTCTGTAGGCAATATAATCTTTAAACTCGTCTTAACATATTTAAGCGTGGTTTTCGAATCGGCTCTATGTATAAAGTTGTGTCGTTACCACACCAGCTATCCAAAATATAGTGTGTGAAAGAATAATAATATCATGAAACTATTCGCTGTACCTGGCAATCACTCCATGAAAATTAACACATTTTTTGCCGTTAAAATTCCATAAACTGTGTAAACATACACAGAAATGAAAATTAATATTCACAAAACCTTTTACAAAATCAATAGATTCTCCCGAAAAAAGTTTAAAACTTCGCCTGTAACCAAACCCTTTCAATCAGCCGAGAGTCTGTCGAAATACTTTTTAAAGTAATCTATTGAGAGGTTCCACTTAACAATTCATAGCTGCGGAAAGCGATGACTGAGCACAGCTTAATCTCTTTCTGCCGTCTCACTGGCCAGCTATTAGCCTAATGGACCAGCGAACCTCGGCGACGACGTAACGAATCCAATATAGTTCTGCTGAGTATTAAAACAAAAACAATCCGATTAGCTTTTTATTCCAACTTTGAAAACACGGCCATTGGTTAATTCAACCTTTTTAGGGACAAACGAATCGAGTGACCAGCCTAATGATTCGTTTTCATTAGTCGATAACTCGTTTATAGGAAAACGGAGTCTTCTAAAACACGGTTTAGGTATACGGACGTTTCGGAATTCGGAATACGTGTGTATTTTAACCGGATTACAATTCCAGATTCGGTTTTCCTGTAGTTTTCAGGTTTTTCGATAGGTAGATATCGTTACATACGTTACCGCCGTACTACCTACGTTTATCTGTACAGATTTTAAAAAAGGCGAAAAATTTAATTGAAAAATTTTGCTTCAAAAAATTTATATCTTCTTAAATAGCGGTTATGTTAAGTGTGATAATATACAAGCTAGGATTTGAAAAAAAATAGGTTCTTTTGTGAATACATTATAGCTACCAGTATTACAACTTATAACCTAAGAAAAGATTAAGGTACTTCAAAACTGTTCTGAAGTACATCCAACTATAAAACTGTCATGGCGCTATTTCTCTCATTTTATTCTTTCTTTTTACCCGTGTGTTGAAATTAAATAAAATTATTGAGTTCTTACTAGTAGCTGTAAAATTTTCAGCTTTGAAACTGTTCCTGCACAAGATTTTGAGGGGTAAAGAGTCACTGAAGTAATCGTTAAACTACAAAACGAAATAAGATTTCATTATAGTTTTTGTAAATTAAAAATTTCTACTCGTAAAATAGTGGAAATATTATTGAGATGGTTATGGCTAAAACTTTATCTTTTCAAACTTCTGTTATAACTGAATAATGAATAAGGATATTATCAGAAATACTTCTAGAATGCGACTCTTATGACGTGGGTAGCAATATTGATATATACGGTTATCACGGTAATATTATAATGATTGAAATACTCATTCAACCTTTATTTTGGCTCATACTTTTAAATAAACGTGCTTCAAGTTATTAAGATTTTTTCTAGTCTTTTTAGCATTCTGTAAGCTCCTAAGCTGCTAATATCACACAATTGGAGCTCTGTAGCTCACAGTTACACAGGTCAAAATATCAACTTCAGCAGCTCGATTTACCACATTTGACTCGTTTCGACATTGACGGAGATCGAGAATGCTTTGAATGTCCATCACTAACGTACCTTTGATGTAATGGATTCACTAAAATTGTTCACTGCGAGAGGTCGATTGGCAGTCAATGGCTAGTACAGCGCTGGTATTGTTTAACGTGTGAAGTCTTGTCTGTTACAGAGATTAATGCATCATCTATGGAATGCTTGTTGCCATGGAGTGACGAATAAATGAAGTGATGTGCAGATAAAAGGCACTGTTGATTGCTTATCGAAGAATTACAAACTTTAAATGGCAGTGGGCAGGGCACATTAATCGCAGAACGGATGAACAATGTGGCTAAAAAGTTCTGGAGTAGCAACCGCGTACTGCCAGACACTGTGTTGGAAACATATTTCTAAAAGTGTTTTAGATAGAAGATATATAATACGCTTCCAAGAGCGCTGCAGAATTACGGACGCTGTCATATTTACTGGAAGAACGATTAATATTACCGATGTTAAAACAAAGAGCGACGTTACAGAAAAAAAACTAACATTATCAACAACAGTGTCTTGATTTTCAGTTACTTGTCTATAGGAAACATGAAGGCAATTAAATTAATTGTTAACAATTAAAATTTGTTATTAAACGTCGAAATATATCGTAGTAGGTGTAAAAAATAGATTCTCTTCGTTATGGACCAGGATTAATCTCTACTGAATTCAGGAGTCTAGTCTTAAATCATCGTTACCCTTAAATCCTTAATTTTGGTCGAGATTCAATAAGCGCCCGAGACATATGAAAGTACCCTAGCACCTTGGAGAATAATCTACATTTATTCCAGCCAGTAATTTACGATTCATGTGCGGTAAACGTATGAGCACTTCATTCACTCCCTCTTCCGTGCCCACAACGAAACAACAGCAGTGATTCCAGACAGGCCGTCCATACATCATCTCACTTCAACGTATCAATGGTTGATGCTCGCTCACAAATCGCGGCGTCATTGTTATCATTGAACGTCTACTCGTGGTGTTTACATTTCAGCGTCATTTAACATTTAGTTTGGAAACTTTGGTACCTCTACCTTTGGTTGAGATGAGTTGTTACGCTTGTGTGAATCTGTGAATTGTATTGATACGAGAGAGAGTCTTCTAATATTTTTTTTATCAGGCTTGCTAATTTAAAGTAATATAATAAAGAGGTAATTATTTGTTAGTTGCAGTAATGTTGAAGACTTGATCTGATAACCAAAACTCTTTCGCCTAGAGATAGACTTTCTTCGCTGAAAATGACATCGTTTCTGTGAGATAGGCCACGGGAACTAAACCATGGTAAAAATAAGTTTCGAATAAATAATATACAGGGACATTAAAGTTAGCTTTATAACAAAAGGGAAAACAAATTTAATTAACCCTTTAGTGTAAATGAAAGTGGTTCATAATTTAATCATTTCATTTTTATTAGTGTACTTTTTTCATGGTTACCACCCCTTTGACATTTGAGTTGAGTTCTACAATGGCTGCTTTTTAAACTATGAACATCGCACATAATAGTAGTTTTATGCAATGGTCATATATAATCGTTTTTAAAACACCAGTGTGGGTTTATCACTCATGTGATAATTGTATCACATGAGTGTTTTAATACCTAATTATATGCCATTGCATACACTATTTTATCTTCACTCATAAAGATGAAATAAAACAAAAGAAGAAACGGAAAAATATGTGGTATGGCGTGCAATTCAGATTCTCATTACGCATGAATGTGCAGCGCCCGCATCCATAGACAATACTATATTTCTACATTAAATCAATGAGCCCATACATGCCAATAATTTAAAAAGTGAAAGTGTGCTAAAAAATATATTTTGTAATGCACTTGTGTGAAAATCAAAGGAAAATGTTGCACCGTAATGTTTTTTTTTTTAATATATGTATCTACGAAAGAAAGTACGTGTTTATACAATATTTTTTTAATTCGTATTTAGAACATTACTTTGTGAATGTAGATAAAGTTAATTAGATAGCCGTTGTTCAACTGGAATAATGAAAATTGCAATTTGTTTTTTTTCAAATAACTGCAGTGGTTTTGGAACTATCACAAAAATCTCACTTTTTATGTTTATTAATTAATACATATTTAATTATAATTAATAATTAGATATATATGAATAGTGTAGAACAGTATAGATATTAACTACCTGTGGTCTTTGAAACGTCATAGACAGCAAAATACTGGCGTCATACAGCGAGCTACGACGTATGCGACGAGCTACGGCGTAGGCGACGAACTACGGCGTAGGCGGCGTGCTAAGATTTTTGTCCAATATCTACCGTATAGGTGATGAAGTTTTAAATCTGTGAAATTGAGACAAAAAGTTATTTTAAGGACAATTGCCGTACCTTAATATGATGAAGCAGAACATACCATTTATCTTCTACTGTACTAATCAATCCAACTCGCTTTGTCAACACCCAATTTGAATAGGAAAAACATGCGATGAATAAAATTTACGAAAGTACAAAATTGACGCATTTGTCTGCGTCACGTGCATAGCTCGGTCCAGTGAAGCATCATTATCTCCCTTCGTTAGGCGAAAGTCGTGTCCACGCATAATTATTACAAAAACACATGCAACACAACATTAGTCGGATATTCTTTTTTTAAATCATTTTAAAAATGGCAGCATTTTAAAACTCTAACGAGCTTTTATTTTTTATTTAATTGAGGATGACGTGCAGCTGTGGAAAAGGCCTACTTCATTTATTACAGCAAGTTTCCTCTTAAGTGAACTGTAATAGTCTTTTGTCGCGTACTGGAAGGTACAGCGTTGGTAGGCCTCCCACAAAATGCGTCGATGACCGGGAAAAGGTCGTGGATCTCCACTGCACGCAGCCGCCAGCAGCATCTTCAAGCCCAGGATCTACGACGCTTTGTAAAGTTTAGATCCAGCAGAAATGATAATGAAGCTGGAACGTTCTTTAGAAAATAATAATTTTAAATAAAAATATCAGACCACACCCGATTACCATAAATAATATGAGCCATATTTCTAACGTGTTTCCGCACCTTTAAGCCATCACCAGGCAATGAATCACGCTCCGATAAAAAATCCATCGTTCCCACAAAATATAGCAACGTATTACTAAAATTAGTTTTAATCTCATAAGGATGGCCGCTCGAGAAAGCCCGACCTGGCCACATATGGGATTAACGCCAGCCGGCAACCCACCTGGCGTATTAACCGGCCAGTTTACAATTATTACGTTGCACTTATAACTCTTAGGGGCAGCCGGCCGACTATCCATGGCCGGTTCATAGCAATCATTAGGGCTTGATCAACAGTTTTCAAACTTGTTTTGTTGCTATTTTGAATTTCGAATCAAGAGTCAAACGTTGGCTTAAGTTGAGCAAGGCTTTTAGGGGACGTTAATGCTTTCAGTGTAGGCATTTAGCGATCAATTGCTCTTTTTAATCACATTGTAGTTTTATTAAACTCGCATCGTTGCTTTTTTTAAATCCAAGTGTTATTTATATATTTGACTAAAAATATATACTAATATTTAACAGTACCTGTTTCGCACATTTTTATTAAGTTACCATTGTATTCTGGATAAAATAATGCAATTTAAAATAATAAAAAAATTAAAGTTGAAAAGTAATCCAAAATTAGGGAGCAGGGTCTAAATTACTTGATTATTAAAATACCTATCACTTTTGTGTTTTTGATTGTACAAATTTTGTCTCAATAAACAATTAGACAAAGACAAAGATATTTTATTTCAACTAGGCCACAAAGCGGCACTTTTGAACGTTAGAATACATTAAAATTTACAGAGAATAAAAATTGATTCTACCGTGCATTCGGAAAGTAGCTTGTTATGGAGAAGAACGCACAAGAAACTCCATACTTACTCTTTTAAAAAAAAAAAAATATGTTTTTTTTACAAAATTTAGGTACATAAGTACATACATTAATAAATTTATATGTGTGAGGACAATGCACCCAGAATCACTACATACTATACTACGTACAAAGTATTAAAAGTACTCACACATGTACTGTGCTGTTACATAATAAGCACTAGAAAAACACTAGCATCCGAAGCAGTTAAGTTAAGACCAATCCCAACTGACGGCGCCCGTTCACGAACATGACGCATGAATCGGCACCACCCAGCTCAACCATCATGAAGGGAACCGAATGATCCAACACACACGCCACCATCAGAGAGACATTTGAGAGAGCATGACACACTCAACTGCCAGGGCAAACACAAGTCAACGAACGACACCAAGGTACAGCAAATGGTAGATTTACAGTTGGGTACATAGTACTCACACACGTGCTGCGCAGTTATACTATACTAAAAGAAATTGAGTCTATATAATACAAATATATTCATACAGTCTTCAGCAGGTCCAACAATTCTACAGAACAATAATGTTCTGCATATCACTTGTTTTTGCGCCCTAGTGGTTGTGGAGCAAGACTAGCATTGAGCCAAGCATTTTTATCAGTGATGTAATCCCCCAACTTATAATATGCCTGCCTGCATAGTGTGCGTTTTATACAAGTT
Organism: Orthosia cruda; assembly: GCA_964057195.1. Taxonomy (NCBI): domain Eukaryota; kingdom Metazoa; phylum Arthropoda; class Insecta; order Lepidoptera; family Noctuidae; genus Orthosia; species Orthosia cruda. The sequence goes on along the minus strand of OZ059829.1, from coordinate 22,329,189 downwards.
TTAAATTTCGTCTCATTCAGTTCTAGAATGTGGGGAGGAATTTTATTGTAACATTTTGTACAGTACCCCATGAAAGAAGAGGCTACTTTAGCCAGTCTGAAACCTGGTTGAACTAATTGGTCCCTATTTCTAGTAATGTAATTATGTCTATCTCCGTTTTTACTAAAAAGATGTAAATTCTTTCTCACGTACATGATATTTTCATAAATATATTGACAAGGAACCGTCATGATGTTAATGCCCTTAAACAGTTCCCTTAGAGAATCGCGCCGGCGAAGATTGTATATCGCTCTGATGGCTCGTTTTTGCAGAATAAAAATTGACTCAATGTCTGCAGCCCTTCCCCATAGTAAAATACCGTAAGACATTATACTATGAAAGTAACTAAAATAGACCAGCCTCGCGGTATCTACATCACTAAATTGACGAATCTTTCTAACAGCATAAGCTGCCGAACTTAGCCGCCCTGCAAGTGATATTAAATGAGGACCCCATTGTAACTTTGAGTCTAGCGTGATCCCCAGGAAAACCGTTTTATCGACGAATTCTAGCTTCTCCTTGTTTAAGATAATGTCACAATCAGTACTTTTTACATTCGGCAAGGAAAATTTTACGCACTTGGTTTTTTTACCATTTAAAACTAAATTATTTGCAGTGAACCAATCCTGAACCTGCCGTAGCGCGTTATTTACGTCGTCAACCTGACAAGTACGTCTATTTATTTTAAAAATTAAAGATGTGTCATCAGCAAATAACACCATGTTTAGTTTGTTTTCCAATAAACGGGGTAAATCGTTTATGTATATTAAAAATAAGAAAGGACCTAATATTGAGCCCTGGGGTACCCCCATTTTCACGTTTAACCCCGACGAATTCACACCGTTTATTTGAACTAATTGCTGTCTATCACTTAAATAAGATTCAACCAAACTTAACGCTGATTGACCTAGCCCGTAATGCTCAAGTTTCAGAAGTAATGTTTCATGATTAACGCAATCAAACGCCTTCGACAGGTCGCAGAAGATACCTATGGCATCCTGCGACTCTTCCCACGCATTAAAGATGTGTTTTAATAGGGTGACACCAGCGTCAGTTGTACAACGTCCTTTGGTGAAACCATACTGTTTATCATGCAAGATGTTATTCGTATTAAAATGAATGAGCATTTGATTAAGCATTATCTTCTCAAATACCTTGCTGAAAACCGGCAACACGGATACTGGTCTATAATTATTTGTGTCTTTACTGTCCCCGGATTTAAAAAGTGGTATAACCTTACTATATTTCATTAGATCCGGAAAGACTCCTTGATCCACACACAAATTGAAAATCACAGCTAAGTACGGCGCTATAGTCTGAATAATGGAGGTACAAGCTTTGATGGACATTCCCCACAGATCTTCAGTCGGTTTGATCTTGATTTGCTTAAAAGCTTTTATTACTGTTATGGGGTTTATATGTGAAAAGTTAAATACATTCGGGCAGGCTGAAACGTTCGCGTTTAATAATCCAAAAGCAAGCGCGGGCGAAGAATTTAAGGTTTCAGTAGTTTTAATTGGGATGTTGGTAAAGAAATTTACAAATTCTTGCGCAACTTTTTTGTTATCTCTAATAAGTCCGTGTGTGGTCTCAAGCGTGTAATCAGGATTATTTCTTTTATTCCTGTTCGTTTCATTATTTATAATTTTCCAAACCGTCTTGATTTTATTTTCTGCTAATTTAACCTTATTTCTAATATACAAGGCCTTAGCTGCCTTACATGTATTTTTAAAAATTCTCGAGTAAGTAGCAACATACTTATTAAACGTTTCAGTGTTCATACAAGGCTTAAGGCCATATAGCTCGTAAAGTCTTTCCCTACTTTTTCTAAGTCCTGTAGTCGCCCAGTCACTGAATAAAAACTTAGGGCATACAGTTTTAGTTATCTTCTTAAAAGTGTTATTGAACTCTTTTTGAACCACTGAAAAAACTTCATCATACAAAATATTACCATCATTCACTGTGAGGTCCTGATCGCTTAACTTAGCGATTAAAGTGCTGTTAAATTTATTTAATTTACCGGATGTTATTGGTCTGGATTGAATCTGCACTTGTTTAATTAGCATATTGGACTCAAATGTCACAAGTAGCCCACTATGATCCGAAGGCAGATAATTTATAATGGCATTGTCCAAGTAGTTGCAGCAACAAAAAACATTATCAATACATGTAGCAGAAGTCAGCGTAGTTCGGGTTGGTTCCGTAAACACATGTGACAAATTAAATGATTTAAAGAGATTTAATAACCTACTTCTATCTGAATTATCTTCTAGAATATTAATATTAAAGTCACCACAGACAATTACTAGTTTATTACCCATTGCGAGTTTTGCCAAAACATCTTCCATCACTGACTCGAATATAGAGTAGTTCTTATAATTAGGGGGTCTGTAGACGCACACTATGACATGCTTATCCAGCTCAACACAGGACAGTTCAACACTATGTTCAACTGAGAGGTCTACTATATCTTTACGAGGTTTTGATTTAATACCATTTTTAATTAATATAAGTGAACCCCCACGCAACATAATATTTCTGTTAAAACAACTGCCCACAGTATAATTTTCATAATTGATTAGCATTGCGTAATCTTTCAGCCAATGCTCAGTGAAACAAACAATATCAAACATTGTTTTTTCTAAAAACAGTTCGATTTCTAATTCCTTTGAAGAATAACCCTGAATATTTTGGTGAAATAATTTCAGAGAATTCTGCTCAGACCTTTTTTTTAAATTATTTTTTTGCGAGCAAGAAGGTACCTTTTTGATGGTGGATATACTCGTAACTATTCCGTTATTGATACCCTCCCTTGTCCTATCAACTAGTTTAAAGAATAAATATTAATAGCATTTTTGCTAACGTTATTCAAGGTACTGACCATCTTTAAATTAGTACTATTACTAATATCAATAATAACTGGATACTTCGACATACTACTTATGTCTGAGTTTATTGTATAAGATAATAGCCGAGCTATTTGATGTCTTACCCTAAGAGGCAGATACAAAGTATCGCCTGTCGACTTTAATTTATCAACAAAAATGTTGATGTCAAAAAAAACAAGTTTGTCACTATAGTGACTCACAAGAAAGTGCAGATGCTTATTAAGCATGTGAATGTGATTATTTTGTCTATTTGACAATTTATCCAAGTAAGGGAAGGCACACAAAATAATTTTACTGCAATTTAACTTTAACATCTCTTTTACACACTCAGTGATGTCATCTTTTTTTACTTTTTTACTATTACCTACAACTACAGTTAAATTGGTATCTGGTTTATAAATATTCTTTGTCACAGATTCCATTATTTGCTTGTAAGATGACCCGGGCATGCAATAATTAAAAGTGGAATGACTCTGATTGCCATTTAGTAATTTACCGAAACCTTTTCCAATACCGTCTGAAAACATAACCGAATGAAAACCTTCTTTACTTTGACTAAATGAAAAGGCAGCACTCTCAGGCCGGTCTACTTGAGGCAAATCCTGTGCTACATTTGATATGTCTTGTACGAAGACACTGTTTTGAGACACCCTCTCAGCTTGGACCGGGTCCTCTGTAGCATCAGGATGGACTGCAATCAGATTTGAGACTGTCTGGCAGTTACACTGACATCTCACTAACTCATTTGCGGCCAAAATGTGTTCTTTAATTTGTAATTTTGAATTTGTATATTTATTGTAAAGAGAACTAAGTCTGTTCCCAAGTACCTGCAATTCTAACTGCAAGCGGTGAGTGTCAATCTCATAAATTTTCTTGCTGTCTTCTAATTTAATTTGGTAATTATTTAATTTATTAACTAGGTCAACACGTTCTTTCCTGAGTGGAATATTTTTAATAAAGAACTTGTGTTGTTTCCTAAACTTGTTACCATTTCTAATTATTCTATTTAGTTTTGCATATTTTTTGAGTTTGTTATGACTAACTTTAGAACAATTTTTCTTATTTATTAAAGAATCTTCAGTTAGCTTACTTGTAGGTATTGAATCCGGTTTACAATTTGATTTAATAAGTTCATCATACAAATGGCAAGTTTCATCAACCTGAGTTGATTCCTGTTCTTTTTGTAATTTAAAAATATGATTATTTGCGTGAATCAATTCATCTTCTAGATCCCTAACTTTACTTAAAGCCTCCTCGTATAGATTACTGCAGTTATTGAAACCATCCGTGACTACCATCAGCTGGTCGCGTTCATCCACAACATTCTGGTATTGCTGACTAAGTTCAACTAGCTCCCGTTTAAGGATTGTGTTTTTATATACAATGTTCTCAACTTCTACTTCACAATCCTCTCTCTCTTGCAACATCTCCCGACATTGGTTTTGTGAGTCTTTAAGCTCCTGGAGTGCTGTTCTCAGTTTAATTTCCAAGTCCTGAGCAGCAGCCTTACGGGTCATCACAGGCATGGTTTCAGGATAGGTTACTGGAAATAGAAAAAAAAAAGAAGCGGTGTGAACCGAAGGAATAGAGGAAAAACAAAATAAAGCAAAGCTGGAAATGGAGGAAATAAAGTGTAGTTCAGAAGAGAAATGAGGTAGGCTGTTGAATTGGCTGAAAAAGCTATTTATTACTGACTTTAGTTGCTTATGATTTTGCCTTGAGATTTTACCTTTTTTTTTTTTTTTTTTTTTTTTTTTTTTTTTGTGGGTAAGATGCCCAGAAATTGAATGAATGTTTTATTGTAGTTTTCTAGTTAAATTATGCAAAATAACGATCATAGCGTTATGTAAATGTTTATTATTAAATTATCTGAATAAATTAGTAGAATTATGCACAATTGGGATCTTAGATTTATTTTGTTTTCTACGATGTCAACAAAACCTTTTTAGATTCACTGCACAGTATTAAATCAACATAATTTATACGATAAAACTAACAAGAACGTGTTACAAGGTTAAAATTACACTTTGTGTGCTATAAATAAACAATACTGCCCTTAGAATATCCGTAGTTAAGCACTTCAGACTTCAGGTTCAGTCGTCAGCTGTTTGGTAGGTTACCGGTTTCGTGCCACAACTTTTGTATAACTCTATATTTTTCCAGTAAAACAATAATCCTGAGTATTTATAGCTTTTAGTTGTGTTTTACTTCTAATTAAACCCTAAATACACTTAAATAATAATTAAATATAATTTTAAAATACGAAGCACAAATTTGACATGTCACTCGGGCAGTGTTGCCAATCAATCAATTAGAGTTTTTATTTATTATTATACAAAATCAATGTAAGAGTGCTTTTCCACCAAAGATGTAGGTAACAAGGCGGTGCGTGAGGAAAAATGATCGATCATTGGGATAACTTAATTTACAAGTCGAAAAAGGCTAGTAGAGAGATTTTGTATACATAAAAAGTGCGAAAGTCTGTGTAGAAAGTGGCGCCAGTGACAGAAAAGTTGAAAGGAAACCGTTTGTCTCGGTATGGTCATGTGATGAGAAGTGATGAAACGCATGTTACTAAAAGAGTTATGAATATAAATGTTGATGGATGGGGGAAGAGGGAGAGGAAACCCAAAAAAAAGATGGATGGACTGTGTGAAGAGTAATATGAAAGAAAAGGATAACAGTGATAGCGTGACGTGGGACAGGACGGTATGGAAGAGAAAAACGTGTTACGCCGACCCCAAGTAACATGGGATAAGGGCAGGAAGATGATGATGAAAAAGTGCAAGTGGCTGTGAAATGTGTGCAAGGGATCCGGGCGAGGAACCTGTGCGAATGACACGTAAAGACCAATGTGTACACGCACAGCTGAAGAGTCCGCTAGTCGTCCTCGCACCACTCAAATACACACCGTTGCACAGTTTCGCTAAGCACCCTCGTACCACGCAAGCTCTTCGCACAGCTTTGGTGAAAAGAGTCACATAAATTCAAAGCACCGCTACGCATCGTCGTATCACGCAAGCTCCTAGCACAGCTTTGGTGAAAAGTCACACATTTTCACCAACTATACACATAATTTAAAAAAAACCTTTCATTTATGTAAAAAAACAATAAACATAAAAAAAAAAATTTTCGCTAAGCCTTATGTATCTATAGGTACTAGTAATGTTTTTATGATATGTATAATTATACTTTTTCCCTGTAGTAGAGTCTCTGGTGTCCTGAACATACAGGTTACGACTTAGTTCAGGCACCAGTCGCTCGCGTGGCCAGTCGATAACTAGGTGGCATATCGTTATTATTATTTTTCAGTTTTTTAGGTTTTAGTTAATAAGTGTTATTTGTGGTAGAAAAATAACAAAGTCGTACGTCTCTGATAGGAAAGCACCGATAAACTAAATTTGGAAATAAGATTTTTTATCGAAGTGGTAAGAAATCGATAAACATGCTTGCTACTCAGTAAACAAGAGCCAACTTACAACTACAACATCCAATACCTACTGTACTCAATATTTTCCTTCAACCACAAAAAACAAGAAGAACAACAAGACAACAATAGAGACTTTCCCAAAGGGAACGATTAATCAAAATAAGGCAAACACGAGACGTCACGGGGGTAAAAATTTATCACTATCAAAATCTGAAGAAACTAAGGAACAAGGTCCAAGGCACACTTGTGGTGAAATGACAACTACATGGATCTTTTGATCTGTGATGTTCAATTGCGGTTGCTGCGATTAGACTCTTGATAGGTGGCCATATCTACGTCGCCATATTAAAATATGTTGTTTTATAAGAGCATAATGACTGAATAATAAGATCCGTAATAACCATCAGCACACCATATCAATAGTTGTTCCGTGCAAGATTCAAATCCGCGACAGCCAATAAGGTTCACTTCACACCACGTGACAAAACTTAAAGTACCTCATTCCATATACAAAACTAAAATGCCCCTCTGCCTGTAATTTCACGGGCGCCGCATTCGAACTGAACCACAGTTACGCTGGTTGGTGGTAGAATTACATCTAGCCTTTTTTTTTAGCTTGGTGAAATGCTCATTCATACTGCGCTACCACGAGGAGATAGCGCAGTTATGTGGGACTCGAACCCACTAAAACTCCACGGTGTCCTCCTGTGCCGCTTACGGCGAGAACACGGGTACGCATTAGCACTCACCGCGTACCAGCCGCGGCTGTCCGTCATCGGACCCTCCTCTGGTGTCCCCCATCACCGGCGCATCAGAACAAATTGCACGCCGTCCCCGTCCCAGGGAACAAACAAGCACATGGGTGCCAGACGACCCAGTGTATGGCACCCTTGGTCCCTTGTGACGGGTCAGGTCAGTGCCCCCGCCACCTACCACTTTTCAGCCTCAGGGGATAGGGATCCACCTCAAACACGTGGGACTGTTACCAATAAAAGTGGAATCCAAACACCAAACTAATAGTGAAATTAAGAGGAAAAGCCAAATGATGATGATTAAGAAGACATCCAGAAAAACTAACAATATATTATTTATTGAATGATAGAAAAGAGTCACTTATTTTTATAAACGCAGCAAGTTAATAACTAGAAACGCGAATTTCAAAATTAATTAATCAGATGCAGGTGTTTTGCTTTTCCGTTTTTCATTAACAGGCAAAGTGGGTTGTAAAAGAATTTGATTAAATCTTGTTTCTCATTCAGTCCCAGTTTTAATATTCTGTTTTGATTTAATTTTATTATGTAGACAAATATTGTAGAAAACATAAAAGTATGTGTGGTTTAATAAAGAAAACGCAGCTGATTGCGAATTGAAAAGGCTTCTCGTTATAGGGAATCAAACTCTCAATCAATTAATTTGCTTAACAGATGAATCGCATTCTTTGCATCAAAAAGGATTTACTAAGTGCTTTTGAAGGCAACTTCTTCCACTCCACTCGACTCAGTCACCATGACTACAAAAGTATGGAGATGACGAAAAAAAAATTTATGAGCCCAGTAGATCGCCACACTGATTACTGCATCAGTGGCCAGCATAAGGGCATGCAAAGTGAAGATGTATGGACACTTGAGATACGGCAACATGTGTGCCATATTCTACAAAGGGGCACCACGCACACTGGGTATGAGACGGGTCTATAAAACCCCATTTAGCCATATCGTGTTTGCAGCGGCCTACCTGCGTACGCAAGCGATTGAGTGCTTTTCATATAGGGCACTGCAGTTCACGTCCAGGTGGCAGGTATTCCTGGGGTTTCAAGAAGTCAGGTAGTGGTAGGTGAAAATCTTCCCATAGCATGCTTCTAGCTAAAAGTGAGAACAGGCCATTCAAGACCTACCGTCTTGAATGGCCTGTATGCATCGGATGAAACTCTTTTGAATAAGTCTGCCAGGGGTTGTAGTCTGGAATAGATGTAGCTGTACGGAATCGGATTCCTGGTTTTATTTCTAAAGTGCACTTGCGACATTCCTTCGTAATATTGGTAGTGGTATACCAGCCAACGGGTAGAGCTTGTTGAGCGGAGTATTCCGCTCCGCACAAACGACAACAATCAATGAGGACTGAATTGAGATTGAGTTGGGTGGAGGAAGTAACTGAGAAGAGTGTCGAGACAGCTGAAACCTTCAGCCGGCTCTCCTTTACAAACCAGATAAAAATTAATAACACTGAATAATTTTCTTTTGCCAATACTTTCAAAAACAATTTTTTTAAAGAATTTCAACAGAAAGGATTCAACTAATTGAAACTCGGGAACTTTACCTATCCGAGATTTTTATAACTATGGAATTTTTCTTTTTAAGATAATAAAATCTACAAAAGGTAAGACCTTTTTATTATTTTTACTAAAGGCTCGCGTTTGACCAATTCCTTACCTGCCCCCGTACCATGACGTATCAAAACTATCATGGTTCGACTGTGAAAAAGATGTATACACGTGAGATACTTTTTCCACTTACGCACACTAAAAATAAATTTTGTCTGAGAGCTTTTGGTCACCCCCTGATGGTAAGCAATGATGCGGGCGACGATAGAACACGCTTTCCTAGAAGTAGCTTATTCACTCAGGAAACATAGTCGGGTAGCTTACATAATTTCATCTTTTTCCCCAACAACCTAACATAATTTCTTGGAAGATGAGTGGTTTGTTAGTTCAAAAGGAATCTATAAGCATCTTCTCGTATAGGCCACAATGCCCCATCCTACTTATTAGCGTGGCATCTTTTGACGCCCACGTCATCTGACGGCATTGTGTAGCTATTGTACTAGATGTACATAAATAATGATCTATCGCCTGGCTTTTTCCGTTATACATTAGCATTTATTAATTATTTTGGACTCTTCTTGGTAGATACTAATAGTTAAAAAACTTAGTCTAAAACCCACTGCAAAGTGGCTTACTTGATACACACTTAGTGATTCGCGAAGAAGCCAAACGTGCAACGTGGTCGGTTATACTTATAAACATTCTGGAACATTCGTTTCACTTTTATATGTATTGGACAGATGTTTTGCTAGGCTCTAGGCGCTATGCAAGACACCTGTTAGTGGGTCTCGGACCTAAAAATTTACTAAAAATTTTATAAATCAATCGAATAATATACCATACACTGTTTCATTCAAACTTATTGGCTCTAGTATAAAATATTTTCACGTTTGCGGACAAATTAACAATTTATTCGAATATGGAACAGGAACAGCAAAAAAAGCAAGTAAGTAACCAGCCAATTTACGTTTTCAACATCAACATCAAGCGAGTTATTTAACCCATTCAAGTAGACCCAAAAATACCTCCATTTACATTTCACCATTCAAAAGTGCTGCGGAAACTTTTCCGTTGGCCATTCAGCGTGTATGGTGGATACACGGCTTTTTATCTTTCAGACTCCAAGCCTTTTTGTTGCGTTCCCTCGCACTCTGAAAATAACAAATGCATATAAAATGATTCATGGTCTCAACGTGGGTGCAGGCCTGCATATCGTGCTCACATGGACGCATTAATTACAAAATGTATTCTGGACTGCGGTGTTATGCTTTGTGCAGGATTAGGACTTTTGTTGTTACAATTTTTAGTCTAAAAGTGGATACTGAGCGGGCAAATTTATGTGTAATGTTATGGCTCGGACGCGGAACGTTAAGTTGTGCGCATATTAGTGGTGTTACGACAGTGGGGCAACTCTGAGCTTCAAATATGAAACTAAGGTTGGTCAGTAGCTATTGTGTAACGAGTGTTGTAACTGGTGCTGGACTCGATACGCTCAGTTAAGAAAACGTTCTTTGTATTAAGATTCATTTGCATCCCGAAGAACATGTAGGTTACAAAATATGCCTTATTGCTCACCAAATTGAGTAAAAAAATAATTTTGAACTGCTATTTATTAACATTCTTTGATAAGCAATAGAGAGTATTATGATAACTAAATTACTGTTATCAAAGAAATTCTCGTTATTGAAAACTGCAATTTACAAGTCTCATATCAGCAATATGCAGTAAGCAAGCATGATGAATCGATGATTATAGGTCGTATGAGTCGAAAAGCAGCCTACAGTGAGAAAATTACAGATAATATTATAATTATCACGTTATTTACTAATAATTCGGGTCTCAAAGCAATGCGTCATCTTGCTCATAATGTAAACGGAGTGAACAGGCCTAATTAATTTAATTAATGGAGTATATCAGTCCTCATATCGTCTGAGCAAACACACTCAAATTGCAAATAATATTACGTTCTACAGTTCTGTGTGTAGGCATTTATACATTAGGTATTTCTGCCATTAAAGTCAAGGCAAATCAACTATTAATAATATTATTTAGGTCGATGATTTCTATATTTTTTATTTTCTTGCTGTCGGCAACTATCCCAAGGCAACTACCGGGATAAAAAAGTATCCAACGTCATAATCACGATTTATTTATTGACTACATTCGTGAACGTTAATTTAGGTGTGAACGATCATCAAACATCTAAACCTTATAGACTTTCACATTTATAATATTAGTTCGAAGAGCAAATAAAGATCCGCTTACAGCGGATAATAATAAAAGATATATAGCTACACATTTCACAAAACTGTTCGCAGTTAACTTCCGTATTGGATTTGGGTTTCTATTTCTAGTAGGTTTTGGTTTTACATATAAAAAGCCAGTTTGCATTCGATGACCGATCGATCGCCGGTAGGAAATAAAACGGTTTGCGACTGTTTCGCTTTAGCGAACTACGACGGTTTTAGCTTGACCCAGACCACTCAGACAAACTGTAGTATGGTCACAGTAGAAATATGATACAGTATCTCAACTAGTATTTGTTTATGTCAGGAGTAGCTATTTACACTTCAACCTTTTTTTACTTAGGGAGGTCGGCCACGACCTATTACAGCGATTCAGTAGCGATATAATAAAAAAATCGCGATGCAGCGTCGATACTTTCGCCATGCAATTTTCTGCCTGTTTATTCGGTCACCATAAACGAAGTCGCCCAAAACGGTGGTAAAGCGTTAGTAGCGATACTGAAGCAAAGCTAATTAAATGAATACTATGCAATATCTATGCAATTGTATCGTTTCTCTCGAAAATATTTATTTAATAGTTCATGCACACAAACGTACACAAGCGGACTTAATGTCTTAGGCATTTTCTACCAAAATGGTTGCGCCGGTTAAGACGCAAATCAGATACACGAATGGCTGGTTTCGAGATATAGGAAAAGATAAGCGATTTTGGATCAAGTGAAGGTGATTCGCTTACAATAGGGTTAGGTAAAGTACAAATACCTTCGGATATTTACTTCGGTTCGGACGTCCGAGAGTAGCTCCGCTGCCGCTATCGATGAGTGGTGTGAAGGGAAAAAGAGGTTCTTCGCAAGTTCACTGTCTTCGCTAGCTCGAACGACTCGAGCTCGGCCCGCGTGCTGTGCTATCGACTGGTCTCCACGACGGTTGACCTAGCAGCTGCAACGAAGCAAGAAGGGTTCTTGCCGACGACACCATTGATGGAAAAAAGTAGTAATATAGCGTCAGGTTAACGAATCACGCTACAGAATCGAAGCAAAAATACATTGAGTACGACCTGCCTTAGCTTAGATGTTACCGAAAAACGTGACTTCCGGAGAGGTTATATATTTTTCTTGAGGTTGTTTATTTCTATGAATAAATAGGTGTATTAAATGAGGGAATAAAGTCCGTAAAAGTCAGTAAACAGAAATCCGCTGTCACTTTTTACGATACCAACGAAAAACACATTACAGCAGAATATACAAACGTAATACCACCTACGGAAAAAACATAACAATGTAACAATCCTTTTATATCAAGATCTAATATATTAACCCAAAAACCCTTTTACCCATACAAGGCTCTCGGTAACAAAAATATATTCCCAATACTATAAATCACTGACTAGACATGCGTCTATAAAAATAAACTCACTCCAATTATCCTGGTGTGTCCCAATAAAAACATTAGCGATCGTCGGGCCGTGAAATTTCCTTATCACATGCGTGCCTACACAGTGCAGAATAAATCAACGTATGTATACTTAATGATATAGCTGTTAAATAAATGGACTGTTCCTATTTCTCAAATGAGTTTTACTGGTACACAAGGTAATTTGATGCTCGCACAGATTTTTGTCTGGTTTCACAGATTTTTATTTGGAATTATCTAACTGAACTGCGTCGTTTATAATAATACCAGAATTTACAATGAAGATCGGCCAGAAAAAAATCAAAAACTGACTAATTTGCTGAAAAATTCTCTTCGATAAAACTAAGTATTAACAGTTAGCCAAGTCCTAAAAGCGACACATCATCATCAGCCTACATTAGTCTACTGCTAAAGACGTAACAATCTATGAAGTCCATTGACGTTTCTCATTTTACATGCCGCGATAACTTTCTATGTAATACATTGAAAAATCTAATTCATAATCCTTTTAATGTATTACTATGTTACCCATAAACTATATCAACGAGTATCATTCGCAAGCATCAAGTTTAATTATTTGTTAGTATTTTTATAGCTGTCAAAACGGGCCTTTTATTTTTTGATAACTTTAGACTTGAGACCCTCCAATCAAATGTCATTCAACTTGATTCTCGGCAATTCTCATCTAGCGACAAGAATTATACTTGTCCATTGAATATATAGAAAAAAAAAAAGTAGATGTCCGTCATCTGAAAAGGAAAAAAATCTGAAAGGCTCTCAGTAAAAACATTTTTGTATATCGGTGAGTCTGCTCAAGAACTCCACGACATCATCCCACCGGCCCCCTTCTAGCAACGGACGTCTAGACGCAATGCAAGTTACAATCCTTACTGCTTGCCATTCCACTAATTCGTACCAAGCGCTGCGCTTCCAAATATTCTTAATAATGCGCACAGCAAACGAGTGGAACTCACTGCCTGCGTCTATGTTTCCGAACGCATTCAAAGTTAGTGTGAACGAGTTTCTTCTGTGTAAGCTCACGCCATCGTCGACTTTCTGTGTCACCTCTGATCTAGACTAGAGTCAAGTGCAAACCCATCTCAACAAATAGAAAATACAACATCATTTTAGTACAACTTTACGGGCAGGAAAAATAGTGCTCACATAGCCAAACCAATTTTAAACCCTGACATTTCCCTTACAAAATTACATTTTGTGCAGACGTTCTCCAAGTGGGCAATATCCTTCCTTCTGTCACATTTGACGGTCATCAAAAATGGTGGGAAGGCTTACCAAAGAATGGACTTTGTGCTGTATACGCAATCAGAATGTAATCTTGATAGAAGGACAACAAAAGATCTTTATAGATTGGATTAACCAAGGGTTTTCCAAGATGCCTCCTTCCTTAAAAACGAAATAACTCATGAAAGCCTTGCATACTAGTCGCTTCACTCAGTTGGTTGAATGTTATGTAATTTCTAAGGCATTAAGTCTGCCTCTATACATTTGTGTGCATAAATCTATACTAATCTATACTGCCATACTTCTTTACTAGTCTATACTAATATTATAAAAACGAAAGATTCGTATATTTGAATTTAACGAATAAACTTAAAAAATACTGGACCGATTTCTAAATTCTTTCACTGTTGGGAAGCTACATTATCCCCGGGTGACATAGGCTACATTTTATCCCTGTATTCCCACTGTAACTACGCAGGCGAAACCACGAGGCGTCCGCGAGTGAATAAATAAATAAATACTTAATAGCAAATAAGGCTATACGCTCATTCAGGCTGTAATGATCACACGTTAAAATGTTTCGAAAATCTTGAAACAGTGTAAAGTAGCGCAATTAGAGTTATGTACGATGGAACTGAACACGAAAAGCCATGTTTTCCATATGTAATTATATGTTTATACTACGACAATCAACTTGACGCCCGCATAAAAGTGATTATTATGTATTACAAAATACTCATTTTTATGTAAAGTTAAAGTTTGTTTTTATTTGCTCTTTTTGCGAAAGAATGTTGCTGCTTTCAAAATTCGGTATGGTCATAACGTCAATGTCAGTAAATGACCCTCAACCATTTATGAGTTATATAAACCAGATTCGAACAATGTTTCTAATTGGCTTCGCTATTAGGTAGGTCCGATATCTGATCTACCAAACAAATTTTCAATTGATTTAATGTTGTTTTCTATGGAGTATGTTCAATGTCGTAGCTTCAAAATGAGTCCTAATTGGATAAAGAAATTTCATAATCTTTGAAAATTGACACAGGTATATATGTTTCCACTGTACTTAAAGGTAAAGTTAAGGTCTCAATAAAATGAGCGCTCTATTTCATTAAATTTAAATCGATTTAACTACAAATTGGAATTTGATTGGATGTGCCGATAGCGGGCGGCTCGAAATGAATTTTTGGGACTATTGGATACCGTAATGGTATAGCCGAGTATTACTTTACAAAGGAATGGCTCGGTAAACGATTTGCATTAATTAATTATAATTAATATTGAGTAAATGTTTTGATATCATTCATCATATTTTAATTGTCGATCAATTTCTGGTCTGTCATAATTGTTTTTCTTGTGAAAGCTTTTAATTATCATAATTACTTTTGACTTGTTTCTGAATTCCATACAATTTTGAAAAGAGTAAGATGTTTGAAAAATAATGGCATCAAGCCGCATACGCCTAGCGCTACATTTGGTTGACTGGTAGAGAATGCTTAAGGTTGCCCTAGTCGATCATTTTTCCATACAAACGTAGTCTGACGATTACTCCACTGTTTGACGGTGTATGTTCAAAATAAAAAATGATATCAATTTATCTCATCATTATCTAGCCTTGTCATCATCATCATAATTTCAGCAGAAATACATCTACTGCTGGACATAGGCCTTCCCCAGGCGTTGCCACATTGACCGATCCCGTGCGTCTCGTATCCAGCGCCTTCTCGCAACCTTAACCAGGTCATCGGTCCACCTAGTGGGAGGCCTTGCAACGTTTAGTCTTCCGGTTCGCGGTCGCCATTCCAGTACTTTTCAGCCCCATCGGCCATCCGTTCTGCGAGCAATCCCGTCCTGTATGGAAACAAAAAAGTAGAAAAATATATATGTGAAAGCTATGAGCGTCGTAAGTTCCATATTTCAACACTAATTTTAACGCATCTTTGGGCGCAAAAAAATACCATAACATTAAGGAAAATTGCAAAACAGTCACAATACAAAATTTAAATTAGTAGTTCAAGAATGCAAATGATTTTATTTTGAACATTTAGTAGTTTTTTCATGATATCCATATTACCAAAGGTCTAAAAATAAAATTTCACGCGCTCATTTTCGTCCTAAATCATCATCCATTTTGCTACAAATTTACAAAAGTGTGTATTTGTACGTGAACTAGCTTATTACTGCTCATCACAGCATCTATCTCTTTCGCACGTGTTGGCGGATGACATAGCATGCATTTTAACCCCGCGCATAAAATAGTTCGAGCCGTCGACATCTGGCAACCTTAAGGGCGCGGCGAAGCTTGAATTGTCCATACAAACGTAATACCTAAATTACTTGTAAGTTGAGCATATTTCCACCATATTATGCTGATATTCGGATTTAGACAGTATTTATCTAGGTTCCTACGTTTTTATTTTTCCAAAAACCTTACCTAAAATGAAGTTTAAGCGAATTCCATTTCGTACATTTTTACAGCGTAAATGGCATGTTTTCTTATTGATTTTTATGTATTATAAAAACAATATCTACAATAATGTCGTCGTAGGAACATAGCTCATAATATCAAGTTACAAATAATCGAAAAAAATATAAAAATCATAAAGTTTTCATTCATCATTTTTGGTATTACGGAACACATCAAATTAATCATACTTTTTCAATAGCGAGTATTGCTGTCGCGTCAAGCAAAAATGTCAATGTGTGCGTGGTCGTACTGCTCACGGTTGTGCATCGCTCGGACGGGTTTTGTTCGGGGCACTTCGGGTGTGCTTCGGGGATGTTTCACTGTTTGTTGTATTATTTGTGGTTTGCTTGTTGTAGCCGATTACTTTACTTACTGTGCTGTAAGTGCGTATTTATTTATTTTCTAAATTGTACTTATTGTAATATTTCTGACACTATTGATCTATTCTATGAAATTTGATTGAGATTTGCCTTGTGATTTGAACTTTGGTATTGAGTACCTAATCTACTTTATTACGGACTGCGTTGTTTACGGACTTTGTTATTATTTACGATTTGGTTTGGTTGCCGACATGGACTCCGGACGTTGGGATATTTCTCACAGTAAATACCTATTTCCCAATGACATAATAAAATAAGTTACATTAATAGGTACATTAGTATATCTTGTATATAAAATTCTCGTGTCACAATGTTATTTACCATACTCCTCCGAAACGGCTTGACCGATTTTTATGAAATTTTATATGCATATTCAGTCGGTCTGAGAATAGGGTAGGGTAAGTAGGGTAGGGTAGGTAGGGTAAGGTAGGTAGGGTAGATAAATGTTTGGTGTTTTTATGGCAAAGAAAAGTTTGCCGGGTCAGCTAGTATTTTGTATAAATTATTATTTACCTTCCTATCTACCAACTTACGAAGCTTTGTTTTTTCCGTTTGTTTATTCATGTCATGAATGCGACAATGCGGGCGTAAGTAATTATCTCAAGGACACCGCTAAGACTTACCTACACTGCATCTTTACTTACCTACTGTGACGTTAGTTCGGCTCACTCAGGGTAGGGTGACCATACGATCGGAATTGCCTGCACAAGCGCGGCTTTTTGTAAAATTCCTATTACAAAAAACTAAAATTAAAAATCCAAGGACATTCTAGTTTTTTTCTGGTTTTTTAAATTATTCTAGGCTTTTTATCTGGAATAAACTTTGATAACTGGCTGGCTAATCGACTTCATAATAAACTGCAAAAACGCCTTTGGCCATCAGTTTCCAGGCGGAAACACGGAAAAAATAAAGAAAATAAGCGTCGTTTGAGGTGAGCCTAAACGGTCGATTATCATCTTATGCATGGTATCTACTGCAGATTACCTATTTATACATATTATAATACCTACAAGCCAAATCTTATAAATCAGCGTGTTTTGTGTGGATCTTTGACACTTTGTTTTCTGATTACCATTATTGAATTTCGTTCAGTCGATTATTTATGGTCACCCTACAAGATTTTATCACATTTCGATTTACATTTTTTAAATAGATGAATGATAATATATAAAGTAAGAACAACAAAATAAATGTTTATTCAAAATAACTACTTATTTTTATTTTAATATTCTTAGCTCGCTGTTATTTATCTGTACCTACCTACTTATGCGTAAATAGGCATAGGTAGGTACATTATTGGAATATTTGTCTTTAAATAATACTTTGCCTAAGTAAAGCTTGTATTGTTTTACTTGCATGCATTATTTATAATAACAATATATATTTGAGGTTTATTAAAAGGAATACCTACATAAATAAGACAAAATAACGCCGGCGCCGCCGCGGCTTTTCGGTGTTGGTGTCTTTTGTACCTACCTACTCATTGTTTCCCGTTTTTCGACACCGACTTCGGAAACTAAATTTATTTTTTGCTTTGTAGTTTTTTGTTCTGGAAGTCGGGTTGATATTTTTTTTTAAAGTTTTTTTTTTCTCTTTTTAGTTTTGGTAGGCATCTCCAATTAACATGAATAACATTTATAGCCAAAGAACATCTCATGGCGATTCCAATAAGCCCAAACACGACTAGGATACATTGTTTAATATTAGAATTCCAGTGCCTACCTTCCGGCTTCATCATCTGATCAGTTCGATGGTGCCATTTTCATCAGTACCATTTATTTATAAGTATTTGCTTCATTATAGTCGGTTAACTATTCGAGATATCTTATTCCCGTGACATATTTAGCATTTAGGAGTTACAGTGGCCATAGACTGTGGTCTTCTTCATCAGTTCCACTTCACCAAATGATAGTTTCTGAGTGCAAATGATTGCATTGTTGATTAAAAAAAACCAAAATCGCTATATGTTTGCCTATAATATTTGAGGAGTTCCCTCGATATCTCTAGGATTCCATCATCAGATCCTGACTTGATGATTATGGGACCAACTAGGAAGTATACCCTTTCAAACAAAAGAATAATTTTTGAAATCGGTCCAGGCGTCTTTGAGTAATCGGGGAATATAAATAAAAAAATAAATTAAAAAAGATTCTAACGAATTGAGAACCTCCTCCTTTTTTGAAGTCGGTTAAAAACACCAATATTATAAACTTACAACATCGCTTTACAAAAGTACCCATTTTGGCAAGATTCGCATGACGTATCTGCTAGAATCTCTCTAGGTACAAATCCAAGCGACATGTAGCTAGCTATACTAAACTTGATGATATTGTAAAGAAATTTCGTAAAAACGCTTTACTAGTCTGTAAATTAACCAACGATTCCCAAAAGTAGTCAACTAAAAAAAGCAAATAATGAACATACCTAAATAATAACATTCTAAATGCTTCCGAGACTTTACAATGATTAGGTAGCTATCTATCGCGGCGCTGTGCGCAGCCGTATGAGTATCTACTCGCACACACACAGCGCCGCGTGTGCGTGAAAACTGAGATAGCAATACTCCGAACGAATTTTTCACGCGACTCGAATTGCATTTGCGAGCTTTGTTCGCCGCGCTCTTAAGGTATTAAGTCAGCCTGTGCAGCTTTATGTTGCTTAAAGTTTAAATAAATAGCAGTTCACTGCTGTAAACGCAATAAGTTTATTTGTAGACCCATATTCGTTAATGAAAATGAAATTGTTCATCAAAAGATTATATTTTGTATCGAATATTCGTAAAAATACTTTTTATAAAACTACGTTATATTTCGCAGTGATGACTGTGAAAATATTGCAAGCATCACATAAAACATTCCACTCATGTGTGAGTACTTTACAACTCTATATAACATTACCCTCAAACGTTGTATCGAGTTTTCAATTTCATTTAATATTCACAAAGTTTATCCACGTTAACGTTTCCACTACAATGGAAATCCTTGCAAACTCCACGAACTTTTCACATTAAGAAATGACAAACAAAACATTTATTTAAACTCGTGCATTTGTGGGTACTTGAACTATTCACAAACAAAATGTCCACGTGTATTCGAGGTTGGGAGATGAAAAGCGGCACTTCAAAGGATGTAATGCGGAGGCCCGCTTAGTAGGGGCAGATGGGAGTCGGGTCGCGGTCAGCTTCATTTCCGAACACAAACCTAGATCAGCGGCTTTCCATAGGCCTGACCAAACTCACGTATTACTTACTTCAGGAGCGCTGGGTGATTGATATATTCTAGTGAAAATATTCGAAGAGCGGCTTTAGTGGTAGAAGGAGTAATAGTGTGCCAATCTCGCTTGTTGGCATCAACCTACATACTGTCTATCTAGTTACGAGTGGACTCAACAATGAACTTTAATTTTACAGTGTATGGAAGTGTAGATAGATTCAAATCAATCAACCGCCCCCAAGAGACCCATTAACCCAAATTAGTGTTGTGTAGAGACGGAAATAAAGTAACCTACATGGGCCCTGTAAGGTCACGATAAACCTTCATCAATATGTATGATTGCTCATACATAAAGCATAATTATAATTTTATACCTAGTGTGCCAATAACTCGTTATGTGTAATGAATTGTTATTATAACGAAATAATTATTCTTTCGAGCAAATAGTTACTAATATTGCGATAAATCTGGCTCAATTACGTGACCCAAAACTATAATTTAGTCTCGGTAATACATTTATGTGTGCCATTAGCATTTTGGCACCAAGAGAGTGCCAAAATTTACACACATAGTGCCCCAAATGATTTTACAGCATACATTAGAGTATTGACCTCTCTCATAAAATATAATTTCCACTCCACATGAATCAAAGGATGTCAGGGGATGTAAATTCTGGCATTGCCTGACAGGTGCACTTAAGAGAGGCAAATGAGCAGTGAAAACATTTTTTCGGATTTTAATTTAATCTGAAGATATATGGCTTTTTAGCCATGGCGTAAAGGCTTCTTTTTTTAAACAAAAACTGCTATTCTTTATTTTATATGGCAAGCAAGGCCCATTCGACAATTCTGTCAGTGTCGAAAGTTAAATGTAAGATCAAGTATGTTTTATTAGTAATTATAAGAGTCACTGAGATAACTGTAGCCACAAACTAAATTCTTTTGATACAGTTGACATTAGTTAGGTTAGTACCGGACTGAAACAAATAAAAAATATAAACACAATAAAATTACTTTGTATGCCACATACAAAAATACGGTGGTCTGAAGTTTTGTAAGATCCATAATTTTATATTATTGTGACGGATGAAGATTATCAACGACACAAAAAGCTCTAGAGAGGAATAAGTTAGAATATAAGGGCAATTAGTTGGGAGAGGGATGACTAAGCTTAACATTTCCTAGGGCAAGGCAGTAGGGATGTCATCCTGCCATTGAGGTGCCAAAGTGTTTCGGATTGACAAGTTGGAATTTCGGCAGAGCTAGTCAATTCCATATCTTTTTACTCGTCGGCAATCGTTATTGCCGATATTATGTCACTTATCTAGAGACTCTAATCTACATTACTGAAGACAATACATAGATATTTTTGTACTATCAAGGTTGTACACTTTGAAAGTCAAAAAAAACGAAGTCTGACAATCCTAGATGTCAAAACTATGTATAACATATTGTAAGCTATCCCATAGTAAATGAATATATATATATTATTCATGAATTTTCTACTAGCTAGAAATTTCAACGCAAATTAGCAGCTGATCTGTTATTGACCTTAATCGAAACATTTAATCCTGTATAACTTGGATGAAATTAAAGCTATAAAACACATGCGAGATGCTATACTATAGCCACAATTTTAGTACTTATAATGATTGTTGCAATCCAGTTCAATAATAGGTCAGCAGCATATATGCGTTTGTAATTCGTACAATACTCCAAACAGATTTACACCTGATTTCTGATTTTAGATTCACTGTAGTATATATATACTTTTTTTTTTTTTTCCTTTTGGGACAGTCCCACCGTACTATTCCCAAACCACTGCAACTCCTGAAAGCCAGAATCAACAGTGGCGACCAACAGAAAAGCGCCGAGGCAATGAAGCTCGACGAAGTCCCGGAGAATGAATTTAACTGTCTTGGATCCCGCAACGAAATTAATCAGAAAAGAAAATGGAGGAGTAAGAAAAATACAAATTTCCACTTCCCTCCATATCAAGCAGGAGACAGAACAAACAAGACCAATAGGCACAAAGGGTCATTTACAACTGGAATAAGCCCAGTTGCCTAGCACCACGTATAAAAAATTGCATTAATATTAATGGGTCCTAGCATTGTGAGCTGTTATATTTGATTCCAATAATAGGTATAGCAAAAGCGCTTGAACGCACGGAAATTTGCTCTAGTTTCCATAAGGTCCGTACAGTAAACAGCTCCTGATACAGCCTGTACATTATTCAACATAGTATTGCGTTCATTCTGCCAAAGAATACACTCCCATAAGATATGATGTGCAGATTGTACATATTCACAGTCAGATTTCGCTCTCCGCGTTAAAAAGTCCGCGTCCATGGTCTCTTTTGCGGAATAGTACATTGCAGCACGTCGCTGCACTTCAAGGTCGTCGGAAGTACGCCAGCAAGTACCGGTAAGGCCTCAGTACTAACCGTCCTGTATGCTTTGCATAAGAATATCAAAGCCCAACGATGACTCTGAAGTAATTTACGTCGTACCGCCCCTATTGTGGCCCTATCAGCCCAAACAGGCGCCCCATAGCAGATACAACCCAAGTAAGTAGCCCCATAAATAGTCTTTAAAGTCAAAAAAGACAGACCCCACGTAGATTTAGATATTCTCGTTAAGGCATAGAAGTTCTTTTTTTGCTTTTTCACCGACGATTTTAATATGATCTATAAATGCAAAATTCCTTTCTAACACTAGACCAAGATAGCACACGGACTGCTTCCTTTTTACCGGAACGTTATTAAATTTAATAGTAGGACACGATTTAAGATTACCTTTCAAAATGAGCTGATAAGTTTTATGCGGAGAAAAGGTCAGGCGGTTACGATCGCCCCACTGAGATATTAATCGTAGGCAAGTGTCAGCCAAGTTCTCGAGTCCAGCTCGAGTACTTGATTGAATGAGCAGAAGACCGTCGTCCGCGTAACCGGTTAATGAACAGCCGCTTGGAAGCGGTATCGCGAGGAAATCATCAAAGCCTAAATTCCATAAAGGTGGACCAATAACCGAACCCTGAGGACATCCCATGGTGAGAGACTTCGACATGGAATGATGGCCGAGTTTGAGTTTCGCGGAACCATTTAAAAAGTAAGAGTAAACTAAATTGTATATATTTCTATAGCAGCCTCGAGTTTTCATTTTAAGTAATAGCATTGGCCACCATGCGTTATCAAAAGCCCCAGAAATATCTAGAAAAATCCCAATTACATACTTATGTTCAGATGTATTAACTATTTTCCGAACAGTAAGGGCCGCGTCTACGGTAGATTTTCCAATAGTAAAACCAAATTGATTATTATGAAATTTTGGTCCGTCCGTTAGCAACCGTGGAACGATAAGGCGCTCCAGGAGTTTTCCCAAAGATGGAAGTAATGTTATGGGCCGGTACGACTTCGGGTCGTCCGGGGGTTTGTCGCCACTTTTCGGGATTATTCGTATAAAGCCGCGTCGCCGTCGCTGTAGTATTTGTTAATCTTTAGCCTCAACCTGTCAAAATTTGGTATTTAAATAGGATTTAACACATTCTTAAGCCTGAATACTCAATTCAGAAACCTACCTTTAAAATCCTTTTCAGATGGTTGGTACATGCCCTGATAAAAAAATAATCTACTATATAAAAATAAGTCGGGTTTTCCTTCCTGACGCTATAACTCCAGAACGCACGAACCGATTTCCACGGTTTTGCATTAGTTGGAAAGGTCTCGGGCTCCGTGAGGTTTATAGGGTAGGTAGGGTAGGCTAGTTAGGGTAGGCAAGTTAGGGTAGGGTAGGTAGGGTAGGGTAGGTAGGGTAGGTATTTTTTTTTTTTTTTTTTTTTTTTTTTTGGTCTAGCTCCTTCAACGTAATTGACGCCTATTCAAATCTGTTCTCATTCATACCAGTTCTCGCTTTTATGCCTCTCGTACTTCTATTCCTCATTCTATATCTTTCTATCATTCTTCTCCTACCAGTCCAATGGGTGGGACTCCCATTTTACCTACTACCTAGTCTCTACTTTATATCTTTATTGTTTCTCAATTTGGGGAAAATAATTTTTTCAGTGGTTTCAAATATTATTTCTTTCTTAATCTATTACAGTTTTTTATTTTCATGTTTTAACTACTAATTACTTTTATCTTAATTACAAACTTAATTTACTTTTTTCAATATTGTGTATCTTATTCTACTTACTTTTCTATGTTTACATATAATATACACTTATATCTATGAAACATAGATTTATACGTCCGTTTTGTTTCTATTTATTACAATATTTGCTATTTTGGCACAATATTTTAGAAATTTGTCTCTGTTTTTACCGCTCATTATTACCGCAATGTTACATTCTTTCAATTCTATTCCAATTTCATGTACCAGGTTAAACCTCTCAACTGTGTGTGCAGGACAGCTTAATAGTAGGTGTGGAACTGTCTCGCTTACATCGGGATCACAGATGCACGATGAGTTCTCCTTACACTTGAAGCGGTTCAAGTATTCGGAGAACCCACCGTGCCCCGTCAGGACCTGCGTGAGCACGCCTATTGGCCGCACCTGTCTTATAATGCGAAATGCCGCGATGGCATCGGGAAGAAAAGGTCTGTATGACTTGGGGTTCATGTAGTTATCCTTGCCCGGTTTTCTGAGGACGACCACCGTAGCCTCCTTCCAGATGTCCGGGAAGTGCGCCAACTCAAGGCATTTGTTATACAGGGCAAGAAAAGTGTCCGGGTCCTGGTTGATCGCTCGACTACAGATATCGGCCGTAAATCCAGCCGCTCCGGGGGCTTTCTTCGGATTAAAACGCTCCACGGCTGTGGTGAGCTCCAGCTGCGTAAACGGTGGGTCATATACGACTGGCAGCTTCCCTGGTGAGCCTGTGGTCCGCGTTGTCCTCTTCTGCTGTGTCCCTAGGATAGAATGTGTCGGCTAGTAGGGCGGCCGACTCCTTTGGGTTTAAGAATGCACCATCTTTAAGTAGGGTCTGATCTTCCTTTCTCCTGGCGGTCCTTCTAATGATCCGGTATACCCCCTCCCATACTCCCTCGCGGTCCTGTTTTCTACAAAATTCCTTCCAGCTGGTGGTCTGGGCTTGTTTTGCCTTGCACTCATACAGTTCTTTCGCTTTCAGTTACGTGTCCACGACCTTCGCTCTTCGGACCGGTGCGGCGTTACGGATGCGGTTCTTCTTCCTGGCAACATCCTTCTTCAACGCAGCTAGTTCCTCGGACCACCACGGGATGGCAAGCTTTACTTTACTATTAATTTTTGGGATAGAGGCTACGCAAGCACTCTCAATTGCATTTTTATATTTAATTACTAAGTCTTCTAAGTCTTGTTTATTTAGTATGTTATTTATGTTTTCTAACTGAATATTATTTTCTAATTTAAAATTTTGTAATGTTTGTCTAAATACATCCCAATCTGCCTTTTTAGTATTATATATTCTCGTTGCTCTTATAATGCATGTCCCTTTTTCCCTTACAATCCCAACATTGAAAAAGATTGTGTTGTGGTCCGAGCTCGTTGTACCAGTGTTGACCCGCCATCCATCCACCAAGTCAAACAGGTCCAGCGAACAGGCCGTGACATCTACGTGACTCTTCAGCGCTCTACCACCTCTAATGGTGTCGAACGTAGGTATATCTCCGGTATTCAGCACCTGAAGCTGTAGTTCCTCCAGGGTCCCGGACATCTCGGCTCCCCTGGCGTCCTCTAGAGTGCTGCCCCACCAGGGACTCTTCGCGTTTGCGTCGCCCCCTATTAGCAACCTACCGGTGGCCACTTCCCTTTTGATCTGGGTCAACTGATCCAGGTATGGCCCCATGGGTTGGTCTGGCTCGAAATAGTAAGAGACTACTGCGATCTCCCAGGCTTTGGTCCGGATTCCCACCACAACGATGTTATTTGTGGTGAGTTTCGGGTAGGGAATGACATCCAGGTCATCGTCAAAGACGGCAATTGCCGCCTTTACCCTCCCACTTCCATCAACCTCGCACTGATAGATTCGCGAACCTCGGTAGCTCTTCATACTCCTTTCCCCCCCCACATACGGCTCCTGGATCAGTGCCCACAAGATCTTACGTTCACTGGCCTCTAGAAAGAGTTCGGTGGTCGCCAGTTCCTTGCGTTGAAGGTTCGCTTGGGCCACACGGTATAGTCTTGCATTTCTCGACGCGGGAGTATACCTCGGGACCACTTTAGCAGTACGCTACTGCTGTCCTGGTAGGGTAGGTAGGGTAGGTAGGGTAGGTAGGGTAGGTAGGGTAGGTAGGGTAGGTAGGGTAGGTAGGGTAGGTAGGGTAGGTAGGGTAGGTAGGGTAGGTAGGGTAGGTAGGGTAGGTAGGGTAGGTAGGGTAGGTAGGGTAGGTAGGGTAGGTAGGGTAGGTAGGGTAGGTAGGGTAGGTAGGGTAGGTAGGGTAGGTAGGGTAGGTAGGGTAGGTAGGGTAGGTAGGGTAGGTAGGGTAGGTAGGGTAGGTAGGGTAGGTAGGGTAGGTAGGGTAGGTAGGGTAGGTAGGGTAGGTAGGGTAGGTAGGGTAGGTAGGGTAGGTAGGGTAGGTAGGGTAGGTAGGGTAGGTAGGGTAGGTAGGGTAGGTAGGGTAGGTAGGGTAGGTAGGGTAGGTAGGGTAGGTAGGGTAGGTAGGGTAGGTAGGGTAGGTAGGGTAGGTAGGGTAGGTAGGGTAGGTAGGGTAGGTAGGGTAGGTAGGGTAGGTAGGGTAGGTAGGGTAGGTAGGGTAGGTAGGGTAGGTAGGGTAGGTAGGGTAGGTAGGGTAGGTAGGGTAGGTAGGGTAGGTAGGGTAGGTAGGGTAGGTAGGGTAGGTAGGGTAGGTAGGGTAGGTAGGGTAGGTAGGGTAGGTAGGGTAGGTAGGGTAGGTAGGGTAGGTAGGGTAGGTAGGGTAGGTAGGGTAGGTAGGGTAGGTAGGGTAGGTAGGGTAGGTAGGGTAGGTAGGGTAGGTAGGGTAGGTAGGGTAGGTAGGGTAGGTAGGGTAGGTAGGGTAGGTAGGGTAGGTAGGGTAGGTAGGGTAGGTAGGGTAGGTAGGGTAGGTAGGGTAGGTAGGGTAGGTAGGGTAGGTAGGGTAGGTAGGGTAGGTAGGGTAGGTAGGGTAGGTAGGGTAGGTAGGGTAGGTAGGGTAGGTAGGGTAGGTAGGGTAGGTAGGGTAGGTAGGGTAGGTAGGGTAGGTAGGGTAGGTAGGGTAGGTAGGGTAGGTAGGGTAGGTAGGGTAGGTAGGGTAGGTAGGGTAGGTAGGGTAGGTAGGGTAGGTAGGGTAGGTAGGGTAGGTAGGGTAGGTAGGGTAGGTAGGGTAGGTAGGGTAGGTAGGGTAGGTAGGGTAGGTAGGGTAGGTAGGGTAGGTAGGGTAGGTAGGGTAGGTAGGGTAGGTAGGGTAGGTAGGGTAGGTAGGGTAGGTAGGGTAGGTAGGGTAGGTAGGGTAGGTAGGGTAGGTAGGGTAGGTAGGGTAGGTAGGGTAGGTAGGGTAGGTAGGGTAGGTAGGGTAGGTAGGGTAGGTAGGGTAGGTAGGGTAGGTAGGGTAGGTAGGGTAGGTAGGGTAGGTAGGGTAGGTAGGGTAGGTAGGGTAGGTAGGGTAGGTAGGGTAGGTAGGGTAGGTAGGGTAGGTAGGGTAGGTAGGGTAGGTAGGGTAGGTAGGGTAGGTAGGGTAGGTAGGGTAGGTAGGGTAGGTAGGGTAGGTAGGGTAGGTAGGGTAGGTAGGGTAGGTAGGGTAGGTAGGGTAGGTAGGGTAGGTAGGGTAGGTAGGGTAGGTAGGGTAGGTAGGGTAGGTAGGGTAGGTAGGGTAGGTAGGGTAGGTAGGGTAGGTAGGGTAGGTAGGGTAGGTAGGGTAGGTAGGGTAGGTAGGGTAGGTAGGGTAGGTAGGGTAGGTAGGGTAGGTAGGGTAGGTAGGGTAGGTAGGGTAGGTAGGGTAGGTAGGGTAGGTAGGGTAGGTAGGGTAGGTAGGGTAGGTAGGGTAGGTAGGGTAGGTAGGGTAGGTAGGGTAGGTAGGGTAGGTAGGGTAGGTAGGGTAGGTAGGGTAGGTAGGGTAGGTAGGGTAGGTAGGGTAGGTATTTTTTTTTTTTTTTTTTTTTTTTTTTTTTTTTTTTTTTAAATACTAATCCCGCTAACGACGTTAGCGCCTAATCTGTGCAAATTCTTTCATTCCATTCCTCTTTCATGCTTCTCGTACTTTCATTCTTCATGCCATGGTTCTTCTTGCATACGTCTTCTTGTATACAGTGGGTGGGACTCCCACTTTGTTAAAATACTTAAACGGCAACTTTATTTATTTAGTATAAGGTTAAAAGACAAAAAGTGCTACATATACAAGATTACAAAAAAAAGTGCTGAATATCACAGTAAAATATGCAAAAAGTGCTGCAGATCACAGGTAAGATACAGAAGTGCTGTTTATCACAGGGAAAATAACAATATAAATAATGCCTTACATTTAGAGATGAGAAGCACAACAGTGCTTTTCACCATACAGACAATCTGTCTTCTTAGGTACTACCCCAGTGCACGGTTCGTCATTGCAGTTTTGTGCGTGCTATTCTATGCTTCTTACAAAATATTCTTATAATACTAGTGAAGCATAGTGCCGCTTCAACTTCGGTTTCGTGCAATGACGGTGGAAGCCACATTAACACAGTACACCAGGAACTTTTCCCTGTGTTGCTTACTCATGAGCCCATGCAGGCTCTCCTTCGTCAGTCTCCTGTCCAGCTCACATTCGAGTTGGTAGCGTTCCCTGATAAATAACGGGCAATCTACAAGTATGTGCTGGACAGTCTCTGCCACGCCTGGATCGCAGACGCACGATGGGCTCTCCTTACACTTGAAGCGATTCAAGTATTCAGAGAACCCGCCGTGCCCCGTCAAAACCTGCGTGAGAACGCCGGTCGGCCGCACCTGTTTTATAATACGGAAAGCCGCTATGGCATCCGGAAGAAACATTTTCGTCACAGAGGCTGTCTCGCCCGACACATATCTTCGGTTCCATTCATCAAGCGATTCCAAACGGATCTGTCGCTTGATGAATGAAACCGGACACTGGTCGTAGTCCGGCTTCCTCCGTAACGACAATGCTGCTTCCTTTGCTAACTCGTCCGCTCGCTCATTCCCCGGCAGGCCCGCGTGGGCCTTGACCCAGAACAAAGACACAGCTTTGCTCTGGCCCAGGGCTTGAGCCAAATTGGCGCGCGCGTGAACCGCCAGGGGATGGAGAGAGCCATGGTTTGCAAGCGTCTCCAATGCTGACATTGAGTCGCTGTACAAACCATAGCTCGTCTCTTGCCGCGCGAGTATCACGTCCGTCGCTTTACAGATGGCCAGGAGTTCCGCCTGGTAGACTGTGCAGTACGCGGCTAAGCTAAGTTTGAGCTTTCGGACTTCGCCATCATTATCCCATATGGATAATGCGGCTCCGACCTTCCCCTCAATCTTGCTGCCGTCGGTGAAGATTCGCACCGTCTGCACATTGTTGCTGTCTAGCAACTGTTGGTCTGACAGGCACATGAACTCCAGGGGCATCTGCGTAGCTGGATGAGGAGCCTCTGCAAACCTTACCGCACCTTCGATCTCCCTATCTCCTGGCACAAACCGGGATGACCCTCTCCTCGCTTCATACAGGGCGGCTGCCTCCTGTATGCGTAGATCTAGAGGTAGTATTCCGGACAGTACCAGTGCCGAGTTCAGGGAGACAGTACGGTAAGATTTACAGATCTTCTGGACGAACCCTCGTTGGACCGAGCCTAGCTTCTTCCGTATTCCCAGCTTCTTCGTAGCGGGAGCCCAGGCTGCGGCCGCGTACGTTATTATAGGCTCAATCATAGCAGTGTAGATTGTGTGTATGATCTGTGCGTCTAATCCCCAACTCACTTTAGCGGCGCGGGACAGCTGCTTATAAATGTTAGCTGCCCTCCTGCAGACGTTCGCGGTGTGCTCGTTAAAGGTGAGCTTCTCGTCTATGGTTAGACCCAACAACTTCATCTTTTTAGCCATACCGATGTCGACCCCGGCCATGCTCAGCCTTGGGGTATCATACTTGCGCTTGTTGGTTACGACCATCGCACAGGTTTTGTGCGGTGCGAACCTCAGCTTGTTCTTGACGCCCCAACTCTGAACATGGGCGAGGGCTGCATTGGCAGATGTTGAAACTTCAGTCGCTGAGTCCCCATCCAGAACCAAGACGATATCATCGGCGAACGCCTGCACGAAGATTCCGCGCTGTTCTAATTCCTGCAATAGTGGGTCTAGAATGAGATTCCACAGGATGGGGCCACCTATTGACCCTTGAACACAGCCCTTGCTAGTCACTCGCGTGCATTCCTCCCCAGCGTAACGAAGCTTGACTTTCCTACTGTCGAGGTAGCTGTCTAGCAGCCTTCTTATGTTCACCGGGCACTTTTCCTCAGCCAGCCTGACCTTGATGGCTGGCCACCAAGCACTATCGAAGGCCCCCTCTATATCCAGCGACACCAGGACAATTAGCTTCTTCAGCCTCAACTTGTCCTGTACGTGCTTCACTAGCTTATAGAGGGCGTCCTCAGTGCTTCTCTGGGGCATAAAGCCAAACTGGCGAGTACTAAACCGCGGTACAAGCTGCCATTTTACACGCGCTACTACCATCCTCTCCAGGACCTTCCCCAGAACCGGCAGTAGACCTATTGGTCTGTATGCCTTGGGGTTTAGGTAATCGTCCTTGCCCAGCTTTCTGAGGACCACGACTGTGGCCTCCTTCCAGATGTTCGGGAAGTGTGCCAATTCAAGGCACTTGTTGTAGAGGGCAAGGAACGCGTCCAGGTCCTGGTGGATCGCTCGACTGCAGATATCAGACGTCAGTCCATCCCCTCCTGGTGCCTTTTTGGGATTGAAACCTGCCACGGCGGTCTTCAGCTCCAGCGAGGTAAATGGTGGATCATGATATTCATCATGAACCCACTCATTTACTCGACTGGCCGCTTCTCTAATTCGCCTGTGGTCAGCGTTGTCCTGGTCTACTCTGTCTTCGGGGTAGAACGTATCTGCAAGTAGGGCGGCCGATTCACTTGGGTTGAGGAATACACCATCGCTGCATAGGATCAGTTCCTCCTGCCTTCTGGCGGTCCTACCAATCACCCTGAAAATCCCCTCCCAGACCCCCTCCCGATCCTGTTTCCCGCAGAACTCCTTCCAACTGGCGAGTTGGGCGCTCTTTGCTAGCATCTCGTACTCCTCTTTGGCCTTCAGGTACTCGTCTACGACCCTCGCTCGCCGGACCGGCGCGGCATTGCGGATGCGGTTCTTCAGTCTGGTAAACTCCTTCTTTTTCACAGTGAGCTCCTCGGACCACCACGGACAATTAATTTTAATTTTTCTGTTTGTTTTAGGAATAGCATCTTCGCTTGCTTGTTCTATGATTTTACTATATTTTACTACTATTTCTTCTAAGTCTTGTTTACTACTTATTTCTTGTATGCTATTTAAATTTACGTTACTTTCAATTTTATTATCCTCTAATTTTACTCTAAATTTTTCCCAGTCCGCTTTTCTTGTATTAAATTTTCTTGTTGTTCTAATTATATTCATCCCTTTTTCCCTTTTTACGTTAATGTTAAAGAATATAGTGTTATGGTCCGAGGATGTTGCTCCTGTGTCGACCCGCCAGTCGTCCACCAGGTCAAAAAGGTCGAGCGAGCATGCCGTGACGTCCACGTGGCTTTTATACACTCGACCACCTCTGACAGTGTCAAATGTGGGAGCGTCACCAGTGTTCAGCACCTGAAGCTCTAAGTCGTCCAGGGTTCCGGACATTTCCTCGCCCTTGGAGTCTTCGATGATGCTGCCCCACCAAGGACTCTTGGCGTTCGCGTCGCCGCCTATAAGCAATCTACCGGTGGCCACTTCCGATTTGATCCGGGTCAACTGGTCCAGGTATGGCCCTATGGGTTGGTCTGGCTCGAAGTAGTAAGAAACTACTGCGATCTCCCAGGCTTTGGTCCGGATCCCCACCACAACGATGTTGTTTGTGGTGAGTTTCGGGTAGGGAATGACATCCAGGTCATCGTCAAAGACGGCAATTGCCGCCTTTACCCTCCCACTTCCATCAACCTCGCTCTGGTAGATTCGCGAACCTCGGTAGTTCTTCATACCTCGCGCCCCTCCCACGTACGGCTCCTGGATAAGCGCCCATGCGATCTTCCTTTTACTGGCCTCTAAAAAGAGTTCGGTCGTTGCCAGGTCCTTACGTTGTAGGTTTGCTTGGGCCACACGGTATGGTCTTGCGTTTTGTTGGGCAGAAGTCTCTGGGGTGCCCTTAGCAGTACGCTATAACAGAACGGGCTATTGCATCCCACCTTTTCCTAACTTGACACTCCGAGCTGAAAGCATGGTGGTTGGCGCTGTCAATCCTTGCGCGTGTGCAATTGCAACACTTTGGAGGTAGGCCAGCGGCCCAGTCCGCGCACTCCGTCCTCATGTGGGGACCGCCACAGTGGCTGCACTTTGGCACAGATTCTGTGCAAAGGCGTCGGCTATGCCCATACCCGAGGCAGAGCGAGCATTGGACCAGCGGGGATTGGTCCTCGACCCTCACCCGCTTGAACTCCACGTGCACCGACCCAACCTCGAGCATGCGCCGCCAAACCTCTGTGGCGACCCTCAACACTACGTGACACATTAGCGGGTTCCTGGCTCGCTTTCTGTATATGATTTCTATTTTGGCCTGCTCATCTGAGATCTGAGATGTGTAACTTTAGTTTTTGGTGTACAATAAAGTATATTCTATTCTATTCTATTCTATTCTATCTTTGAGATCTTGAAAGATGGCGGCATTTTGGTTCTTTAGGGCCTTGAGTACTTCCTCATTTGCGTTGTACTGCATCACGTCGCGCAACACAACCTGCGGGTTTTTATTTGTAATGTTTTGCGCCTCCAGCTCGGGCGCCTTCCTGATCTTTTCCCTCAACTTTTCCCTCTCCTCCTCCGACCTACAGCCTAATATAACTCTCCTATCTTTCGCTTTCCTCACTTGGTAGGGTAGGTAGGGTAGGTAGGGTAGGTAGGGTAGGTAGGGTAGGTAGGGTAGGTAGGGTAGGTAGGGTAGGTAGGGTAGGTAGGGTAGGTAGGGTAGGTAGGGTAGGTAGGGTAGGTAGGGTAGGTAGGGTAGGTAGGGTAGGTAGGGTAGGTAGGGTAGGTAGGGTAGGTAGGGTAGGTAGGGTAGGTAGGGTAGGTAGGGTAGGTAGGGTAGGTAGGGTAGGTAGGGTAGGTAGGGTAGGTAGGGTAGGTAGGGTAGGTAGGGTAGGTAGGGTAGGTAGGGTAGGTAGGGTAGGTAGGGTAGGTAGGGTAGGTAGGGTAGGTAGGGTAGGTAGGGTAGGTAGGGTAGGTAGGGTAGGTAGGGTAGGTAGGGTAGGTAGGGTAGGTAGGGTAGGTAGGGTAGGTAGGGTAGGTAGGGTAGGTAGGGTAGGTAGGGTAGGTAGGGTAGGTAGGGTAGGTAGGGTAGGTAGGGTAGGTAGGGTAGGTAGGGTAGGTAGGGTAGGTAGGGTAGGTAGGGTAGGTAGGGTAGGTAGGGTAGGTAGGGTAGGTAGGGTAGGTAGGGTAGGTAGGGTAGGTAGGGTAGGTAGGGTAGGTAGGGTAGGTAGGGTAGGTAGGGTAGGTAGGGTAGGTAGGGTAGGTAGGGTAGGTAGGGTAGGTAGGGTAGGTAGGGTAGGTAGGGTAGGTAGGGTAGGTAGGGTAGGTAGGGTAGGTAGGGTAGGTAGGGTAGGTAGGGTAGGTAGGGTAGGTAGGGTAGGTAGGGTAGGTAGGGTAGGTAGGGTAGGTAGGGTAGGTAGGGTAGGTAGGGTAGGTAGGGTAGGTAGGGTAGGTAGGGTAGGTAGGGTAGGTAGGGTAGGTAGGGTAGGTAGGGTAGGTAGGGTAGGTAGGGTAGGTAGGGTAGGTAGGGTAGGTAGGGTAGGTAGGGTAGGTAGGGTAGGTAGGGTAGGTAGGGTAGGTAGGGTAGGTAGGGTAGGTAGGGTAGGTAGGGTAGGTAGGGTAGGTAGGGTAGGTAGGGTAGGTAGGGTAGGTAGGGTAGGTAGGGTAGGTAGGGTAGGTAGGGTAGGTAGGGTAGGTAGGGTAGGTAGGGTAGGTAGGGTAGGTAGGGTAGGTAGGGTAGGTAGGGTAGGTAGGGTAGGTAGGGTAGGTAGGGTAGGTAGGGTAGGTAGGGTAGGTAGGGTAGGTAGGGTAGGTAGGGTAGGTAGGGTAGGTAGGGTAGGTAGGGTAGGTAGGGTAGGTAGGGTAGGTAGGGTAGGTAGGGTAGGTAGGGTAGGTAGGGTAGGTAGGGTAGGTAGGGTAGGTAGGGTAGGTAGGGTAGGTAGGGTAGGTAGGGTAGGTAGGGTAGGTAGGGTAGGTAGGGTAGGTAGGGTAGGTAGGGTAGGTAGGGTAGGTAGGGTAGGTAGGGTAGGTAGGGTAGGTAGGGTAGGTAGGGTAGGTAGGGTAGGTAGGGTAGGTAGGGTAGGTAGGGTAGGTAGGGTAGGTAGGGTAGGTAGGGTAGGTAGGGTAGGTAGGGTAGGTAGGGTAGGTAGGGTAGGTAGGGTAGGTAGGGTAGGTAGGGTAGGTAGGGTAGGTAGGGTAGGTAGGGTAGGTAGGGTAGGTAGGGTAGGTAGGGTAGGTAGGGTAGGTAGGGTAGGTAGGGTAGGTAGGGTAGGTAGGGTAGGTAGGGTAGGTAGGGTAGGTAGGGTAGGTAGGGTAGGTAGGGTAGGTAGGGTAGGTAGGGTAGGTAGGGTAGGTAGGGTAGGTAGGGTAGGTAGGGTAGGTAGGGTAGGTAGGGTAGGTAGGGTAGGTAGGGTAGGTAGGGTAGGTAGGGTAGGTAGGGTAGGTAGGGTAGGTAGGGTAGGTAGGGTAGGTAGGGTAGGTAGGGTAGGTAGGGTAGGTAGGGTAGGTAGGGTAGGTAGGGTAGGTAGGGTAGGTAGGGTAGGTAGGTGTTATGTATGTAGTTATAGGTAGGTGTGGCTGCGCTACACGGTAAGCATTAGCGACGAATAAACCAGTGCGAATCATTCCGTCTTTGAGTTAACACCTTCGTAGGCTTCCTATACAACATTGGCGACGAGTACCCACATTTATAAAATATAAAGATGTTCGGTGTAAATTCTATATTGGGAGCTATATCCAATTTTGATCACCACAATCAAGACTGGAAGCTTTACAAGGGGCGGCTTCAGCAATGGTTCATTGCCAACAGCATTGGCGAGGAAAACGATAAAGCTGGAGTAAGGAGAAAAGCGGTACTGTTAAGCGCACTCACGGAGAACACGTATCAACTGGCGTGTAACCTCGCCTTGCCTGAAGATTTGGATACGAAGAACTTTGAGGATATTCTGAAAATCTTGGACGACCACTTTGTGCCGAAGCGCTGCGGGTTTGCGGAGAGGCATAAGTTTTATACAGCGGTGCAGCAACCGGGTGAGACGCACTCGCAGTGGGCTGCAAGATTACGAGGCCTAGCTACTTACTGCGCGTTCAAGAATTTAGAAGATTATCTTTTAGACAAGTTCGTCATGGGCATGTTACCGGGTCATGAACGAGATAAGCTCTTTGCTAAAAATATCGAAGACTTAACGCTGAATAAGGCGGTAGATTTAGCAGAAAGTACCCGCTGTGCACGCGCAGGCGCCGCGATGGCACCAACGGGAAACACTGATTCAAATCATGACGCTGTGTTCAAGATTAATCAAGGTACCAAAGTATCGAACGGATCGCGTAAGGATCAACATAGTGAACAATGTTCTGTTTGTGGTTACAAGAATCACAAATCGTCGGAGTGTCGGTTCGTTAACTACACGTGTAAATCGTGCAATCGAAAAGGACATTTGCGTAAAATGTGCACAAAAAGTAAAGTGAATCGTATTGGGCAAGGTAATTCCGAGGACGAGGGAGATGATGGTGAGTTACTTTTAAACATTAACTGTTCGAATGAAGTACCAATGACTGAAACTGTAAGTCTGGAGGGTCAAAGTATTAAATGTGAAATAGATAGCGGCTCACCAGTTTGTGTCATTTCAGAAAATTTATATAACAGTACTTTCTCTGAAATTCCGTTATCAAAACCTATTAAGACCTTGTTGACATACACTAGCACTAAAATGGTAGTCACAGGGTGTATGATATTAAACATTTCATACCTCGGTCGTACGGTCAGATTGCCTGTTTATGTCATTCGGGATGGCGGCCCACCACTCCTAGGTCGTGATTTTATACGTGCATTTGAATTACGTCTTATATCCACAATCGGCAATTGTAATAATATAACCGATGCCGATAATTTATTGCAAGATCTGGTTAAAGCATACCCGAGAGTATTTTCAGATAACCTAGGATGTTTTACCAAATTTGAAATTACGTTACCCCTTAAGTCAGATGCAAAACCCGTGTTTTTCAAGTCTCGCCCGGTGCCTTTTGCCTTAAGAGACAAGGTAAACAAAGAGTTGGACAGGTTGGTCGCGTTAGGTATTTTGAAACCGGTTTCTTATTCAGACTATGCGTCGCCGATTGTACCCGTTCTTAAGCGTGATGGTAGTATTCGCATTTGTGCTGATTACTCGGTAACAATCAATAAACAACTGTTAGTGGAAAAATATCCTTTTCCAACCACGCAAGAACTGTT